>JAJTWR010000323.1:522500-727500 GCA_021613335.1 Whitmania pigra
AAATGGCGCATAAAACTTTTGGATTTGTAGGGACTTGTAGTTGATTCGAGCCATTAATGAGAGCCAATTTGAATTTACGAGGCGCATCTAGCTTCTCGTCGTCGGTTTTGTTTAGCACAGGTTCGGTTCCGCTCATGCGCGGACAAATTTAGTGCGCCAGTAAAAGTTCCGGTCTTTTATGAACCGATGCGGCAATTTTTATATTTCTCATTTATCGGTGCATTGTTTGTGCTGAGCGAGGCACATCTGTATTGCCAGTACTTGTACCTGTATTTGTACTTGCACCTGTATTTGTACTTGCACCTGTACTTGTATAATTTGTATAATTTTTATGCATGAATTATTGATTTTTATATATTCGATGTTAATCTCTCGTTACAACGCATTTCAGCTGATTTCGGAGTTTCTGCCAAAAATTCATCTCCTGAAGACAAGCGAGATTCTTTCATCGGGACGCCATACTGGTTGGTAATGATGATGATGATGATGATGATGATGACGATGACGACGACGATGATAATGATGATAGTAATGATAACGACATTGATAGTGATGATGGTGACAAGACTCACAACAGCATTTGTTCTGCATCTCATTACTGATAACAGCGACTCACCAAGTCCCACTAATTGTTGAGCGTCTGCGATGAATTGCAATGAATTGGGATGAATTTCTCCATAGAAACGAACACACCCTCATGTCACGTGATGACGTGAATGTTTATAATTGTCATCAAACCATTATCCTCAAAAGGATTATCCTCACTCCTGCATCAATACTTTAAGTTCTTACCAGATGACGACGACGACGACGATGATCACTTCTCATCATCATTACTGCTGTTATTACTATTACGAAGTTATCACTCATTATTAATAATAATTACAATTTTTATTATAATTCCTTATTATTATTATTATTAGCAATTATTATTATTATTATTATTATTATTATTATCATCATCATCATCATTATTATTGTCAGGATGGCACCAGAGGTCGTCGTCTGTGAGACCATCAAGGACAACCCCTATACATCTAAGGCCGACATCTGGTCTCTCGGTATGAGTACATACCATCATTATTTTCATCATCAACATCATCGTTGTCGTCATCATCACCATCATCATCATCACCATCATCATCATCATCATCACCATCATCATCATCATCATCATCATCATCATCATCAACTAGAAGTTCTCCTGCTGCTGATTTGTTAATCGTGACATGAGGTCAGACAGTGTTCTTCGTCGTCTTCGTCACCAAATCCATCATCATCGTCATCATCATCTTCATCGTCATCATCATCTTCATCGTCATCATCATCTTCATCGTCATCATCATCGCCATCGCATTGTGAAGCCGGAGAATTGCGTGTGCGGTGCAAATAATGGTGAATTCTTTTCCTTCACCATTCCAGCCATTGGCTGAATGCTTGTATCCCTTAAGGATGATGATGGTGATGATGACGATGATGATGGTGATGATGACGATGATGATGGTGATGATGACGATGATGATGGTGATGATGACGATGATGATTGTGGTGGCAAGAGGCTGATGGATAATTGTTGTCAAACTATTTAAGTCATGTTGGTATTAGTGTGAGGAGAATATGAAGATGACGGTGATTATAGATTGGCGAGCGCCATCATCATCACCATTGTCATCATCTTTGTCATATTCATTATCATCATCATCATCATCAGCTATTCTTCCTCAAATTCCAGGCATCACCCTCATCGAGTTCGCCCAGATCGAACCGCCGAACCACGAAATCCACCCGATGAGGGTCCTCCTCAAGATCCAAAAGTCAGATCCACCCACCCTCAGCTGCCCTTCCAAATGGTGGGTAGTGAAGATGATGAATGAGGATGATGGTGATGGTGGTGATTATGATAATAATGATGATGGTTAGATGATGATGGTGATGATAGTGATTACAATGATAATGATGACGGTTATGGTGATGATGATGTCACCATGGTTCTGATTTGATCATCGTTTTCATTTGGAAAGGTCAAATGAGTTCAAAGACTTCCTGTCCAAGTGTCTGGTCAAGGATCCAGAGAAGAGATGGGATGCTTCAGCACTTCTCCAGGTTACCGCTGGGTCATGACCTTTGCTATCTGTATCATCATCATCATCATCACCACGACCACCACCATCATCATCATCATCATCATCATCATCATCATCATCATCATCATCATCATCATCATCATGAACACTACTGTCGTCGTCATCATCATCGTCGTCGTCATCTTCACTTTTCCAGCACCCTTTCATCAGTTCTGTGAAATCCAACCAGCCAATCATGGAGCTGTTGTGCGAGTTGAATGCTGACGTCATCGTCGAGGAGAGAGACCTGGACGAGGCTGAGATAAGCGTTAGTTATTACAACTATTATTATTATTATTATTATTATTATTATTATTATTATTAGCTTGTTAATGTTATTATTGTTGTTTATTATTAATGTTGTTGCTGCTATTATTTACGATTATCATTATTATTGTTTATATTTGAAGGTAATGATGGATATTAGATCTACGTTCAAACACTCGGAGAGCTTGTTTATTATTATTATATTATTATATTATTATATTATTGCTATTACTATTGCTATTGTTGTTATGATTATTTGGGATTTACATCTATTCTATTATTAGCTTGTGTTTTTTCCATTGGCAGCATCATGTTGGCATTTTCTAACTAGCCATCGTGTTGTTAAGTGCTGTTGATGATGATGATGATGATGATGATGATGATGACAGGATGACATGGAGGATAGCATCAACCACAGCGAAAGCTCTGACGAGGGAAGCGTGAGTATTGAGGCTATGAGATCATCATCATCATCATCATCATCATCATCGCCACCATCATTTTCACCATCTAATTATCTTGTAAAACCTTGTGGACATAGACATTCTGATATGTGTTGCAATGACTCACCACGATGCAGCACTCAATACAAGTGGCATTGTATTGTTTTACATACATTCCTTGTTGCTCCTTCCAATGCATTACAATCATAATCTTCCAATGCATTACAATCATAATCTTCCAATGCATTACAGTCATAATCTTCCAATGCATTACAATCATAATCTTCCAATGCATTTCAATCATAACCTTCCAATGCATAATTTGAAGTTCTTTGCTCCAGGAATTTAGCCGCGAGCATCCATGTGCAAACGTTGTTTACGTGGTTTGAATTTGTGTTGTCGGTCACTTGTTATCAGTGTTTATATATTGTGAGGATAGTAGTTATCAAAATCACAATCATCACGTTATTATTATTATTATATTATTATTATTATTATTATTATTATTATTATTATTATTATTATTATTATTATTATCATTATAATTCTTACTTAAATTCTTATTGGTAATGTATGTTCTATAAATAGTTACACATCCTGTCATAGATGTATGACATGGATCTCTACTTAGCTAAATAAATTTCACTTTCATTCCTGAGAAGCAACATTTTCCTTAGAACTTGCATACTCATGCTTTAGAACTAATCTAATACCATTAATCCTCTAAATCTCAAATTTCACACGATGCTCTCAAAAATCAAGTTCGACAAGCTGTCGAGAGCGAGGTGTCGTGTTCGAGACCTGCCTCGAATTGTTTCCCGCGAAACACTTTTTACCATCGATTTTGCTTTTCAAGCTCATCGTTCAGAGTGTGAATCGATTTATCGGCCATTTTACACGAAGGGATATTTTTTAGTGGTTTGTAAAAGGAAATGAGAATTCAAAAAAATGGCAAATGGTTCAAAGTGATATTTACATGATGTAGATGTTTGTGATGCAGTCCATGTCCACTGAAACCCTTCTTCGTTCTGAGAAAAGAAGTCGTTCAAAAGAGGTTCCTTCCCTTGTCGACTCGTCGGTGGACGTGCCGGAGAAATGCGTAAATCGTGCCCCGATCAAAGTTTACGACTTCAATGCCCGCCCTGAGAAAATCCTCGTTCGTCCAGATTCCGCTGAAACCAGTGGGCCGTCTGAAAATATGGAAGTCACGTCGTCGGTTCGAACCATTCCCGAAGATGGCAAAGGGATTTTGGGTGGGCGGGAAAGGCCGCAAAGTGCATCTGAAAGCCTTCAGTCCCGAGAAATCCTGAAACTATCTTCGGACGAAAATGCCAACTCCGTCCTTTCCGGGCCTTGCATCGAAGACCACAAATGCAAGAACAACAACCACAACGACGACGACAATCACGGGCGCAGGCAGGTAAACAACAGGAATTACAACTCCAACGAAACGAACATGAACGAGGTCAACAGGATTTTGAACATGCTCAAAGAGAGGGAAACTGAAACTGAGGAAGATTCGACCCAAAATTCAGGAGTTAAGATGACAGAAACTGAGGAGATCAAACACTTGGAGAGCTTGGACGTGGTGGCTGTGGTCAGAAAACAAAACACGCATCCTAGCAACACGTTTGCCAGAAACCTTCATACTTCCGAAGTGCGACCGAACAGCGGTTCGTCCACCCTCAAGAATGAGCGGAACCAATCCGCCGTTCAGGAATCTTCGAAGGCCGCCAGAGACGTCAAGGACAGCCTCGAAGAATCGGACGAAGAGGAAGAACTCGAGAAGACGTTCATGGAGGGCGATGAGTCCGAAGAAGCTGGCTTCGAAAATGACTCCTCGGAGATCGACGGCGACACGTTCGTCGACGGCCAAGACGACGTCCCTCTCGACACGACTTCGCAGCCTTCCGACGTTTCAGAGTCCGCCTCCGTGAAGGACGCCCTGAACTTCCTCGACGAAAACATCAACTTCTTCACCACTGGCTCGGTGGTAAACAGCAGCCTCGAGAGTTCCGGACTGACCGGATCGGTGAGTAGCGTCGAGCAGAAGCACGACTCGCAGAGGGACGACGGCATCTTCTACGACAACTTCAACGAGGCGTTTTACTCCGAAGACGACCTTCGCTCGGAAGATGCCTTTTCGGACGACGCTAACAACAACGTCGACGGAACCAGGCAATCTAACAACAACAACAACTGCAGACTCCAGCTTTTGGACAACAATTCATCGCCTTTCAAGAAACGCTCACCGGAAGTGGGTAAATTGCCCGAACCTACCGAAGCCTCCCCAAAGTTCATGGGTGCCCAAACATCCGAAGGGGAGCTCAATGAGATATCACTCACCTTCCTCAAAGAGGTTGTCAAATCTGCCAGCAGGGATTTCGAACCCGACGATGCCATTGGTCAAGCTCAAAATATCCTTGATCCTATTGGCCAGGTAAAGGAGGCCTCTGACACTATTGGTCAGATTGAGAAACCTCCAGATTTGATGAATTCACTTCTCAAAGAAGCTTCTGGAAACCCTAAAGTTCAAAAGTTAAAGGAGGTGGGTTGATGACACGAAAAGGGGGAATGTGCATCCTCATCAATGTGCATGCTCATCAATGTGCATGCTCATCAATGTGCATCCTCATCAATGTGCATCTTCATCAAATGTGCATGCTCATCAAATGTGCATCCTCATCAATGTGCATCCTCATCAAATGTGCATCCTCATCAATGTGCATCCTCATCAATGTGCATCCTCATCAATGTGCATGCTTAACACTCGATAAAAGGAGTCGAATCACCAGGCATGTTTGCAATCAGATTTGTGGTTCTCGTTGTTGCTTAATGCAGCAATTTGTAGATGTTTGCACAAAATGGCGAATGGGTTATTTTTGTGCTTGCTTATTTCTGCTGTTTTTAGCTTTCATTGGGGCTAATTATTGTGTTACTGCATGCTTTTTAGTTGTTCAGGTAAAATACTTTTAATTTCTCCTCATAACAAACTAGTGTTTCGGTCATAATCATCAGTGATGGGTTAATTAGTTTAAAATATCATTTCTGATTGGTTGGTTCTCTGATTGGGGCTTGATGATCGGATATTAAATTATCATATTTTTATTAAAAGCTTAAATTATTGCTTATGATTTTTATTTCTCTTTTGATTGAATTTTATTAGCCTGTTAATTAACCATTCACTTAACCGTGGGTTTTGCATGCTAGAACAATTAGCATAATTGAGTTACTCATTTACACTTTATACATGTTAAATTAAGCTATTTGATATTTTTCAATTAGTTCACAAAACCATATTTATAAATAATTTCTGAGTACAATTTTTTTAAAATTTGTAACATTAATTTAAAAGCTATTTAAATGCCATTAAATCGCCATTAACTATTTTTATATTTCTTTGAGTTCTCCGAATTCACAAATTCTTTCCTTCCAGTCAAGCGGCATTGGAACTCCCTGCGAAGTCTCCCCCGTCCTTCCTTCTTCTAACTTCACTTTCCCCGACGTGACACACGACGAGGAACGAGTCTATTGGTCGGTCGTCGATCAGCTGATCGATGACGTCATTTCCTCCGGCAACCAGCAGCCCTCCGTCCTCGATGTCGTCTCCGAGGTCACAACGGAACACCTCGAGCAACCGCTCCTGTTAGATGATCGGAAGATTGCTGTCGGCATCGGTGACGGCGATGCCAGAGGTTGGTGATGATGTCGATTTGATGATGATGATGATGATGATGAGGATGATGATGATGATGATGATGGTATAGTGGTGATGGTTATGATAAGGAATATGGTTAATATAAGGGATTTATTGGATATTGTTGATTTCAATGAATATAAATATTATTATTATTATTATTGTTGTTGTTGTTGTTGTTGTTGTTGTTGTTATTATTACTATTGTTGTTGTTAATTCATTATTTTTCTTTCATTCAGCACTCCAGAACAGTTCAGACAACGAGATCAAGGAAGATAAGGAGAGGAATGGACTCATCCTCCGCAGCGTGAGTCTCCTGTGATGATGATGATGATGATGATGATGATGATGATGATGATGGTGATGATGATGGCGATGATGATGGTGATGGTGACGATAGTGACCGTTTTTGCTCTTGTGATTAATTAGCATGCTGAATGATGCTTTATCAATATCAAGAATGAATGATTGAATATTTGATTGATTGATTAACTGCTTGCTTGCTTGATTGATTGATTAACTTGATCCCTTCAGGAAAAGAGGTCACGCTACAGGACCCTGACGAAGACGAGGATGTTCACGACACCTGACGGAGAGGTTCACAGGTCAGAGGTCAAGAAGGTCGTCCTGTCAGGAGCAGAGAATAAGAAACAGCTCAATTATAACATATGGTGAGGAATCTGTGGTGTTGTTGTTGTTGATGATGATGGTGGTGGTGATAATGATGAGGATTGCTGTGGTGGTGGTGGTGGTGATGATGAAGATGGAGATGGTGATGATGATGATGATGATGATGATGATGATGATGATGATGATGATGATGATGAACACTTCTATTCCAGGAGAGCAGACCTCCGGGAGCTGAAGCTGCTCCAGAAGTTGGAAAACAAACAGAATCAGAGTCTTGCGGAGAAACATCGCATTGCCAAGGAACAGTTGGTGAAGAAGTTTGAGTCGGAAAAAATGGTAGGTTGTACCTTGGGGATGATGGTGAATGATGATGATGATCATGATGATTATATTGAATGATTATGGTGGTGGTGAAAGAGGATTATGGCAGGTGGGGAAAGATGATTGTGGTGATGGTGAATGATGATTGTGGTGATGGTGAATGATGATTGTGGTGATGGTGAATGATGATTGTGGTGATGGTGAATGATGATTGTGGTGATGGTGAATGATGATTGTGGTGATGGTGAATGATGATTGTGGTGATGGTGAATGATGATTGTGGTGATGGTGAATGATGATTGTGGTGATGGTGATGATGATTGTGGTGATGGTGAATGATGATTGTGGTGATGGTGAATGATGATTGTGGTGATGGTGAATGATGATTGTGGTGATGGTGCCTGCTGCTTGTGGTGATGGTGAATGATGCTTGTGGTGATGGTGAATGATGATTGTGGTGCTGGTGAATGATGATTGTGGTGATGGTGATGATGATTGTGGTGATGGTGAATGATGATTGTTGGTGATGGTGAATGATGATTGTGGTGATGGTGAATGATGATTGTGGTGATGGTGATGATGATGATGATGATGGTGATGGTGAATGATGATTGTGGTGATAGTGAATGATGATTGTGGTGATGGTGAATGATGATTGTGGTGATGGTGAATGATGATTGTGGTGATGGTGAATGATGATTGAGGTGATGGTGAATGATTGTGGCGGTGGGGAAAGATATTGGTGGTGATGAATCATAATGGTTACTCGTGGTGATCTTGAGCCTTCTCCTCCTCTTCGTAGGTCCTTCTGAGGGATTCGGAGGCCTCGTTGGAGCAGACGATGAAGCAGAACAAGGGCGTCATGGAGAGGACGGAGTTCAATCAACAGGCCGAGACCAGGAACTTTCTTAAGAGGCTCAAGTTGGAACAGGTTTCGTAACCGTAGCAACAATCTGATTGCTGTGAACCAACTTGTGTCTTGTATGTAGCTGGTCATAGGAGTGCATTTTACATCAGGATAATTATTATTATTTATTTATTTATCGCATGCAACCTGCCAGCTCTGCCAATCATCATCACCATCTACCTGCAAATGATGTTGCAATATTCGTTATTATGATTATAATTCGATTATTACAATCATCTCCACCATCATCGTCATCATCACCATCACCACCGTCATCTTCATTATCGTCATCCTCATCGTCGTCGTCCAGGAGAAGGAATTGAAGAACTTCCGTGATGGACTGAAGAGTGAAATGAAGAGACTCAAGGAGGAGGTCGAACACCAACCGAAGGAGCTGAGGAAGGAGGTCATGAAGAGGAGGAAGTTCGAGAAGGAGGTCGAACACATGGAAAGGGTGGGTTGCTAACGGTGATGATGATGATTGTGATGATGATGATGGTGGTGGTGATTATGATTATGATGATGATGATGATGATGATGATGATGGTGGTGGTGATTATGATGATGATGATGGAGGTGGATGTTGAGGATTTAACAACAGCGGTGATTATTTCCTAATCAACTGATAGTCTTTTAATTCAACCTCCCAGGAAAGGAAATTCATCGAACTGCAGCAGGAAAACGGAGACTGTGCACTGAAAAACCTCACCTCGTCTCAGAGGAAGGACATTGCTGAACTCGAGAGAAAGTTGTTGGCAGAGAAGCAACAACTGCTCAAAGGTTGGAATGGTTTCGGAATGGTTTTGTTGTTGTTCTTGTTGGTCTTGTCGTCAGATAGTTCGGTGGTCGTGATATTGTCGTATTTGTTGCCAGGTTATTCAAGTGGTTACAATGTCGGTTATTTTAGTCATCGGGTCTTCTCTGTGTCGGTGTGGTCTCTCGAATTTCTTGTTGTCGTTGTGTTCTTAGAGTAATGGCCTATTAAGGTCAATAAGGATTAATTGTGTCGTGCATTATATTATAATTTATTTTTTATTTTCAACTTCTGACACAAAGGAGAACGTTTCGTAAATTTTCTCATTGGAACTTCATTCCTGCATTCTTCATGTTCAATTAACTGATTCGACAAACTCATCAACTCAATCACTTAAACTCACCTCAACTCTTAAACTCTCTTACCTACCCACTCGTCCATCAACTCTTAAACTCTCTTACCTACCCACTCGTCCATCAACTCTTAAACTCTCTTACCTACCCACTCGTCCATCAACAGTGAGAGAGCACGCCCTCTGGATCATGGAGGAGAAACAGCTGAAAGAGATGCACGACCTCGAGGAGAGACAACTGAAGGACATTTTCTTCGTCAAGAGGCAGCAGATGCTCGACCGACAGGAGAAAGAGGTGGAACTGTGTCGACGGGCGAACCAAAAGGAGGAGGAGAAGATGGCGAACCGACACTACCACGAAAAGAAACGCCTGCCGAAGATCCAGAAGGACGAGTCCAAGACGAGGTCCCTCATGTTTCGGCAGAGTCTCAGGATCGGCGTTGGGGGACTGAGTCCCGAGGAGGAGAAGGAAAGGATGAAGCAGGTTGGTGCAATGATTATGATAATGATGATGGTGGTGGTGGTGGTGGTGATGATGATTATGGTGTCGAGCTGACTTGGTTGTGGTTATGGTATATGTGGTTTCCGAGAAGTATTTCCTTGATTTAAAAGAGACGCAAATGAATTGTCGGTCGATATGCAATCGATTGAAGTACCTTCAATCGATTCGTTGTGATAGTTTGAAGAGAACGAAAAAGAACGCATGAGGGCCGACACGAACAGGATGATGAACAAGCACAAGAAACAATGGTCGGAACTCCAGGTCAGAATCAACACTTCGACGAAGGAACTCGAAAACATTCAGGTTTGTCACTCGACCTCTCGTCCGATATTATGCTTAGTGAAAATTTATTCTCCAAAAAGAAGATAATAATAACAATAATAATAATAATAATAACTGCCATAATAATAGTACAACTACTACTACTAATAATAATAATAACATTGATGGGGATTATTATAACGATAATGATAACAACATTAATACGATAATATCAATAATAATAATAATAAATAAACTGATAAAAATGTTTATTATTTTGTTGTTTTTTAAACTACCAGAACGAGAAGAGGCGCATGCTGATTGAACTGGAAATGACCAAGAAGAAATCGTTGGCAGACGACTACCTGGACAGGGTCAACGCTTGGAAGGCGGAGCTTCCTACCAGAAAGAAGGTGGAGTTTCATGGAAATTAATATTCATTTTGTTTGTTCGATTCACATTCGGCCGTTTATAACGAGCATTTTGACGGACATTGTTATCGGCATCATTACATCTCGATAAATCTTAAAATTATTGTGCTAATCATTGTGATTGTAATTGCAGTTGTAGTTAATTTATATAGTGCCATATGCAGAGGCGCTTCTAATTTGATCGATGCATTGATTAATTAATGCTAATGGATAATTAATAATTAATTAATGCCAATAAACAATTAATTAGTTAGCTATTTATTAATCACCCAATTACTGCTTATTTTAGAACCTCGAAAACGAATTCCAGCAACAGAGGAGGGAGCAAGATAGGTTCTACTCGTTGTCCATCTCACCAGCCATCGCCTTGGCAACCATCAGCAGTAGGATCACCATCGATTGACCGCCAACCAACCACCAGGTCGCCGCGGTTTCTACCGAGGTGTGCGAAATGTCAGTCGAGGTGTTCTAAACATTATCTAAATAACTAAATTAGCTGAACTAATTTAAAGTTAAATTCTGATATCCATTAGATGACTGATGTAATGAAATCGCTAATTGGCAATTGTAATGTCCAGGAGAGTTTCGGCTGTTCGGGTGTTCGCCTGCGTTTAGCTTAAATATGGAGAATTAAATATGGAAATAAGTGGAGGTTGTAAAAGTAGAACCTGCACAATGTAAATAGCTCTTTTATTGAACGACGATTATCGACCGAGATTAACTGAGGTTCTAGTATTTATTTAAATCAATTTTTTTTTTAATTTCTATTTGTTTAAGTTCGCATTTAACTGATTGGCTGGACAAAGTCGAGATGGGAACGCCTTTTTTTGTGAAAACTCGGTTGTTTACTTTTGTTTTGCATCGAGAAACAAAATTTTGTTGAATAAAAACTTGAGGTGAACATTAAATTGAAAAACTCGATACCGCGGATTTCACATTGAATTTTATTTCTTTTGAAAGGTCGTTTCGAGTAGTGCTTAGTAATCAACATAGTAACAATAACATGGCAATGATCGTCTGCCATTTTCGTACGCAGGGCTAGTCTCCATGACAACACTTGGTATCTTTTTGATTGCAGACATCGGGACATTTCGACAACTTGAATGAAATCATATTCCGTGGTGATAGCGATGATTATTTTCAGTTTTTAAAATATGTTAATATATTCACTGTGCGTACGCCACTTGATTGTATCATACTCTGTGTCCATCTATTTCTCATTGATGTTCCTAACGAATGCATTCATATCCGCCGGTATTGAGACACAATCAGTAAATCAGTACTAATGCGTCCATATCTTGTGTTGGATGAATGTATATCGATGAATTGCATTTTGTTTCGTTTGTAGGCACATTTTCGCCAACGGAAACCATTATATGGTTTGCGCCGACTAAAGTTTTACATTGTGGAGTTTGGATCGAATTAAATATTTATTCAGTGGACGATGCCTTCGACCGTTGTGAAATTCGTTTTTGGTACAAGGATTGAAAGTAATACTGCCGTTTCGCACTCACTCACATGGTTCTCAAAACTTGCTTGATGTAATTAGAAATTCGAGTTTTGCGTAGCACCAGAATATGAGTATTTGGAATGCCGTCCGTTAAAAATGTACATTAAATTTTGGATTTGTTTATTGTTAGAAAATACCAATGAGCGTTGTTTATCGAAAATACCAAGAACAAAACATTCCTCGCTGTGAGATCAAATACTTTGAACTCCATGCTTCGGCTAAGTGAGTCAGTTTATGCAATATTTTTGTGATTCAGTTGCATTGTCAATTTTATTTTTAATTATAGCCACCATTTTCTTCGTAAGACTAAACATTTCTAAATCCGAAGAAGAAGCTCGTTCATGGCTAATACCAATCCGGCACGTCATTTACAACAAAATAAAGTTCTTCCAACATTGCCTAAAAGGATTAATTGAAGTTAATATGACATCTGTTTCGGTTATAAATGTCTCATACGTATACATACCTCGTCAACATCTTCACCCCTCAAAAATCTCAACAAATCATCGGCATAATGTTTGGGTACTCTCGGGAGGTAGAAAAAGGGACTTTGCGGAAACGAAATTGGTTTTTATAATAAAATACTTAAATTAAATTATTAACTATTATTAACTAAATATTACACAAGGCTATAGAGAAGAACCGTTAATGAGGCGGAGTTATAAAATAGAAAACATAAAATGTGAAATTCCAGCTCCTCCACTAACCATATCTTCAGCATGATGTCTTGCCATTTCCCATGCGAAAATTTCCCAATGTCCGGTAATTTTCTAAAATCTTGTCTTTTCAGGAAACGAGTGAGATAATTATCGAACGAATTGAAGCCTTTCCGGAAGATCGTCGCTTCGTAACTATTTGGAAATGTTTTCATCTAAAATGATTTAATATATTGTGAGAAAAATAATGAAGATTATTAGGAGAAGAAAATTTTAAACATTTTAGATCCAACATGTAAAAGATAAAAGTTCATCTGCTTACCTGAAGAATATCGGCAGTTTTCCAGAAAGCAGCATATAAAATGTTCATGAGTTCCAGACGATTTAAGAAGGTGTCGAAGAAGATGTGTTTTTCGATCGTTAAATCTTCCGACATTGATTTGGGGTTCAAAGAAGGTGTTGAAATCCCGTGACCTTCCTGCTGACCTTCAAATATAAGGACACCTGTAAAAACGCCACTCTTAACCGATAGGTAGGGCTTGCTTTTGTAACCCCGAAGGTATTTTTTGATTTTTTTCCATTTGGCCATTTGGTTTGGACCCTTAAAATATAGTTCCATAATTTTAATCTTTCACATAATAATAAATAACTTTAGGTAAGATGTCATAACTAAGAGTAACTTACTTTTATCACGGATTTAAAATATTCATGAAAACTTTCGACCAAACAGCGCATGTAATATAAAAATTGTAAATTCTTGGGCAAATCCTTTATTTGGGGTTTCTCATGTATTGTATCCTTCGCAAACTTCTAAAATTTAAAGATAATCTATATCAGTTATATGTAAATTCCAATAAAGATGTAGATCGCGAATATTTTAGCAATGTTAAAATGAATCGCAGCGTGAAGAGTAATCGTGTTTGCATTCCTTGTCAACTTTGTTGTGCCAACACCAACATCCTTGATAAAAGGCACTAAACAATTACAAGACTGAAAGAACCTGATGCTATGATGCTGAAAATATTCCGGAATAATGCTCCTTATGTCATAAATCAAACATTTCCTATTACCTCCATGCATCCCCTTATGAAGTACTCAATGAGTTTAACTCTCTGACTTTTATCGTTTGAAGACATGAAGAAGGAATACAAATGGTCTAACTTTTGGACGTAACTGATTTCGTAATCAATGAGCAGTTTGAACATGCTGGCTGGCTCGTGCTGGTGAAAAACATTTAAACATTTTTAGAAATATAATAATTTCAAATTAATTTAATCGAAGTAAGTCGTTGGTTTCTGAAAATAATGATAAAAATTGTTTCAAACCATAGATTTTATGTATCTTTCAATAAAAATTCTATATCTTTCTATTTGTTTGAATTTATAGCTAAGTATGGTCTCGGCTAAAAAAGATTAAATCTTATTTAAAATATTATTTAACGAAATTATTGACAATCTTCAAAAATATTTAAAACACCATTGATAAAAAAAGTATATTATTAATATTTCAGTAACAGGTTATTCTTACATTGGCGACGCATCCAAGATGCAATTCTACGCTTTTCTGGGCAATTTGGTTCTGGGATATTTTTTATTTTGTGTAACCAAGCAATGGTGTCTAGATGATACAAAGATAACAGGGGTATGAATCAAAGTTTTCTAAATATTTAAATGTTAGTAATTAACTGAAATAATTGATTAATTACTTTCTGAAATTAAACTCTTGTTATATTCCAATTGTTTGAAGTTTTCACACAATAGACTCATCCCTCTCAATGCTAGACAGGCATTCTTGAGATTCCATGTTTCAATCAAATACTCTGCTTGACTGTGAGGATTTTAAAAACTGTTGATCAATTTTAAATTTAGGAATCAATTATACACATGTTTCGTACCTCAAGACAGATCTACAATAGTCTGTGTTGGAGGAAATCTTGAGTAGCTGAGTCAAAGGTTCAAAAAAGGTTATAGCTGTTTTCTGGACAAAGGACAATATTTTCAAATTATTTTGTACCATTTTGAGTAAAATACGATTTTATACTTAAAGTTGTACAGTTTAATCATTTTACCCTTCCACGTATATCATAATTTAAAAAAATCCGTAAGACTTCAGCAAATAATGACAGGTCTTTTCCAGATATTAATCCTACAAATAAAAGCCTTTATGTTAAATATTTGAAAACGACAGTAGATTAAAGCAAGTCCCACTAACGAAATGAGTCAAAGTTATGCTGGCCATAATTCGGTAATATTAAATCATCAATTTCACAGATATCAGGATTTGAGTTTCTGGGCAGGAATGAACTGAAAGAATTGAAAATTAATAATTGAAAAGATGCTACTGAAGAATATATTCATAATGCAATAATAGAATGAGTATATTTATGCTTGGATTTTTAAATTTTTAAAATAACCTTTTGGCTTTTGACAACTAACCTAATTTGTTGAGACAGTTTTTCACAATCAAGCCAAGAATTCTAAAATGCATACATTGGAACGTTAATAAATTGGTCTTAAATATTGATGTGACAAACAAAGCATTTCTGACCCAGACAGTTTTATCCCGATTATCATTAAAGTTCGTAATCTTTTCAATAATGTCATACATCTCTAAAACAATAAATCAAACAAGTTCTTAAATACTTATTTTGTTGTATGCATGAAAGATTTTTGCTTTCAATTCAGAAATATTTTTACCTTGAGTTTTCAACAATGGCTTGCAATGTATTTTCTTTTCTGGATTCTTGAGATTCCACGTTTTGATCAAATTGTGTACTTGACTATGAGAATTGTAAGTACATATGATCATTTTTTAAGTTAACGAATCAAATTTATTCCTTCTTCTTACCTCATGACAGATTTTCGATTTGTTGCATATGAAGAAATTTCGACTAACTGAGTTAAAAGTCCGATAACAATGTTTGGATCACTTATACCCTTGGAAATTAATTAGATTTTGAAATAATGCACCATTGATCATCAATTACATATCAAATAAATATAAGCTTTACCTTTTTATGAACAACATTTTTGCAAAAACTGCTTATGGCTTCAATAAGCAATGATAAGTCTTTTTTTGATGGTAATGCTGCAAATGCAAGTGGTTTATTTTACATATTTCAATATGTCAGTAAATTTAAAAAAGTTTCACTTACGAAGCTTATTATTGTTAAGCTGTTCATTGTTCGGCAATATTAAATCATCAATTTCACAGACCCTTGGGTATGTGTTTCTGGTCAGGAATAACCTGAAACAATGGAAAGTTAGTGATGAAAAATACATTCATGCACTACTAATAACATGAGCATTTTTATGCTTGGGTGTTAAATTTTTTAATCGGTAAAGTATTTATATTTATATACCATAAAGCAACGAACCTAATACGACTAGCTAATTGTTCACATTGTTCTCTATAAAAAGGAAGCTAAAATGCAGATATTAGAAGGTGAATAAATGGGTCTTAAATATTGAGGCGACAACAATAATTTCTGACCAAGTCTTCATTATACTTAAAGTCACATTCTTCAAACATAAGCTTCCAGTTCTTAATCGCTTCGAGAAGTTCATTCATGTCTAAATTAATAAAATATATTGCACATGCTTTAAAAAAGTATTTTGTATTAATTTGTAAAATTTAAATATTATAAACTTGGAGGGTTTTTTTTTAATTCTGTATTATTTTGAAAATATTTTACCTTTATTTGTCGGTGCTGTTTTGTCTTTCTTTGATGTTTTCTTCGGTGATGTTTTTCCTTTATTATTTTTAGTCATTTCTTACTGTTTTCTAAAATAAAATTATTGGTTGTTATTAAATGATATCCAATTAAGTCCGCATTTACAATGAATTAATATTGCAATTACAGCTACATAGATTTATCTAGCTCACAATGCAGCTAAATTAAATAATATTTAAATAATGCATAATTGCTCAACCCAGTTAGCAGCAAATGTTTAAGCATGGTATGCTTCCATGTTTCAAGTTTGGACTTACCACCTTTTAAATCTGGTCTCTTGAGCTTTGAAGACAACTTCAACTATTGGGAGATGTTCGGATTGATAAGTTAAGGTCATTTTCTATCTATAAAAAAGACATTAAATACGAGGACATATAAATTTTAAAATTCTACTTAAGCACATAGATGAAGATGACAGGGTGATTAACTAATATATATATATATATATACTATTATAATTATTAGTAATATTATGAATATTATCGTTGTTGTTATTACCTATATATATATAATATATTTTAGGGCTGCGGATTTTAATCGATTAATTCGGAAATTTTTCTTAATTTATTTCAATTTTTAAAATTTAAAATGTCAAAATGCTACAAAAACAAATCTTTTAATGGCATTCTTTGTTAGTCCAAGTCATCTATTGTTAGGCAACGGACTTTAATCAAATAAAGAAATAAATAAAGGCATTCTTTGTTGTTACTTGCTGTGCGCCCGCATGGCCTAACGGTTAAGGCTGCGCCTCTGACTCAAACCCCGATGCTGGAGCACCGCCCTAATCATTTAGCTATGCAACGGACGTTAATAAAACATTACTTTTTGTTGTTACTTGCTTTTACCCGCATTCTCATTGTCATTTAGTTAGAATGTAAACGGCAAAAGCAAATAGCAAAAATAACATAGCATCTCAATGTAATTTTGAGCAAGAATTTCTTTTACAAACTAAATACTCTTTGAAAATTAGTCGATGGCGACAAAATGCACTGTGTTCATTGCAGTAAACATTTTGCTTTCTGCGGTTCAAAACAAAACGTCGCTAAAATATCATCTTCGGAACATCCTCTCAAATGCGTAGACGTCGAAGACAGAGACAGTCCGAAAGGTTCTGAAGTACGATCAACAACGAATTTCCTGTGTCAGAATAACGCCTATAAGCGACAAACATTCTGCAGACTTGAAAGTCGCTTTGGCTCAATGGATTGTCAGTTAAGGACGTCCTACTTTAATTGTGGACGATGATGGACTACGAACAGTGCCTCGGAGAGCTCTTTAAAACCACAACTACAACTTCTCCAGTCGATGTACAATCGACAACGTGATTGCTGAGGTGTACAAATTGACGAACCAAATACGAAAAGCTAATTGTTCACATTGTTCTCTGTAACAAAGACTCAAGTTTAACATTGTGGAGTTTGGATCGAATTAAATATTAATTCAATGGAAGATTCCTTCGACCCTTGTGAAATTCGTTTTTGGCACAAGGACTGAAAATACTGCCATTTCTCACATACTCACATCGTTCTCAAAACTTGTTTGATAGAAACTCGAGTTTTGTGAAGCACCAAAACGTGAAGGTTTTGAGTGCCGTCCGTTAATAGTGCGCTTATCCGTCTTATCCAGAAGTTAAATGTAATATTTTTGTGATTCATTTGTATATTCAATTTTATTTGTAATTCCAACCACCATTTTCTTCGTAATGTTAGACATTTCTAAATCCGAAAATGAAGCTTGTTAATGGCTACTACCAATTCGGCACGTTATTTACAACAAAATATAGTTCTTCCAACATTGCCTAAAAGGATTAATTGAAGTTAGTATGACATCTTTTTTGGTTATAAATGTCTCATACGTTTACATACCTTTCCAATATCTTCACCCTTAAAAAGCTTCAACAAATCATCCGCATAATTTTCACGTCCTCTCGGGAGGTAGAAGAAGGGACTTTGCGGAAACGAAATTGGTTTTTATAATAAAATACTTATGATATAATTAATTAAATATTAGACAAGCTATAGAGAAAAACAGTTAATGAAACGAATTTATGAAATACAAAACAAATTTTTCTTAAAATACCAGCTCCTACACTAACCATATTTTCAGCGTGATTTCATGCATTTTCCACTTGTCTTTGTTCAGTAATGTTCTAGATTCATGTCTTATGAGTCTATAAGTGATATGATTTTTAAACGAAAACGAATTTAAGCCTTTCCGGAAGATCGTCGTTTCGTAACTATTAGGAAATGTTTCCATCTAAAATGATTTAATATATTATGAGAAAAATAATGTAGTTTATTAGGAGGAGAAAATATTAAACATTTATATATGTATAAGCTAAGTGTTTATCCGCTTACCTGAAGAATATCGGCAATTTTCCAGAAAGCAACATGTAAAATGTTCATAAGTTCCAGACGATTTAAGAAGGTGTCGAAAAAGATGTGTTTTTCGATCGTTAAATCTTCCGACATTGATTTGGGGTTCAAAGAAGGTGTTGAAATCCCGTGACCTTCCTGCTGACCTTCAAATGTAAGGACACCTGTAAAGACGCCACTCTTAACCGATAGATAGGGCTCGCTTTTGTAACCCCGAAGGTATTTTTCGATTTCTTTCCATTTGCCCATTTGTTCTGGTTCCTTAAAATATAGTTCAATAATTTTAATCTTTCACATAATAATAAATAACATTAGCTAAGATGTCATAATTAAGAGTAACTTACGTGAAACCCGAATTCAAAATAACTATAAATACAATCGACAAAACGTCGCATGTAAAATAAAAATTGTAAATTCTTGGGCAATTCCTCTATTTGGGGTTTCCCATATACTATATCATACGCAAACTTCTAAAATTTAAATTCAATCAATATCAGTATCAGTTATATTTAAATTCTAATAGAAATATGCAGATCGGTAGATAAATATGTTATGCCTGTACATTGGAAAAAAAACTGTTTTTATCTGTTGAATAGATTGACATACTTCAAATATATCACTACATATATTACTGTTATTATTATCGCAGAGTGCAAGATTAATCGTGTGTTTGCATTCATCGTCAACTTTGCTATATGACCGCCAGCCTCCTTGAGAAAAGGCATTAAATAATTACAAGACTGAAAGCACCTGATGCTATGCTGCTGAAAATATTCCGGAATAATGCTCCTTATATCATAAATCAAACATTTACTATTACCTTCATGCATCCCCTTATGAAGTACTCAATGAGTTTAACTCTCTGACTTTCTTCGTTTGAAGACATGAAGAAGGAATACAAATGGTCTAACGTTTGGAAGTAACTAATTTTGTAATCATTGAGCAGGTTGAACATGGAAACTGGCTTGTCCTGGTGAAAAACATTTAAACGTTTTTAGATATATAATAATTTTAAATTAATTTTCTCGAAGTAAGTCGTTGGTTTCTGAAAATAATGTTAAAAATTGTTTCTAACCATCCATTTGTATCTCTCAAAACAAATTTTATAATCCTCAAAATCTTTAAACTTAAAGCTTAGTATGGTCTCGGCTAAAAATGATTAAAAAGCCTATTTAAGTTATTATCTAACGAAATTGTTGACAATCTTGAAAAATACTTGAAACACCATTGTAATTTTAGTAGTTAACGATAAAAAAGTATATAATTAATATTTCAGTAACAGGTTATTCTTACATTGGCGACGCATCCAAGATGCAATTCTACGCTTTTCTGGGCAATTTGGTTCTGGGATATTTTTTAGTTTGTGTAACCAAGCAATGGTGTCTAGATGATATAAAGGTAACAGGGGTATGAATCAAAGTTTACTAAATATTTAAAAGTTAGTCATTAACTAAAATCATTGATTAATTACTTTCTGAAGTCCAACTCTCGTTACATTCCGATCGTTTTATGTTTTCAAACGCTAGTCTCATCCCTCTCAATGCTAGACATGCATTCTTGAGATTCCATGTTTCAATCAAATACTCTGCTCGACTGAAAGGATTTTAAAAACTGTTGATCATTTTTAAGTTTAAGAATCAATTTAACACTTGTTTAGTACCTCAAGACAGATATACAATCGCGTTTGTTGGAGGAAATCTCGAGTAGCTGAGTCAAAGGTCCAAAAAAAGTTGGATCTGTTTTCTGCAAAATAAATTATATTTTCAAATTATTTTATACCATTTTGATTGAAATACGATTTTATACTTAAAGTTTAATCTTTTTACCCTTGCATATATACAATTATAGTAAAAATTGTAAAAATTCCGTGATTCTTCAGCAAATAATGACACGTCTTTTTTCGATAGTAATCCTGTAAATGAAATTATTTATTTTAAATATTTGAAAACGACAGTAGATTAAAGTAAGTCCCACTAACGAAATGAGTCATCGTTTTGCTGGCCATAGTTCGGTAATATTAAATCATCAATTTCACAGATATCAGGATTTGAGTTTCTGGGCAGGAATGAACTGAAAGAATTGAAAATTGATAATTGAAAAGATGCTACTGAAAAATATATTCATAATGCAATAATAGAATGAGTATATTTAAGCTTGGATTTTTAAATTTTTAGAATGACCTTTTGGCTTTTGACAACTAACCTAATTCGTTGAGATAGTTCTTCACATTCATTTCTAAGCCGAGATTCCTAAAATGCATACATTGGAACGTTAATAAATTGGTCTCAAATATTGATTTGACAAACAAAGAATTTCTGACCCAGACTTCTTTACTAATTAATTTTGTTTTTTCTAAACTGTCATTAAAGTTCTTAAGCTCTTCAATTAAGTCTAAATGAATACATCGAACATATATTTATTTTGTTTTATGCCTTGAAGGATTTTGCTTTCACTTTAGAATTATTGTTAATTTATTTTTACCTTGAATTTTCAACCACGATTTGTTCAATTGTATTTTCTTTTCTGGATTCTTGCGATTCCACTTTTTAATCAAATACTCTACTTGGCTGTTAGAATTTTAAGAACTGTTGTTCATTTTTAAGCTAAGGAATCAATTTTACACGTTTGTCGTACCTTAAAACAGATTTACGATCGTCTGTGATCGAGGAAATCTCGAGTAACTGAGTCAAAGGTCCGCTAACAATGTTTGGATCACTTATACCCTGGGAAAATAATTAGAATTTTAAGTAATTCACCACTGAACATCAAACACTTAAAATAGCTTTACCTTTTTATGAACAACATTATTGAAAAAACTCGTTATGGCTTCAGTAATTAATGACGACTCTTCTTCTGATAGTAGACCTGCACATGCAAGTGGCTTATTTTAAATATTTCAAATGTCAGTAAATTCAAACAATTTCCACTTACTAGTGTCATCGTTAAGCTGGTAACTGTTTGGTATTGTTAAAACATCAATTTCATTCATCCCTAAATTAATAAAATATATTTAATTGCACAAGGTTTTAAAAAGTATTTTGTATTAATTTGTAAAATTTAAATGTTTTATGCTTGGAGGTGTCTATTTTTCAATTCTGAATTATTTTGAAATTATTTTTACTTTTGATTTTCCATATTGTTTTGTCTATCTTTGATTTTTTCTTCGATGATCTGTTTCCTTTATTATTTTTAGTCATTTTTTAATGTTTTCTAAAATAAATTTATTGGCTGTTATTAAATAATGTCCAATTAAGTCCGCATTTACGATGAATCAATATTGTAATTACAGCACAGATTTATCTAACCCACAATGCAACTAAATTAAATAATATTTCAATGCAATATTGCTCAACCCAGTTAGCAGCAAATGTTTAAGCATGGTATGCTTCCAAGTTTCAAGTTTGGACTTACCACCTTTTAAATCTCTTGAAGATGATTGCTTTTAACTTATTATAAGGTGTTCGGCTTTATAAGTGTAGGTCATTCCATAAAAAAGACATTAAATACGAGGTCATATAAATTTTAAAATTTTAAAATTTTATTTCAGCAAATGACATGTATATTTTTATGCTATACTATGTTTTTTTATAATAATAAATGTTTTAATTGTAATAAACCTATTACTATGTTTTTATATTATGATAAACCTTATTATCCTATAACAATTGGATCGCCTATATCCTGTGGAACAAACTACATTTTTAAACAATGCACCATGATTTATTTAGCTCACAATGCACCTGATTTAACTAACTTTCAATGAATATTGCTTAATCAAGTTAGCAGCAATTGTCTAACGAGACCATGTCATTCCATAACGAAGACATTAAATACGAGGTCACAAAAATTTAAATACTTAAAATTTTATTTTTGAACCTTTGAGAAATTATTAGGAATATTGATTAAATAACTACCGATTTCAGAGAGGCATTGGTCCTCTTAAACCACTACAAATAAAATGTTGTCTTTTATGTTAACTCGAACCTTTCGAGGCACCAGATGCCGAGCGTAAATGACATTTTGAATGCCGTGCGCTATAAAGTTCAATAACTTTCGGTTTTGCTTTGTTTTTGGAAAATTCAAACGAGTATTGTTTATCGAAAATACGGAGAACAAAAGACTTTTAGCTAATGAGAGATCAAATACTTTGAACTCCATGCCTTGACTAAGTGAGCTGATTTATGCCACCATTAATAGTACGCCAATCGAGACCACTGTCTCATCATAACAAAGTAATATTCTTGTGAATCAGTTGTAAATGTATTTATTTTTAATAACAACATCTGCTATTTTTATCTTCACAAGACCACACATTTATAATTCAGCAAAAATCGTGGATAATATTCGTTCAAATCAGAAGCTTATTTTTGAGTTCATTTCGGCACGTTATTTGCAGCAAAATTTAGCTCCTTCAGTATTTCCTAAAATTATTAATTTAAACGAATTTATTAATTAAATAATTAATAAGATAACTCTTTCCGTTATAAATGTTTCATGCTTTTTCATACCTCGTCAATATCTTTACCCCTCAGAGCTTTCAACAAATCATCGGCATAATGTTCTTCTGCTCTTGGGAAGTATAATATGGGACTACACGGAAGCAAAATCAGTTTTTATAATAAAATACATGTAAAGTGCATATTATTCGGATACATAAGGCACTCAAAAAAATCGTCTAAATACAAATTTAAATACGAAATGATGCGAACTTATGAAATGCAAGACAAACTCATCCACTAACCACAGCCTCATCAAAAATTCAAACCATTTTGATTTGTTTACAGAAGTCGATTTATGCTTTAGAATGTCTCCAGTGATTCTACATCTGGGAGAATAACTATAACCGCTCATGCAGAAGATCATCGTTTCGTGGTCATCTGGAAATGTTTCCATCTAAAACGATTTAATGAATTATAAGAAAAATATTGAAATTCGTTAGATGGAGAAAATATTAAACATTTTAAGTAAAAAATAAAAACGTTTTCAGCTCATCTGATTACCTGAAAAATCTCGGCAGTTTTCCAGAAAACAGACTGTAAAATGTTCATGAGTTCCAGACGATTTAAGAAGGTGTCGAAGAAGATGTGTTTTTTGATCGTTAAATCTTCCGACTTCAAGTCAGGGCTCAAAGGTGTTAAAACCCCATGGTCTCCTTGCACACCTTCCCATATGCGGACTCCTGTAAAACCGCCACTGCTTTCTGATAGATAGGGCTCGCTTCTGTAACCCCGAAGAAATTTTTCGATTTCTTTCCAATTAGCATCTCTGTCTGGGTCCTCAAAACATAAGCACGTAATTGCATTCACTGACATGATATTAAACACAATTAGCTAAAATGTTATTATTAAATGTAACTTACATTTACCACCGAAATGAAATAATCCCAATAACTTTCGACCAAACGGCGCATGTAGCATAAAAATTTTACATTGTTGGCCATTTCCTTTACTATAGGTGCTTTATTACTTTGCGTTTCCCTCTCATACATCTAAAATTTAACGTTCACATAGTCAACATCAGCTATTTATAAATTCTAAAATATATATTTAAATAATATATCGAGCAAACATTTGAAACTGTAGACATAAAAAGTATTTCGTATGTAAAATATAACACTAATTTTTTTATCAAAATACTAATTCATCATCACTAATATCTAAATATCTTTTGAATTAGATATTCGAAGCAATGTTCAGGAATCGCCAGATTAATCATGTGATTGCATTCCTTGTCAAATTTGTTGTTTCATTGTGGGAAAAGATGCTAAATATTTACCAAAAAAATACTTAATAGCACCTGACGCTATGTACATTGTTCCACATAAATCAAACATTTCCTATTACCTCCAAGCATCCCATAATAAAGTACTCAATGAGTTTAACTCTCTGACTTTCGTCGTTTGAAGACATGAAGAAGGAATACAAATGGTCTAACTGTGAGTAACAGTCAATATTATCCTCGAGCAAGTTGGACACATCCGACGGATCGAGCTGGTGAAAAATATTTTTAAAACATTAATTATTTTTTGTAAAACATATTTTAAAGTTATCTTAAAATTATCTTGAAACAAGTTGTTAGTTTTTTAGAGAATAATTATTTTACTGATATTAAATGAAATTGTTCCAAACCATCCAAGCAGAGAAAATATTTTCCAGGATTTCAAAACTCTCTAGACATGTGCTGTGATGGCAAAGTATGACATCGGCTAAAAATTGATATTTAAATTATTAATTATTTTAAGAAATAATCAAAACACTACTGAATTCAAAATAGTTAATAATATACAATTATTCAAAATTAATATTTCAATAACAGTTCATGCTTACATTGACGGCGCATCCAAGAGGCAATTCTACGCTTTTCTGGGAAATTTGGTTGCGGAAGAGTTCTTATTTTGTATAACCAAGCAATGGTTTCTGAAGGAGGTGAATGAAAGTTTGTTAATTATTTAAAAGTTTATTATTAACTAAAAGTATTTAGATTAATTACCTGGAGATAATTTCAATGGATGTTTCTCTTGTTTCGACATATCAAGAGCGGCTCTCATCGCTCTCAGTGCTAAACACGCATTCTTGAGATTCCATGTTTTAATCAAACATTCTCCTTGACTGTGAAGATTTTAAGAACATTTTATAAATTTTAAGTTAATGAATCAAATTAGCATGTGATTCTCACCTCATGACTGCTTTTAAAACTTCCATACTGGAAGTCGTTTCGAGTAACTGTGTTAAAGGTCCGATAAAAACAGGATCACTTATACTCTGGAAATGAATTAAATTTTAAAATAGTTACAAGTTCACCATTAAAAATTCAAAGACAATCTTAGATTTACCTTTTTAAGGAGATTATCGTAGAAACTCTTTGCGACATCGGCAAATTTTAACAAATCTTTTTCTGATTGTAATCCTGCAAATGCAAAAAAAAAAAAAGAGTGGCTTATTATAAATGATTCAAAGTGCCAGTTGGTTCAAACAAGTTACACTAACTGAACGTGTCATCGTTAAGCTGGTCACAGTTCGGTAATATTAAATCATCAATTTCACAGAGACTTGGGGATACATTTATGGGCAAGAATAAACTGAAACAATTGAAAATTAATATTATAGAAAAGATTGATGTTGTCGATGAAAAATATATTCATATAGCGCCAATGGAATAAGCATCTTTATGCTTGGATTTTAAACGTTTTTAAGCTGCTAACTTTCTAAGAACCAAAAATTAACGAACCTAATGCGGTTGGATAATTGTTCACATTGTTCTCTATAACAATGAATCTAAAATACAAACATTGGAAAGTTAATAAATAGGTCATAAATATTGAGGCGACAAAGAAAACATTGCTGACCAAGTCTTCATTAAACTTAAAGTTAACGCCTCTCCAACTGTACTTAAATGTATTAATCGCTTCAATAAGTTCGTGCATATCTAAAAGATTAAAATAAATTTCAACGAATAAGTTTTTAAAAAATTTCATTGTATTTTTACGTTTTATGCATGAGTGGAGCACATTTTATGAGTGGAAGCTTTTTTGCTTTCAGTTCTGAATTTTTACCTCGAACTTTTCTTGATATTTTGTCTGCTTTTGGCTTTTTCTTCGATGTTGCTTTTCCTTGATTTTTTTTAGTCATTTCTTAATATTTTCTAAAATTGAATTATTTGTTGTGAGATAAAATAAACTTTCATTAAGTCATAATTAAATAATAATATTGTAATTCGAGCACAATGTTTTTAGCTCACATGAATTAAATAAAAAATGCTACAATACAATTGGTATGATTCCTAACTTCCACGCTGAACTAACAATGCTTTAAATATGGCCTCTCAAGTTTGATTGGATTCAAATATTGCGATGTATTTCGATTGATAAGTGTAGGTCATTTCAATCTATAAAGAAGACTTTAAATAAATAAAGTTGTAAAATTTTAAAACTTTACGTTTTATGTTATATTTTAAAAAGTTGAATAATAAAAATAATAATAATAATAATAATAATAATAATAATAATAATAATAATAATAATAATAATAATAATAATAATAATAATAATAATGATGATGATGATGATGATGATGATGATGAGATGATGATGATGATGATGATGATGATGATGATGATGATGATGATGATGATGATGATGATGATGATGATGATGATGATGATGATGATGATGATGATGATGATGATGATGACGATGATGATGATGACGATGATGATGATGATGATGATGATGATGATGATGATGATGATGATGATGATGATGATGATGATGATGATGATGATGATGATGATGATGATGATGATGATGATGATGAGATGATGATGATGATGATGATGATGATGATGATGATGATGATGATGATGATGATGATGATGATGATGATGATGATGATGATGATGATGATGATGATGATGATGATGATGATGATGATGATGATGATGATGATGATGATGATGATGATGATGATGATGATGATGATGATATTTCCCAGTTATTAAAAAATGGACAAAATAAATAAATTAAAATAATCGTTCATTCGAAAGAAATCGTTAAAAATACTGACAGACTGTTATTCGAAAAAAGGTACCATTAAATACAAAATTTGTCCTATACATTCAATAGATGGCGCTTGATATTTATTTTATGTCATTCGAAAGGTGGCATGTGGCATTTCTCAGTTATTCGAAAGATGGCATGTGGCATTTCTCAGTTGTTCGAAAGATGGCATCATTAAATACAAAATTTAACCCATACATTCAATAGATGGCGCTTCATATTTATTTTTTTTGTTCGATAGATGACACATATAAATACAAAAATTGACCTATACATTCAATAGATGGGGCTTGATATTTATTTTATGTTCGATAGATGGCGTTATTAAATACAAAATTTAACCCATACATTCAATAGATGGCGGTTGATATTTATTTTTTGTCATTCGAAAGGTGGCATGTGGCATTTCTCAGTTATTCGAAAGATGGCATGTGGCATTTCTCAGTTGTTCGAAAGATGGCATCATTAAATACAAAATTTAACCCATACATTCAATAGATGGCGCTTCATATTTATTTTTTTTGTTCGATAGATGACACATATAAATACAAAAATTGACCTATACATTCAATAGATGGGGCTTGATATTTATTTTATGTTCGATAGATGGCGTTATTAAATACAAAATTTAACCCATACATTCAATAGATGGCGGTTGATATTTATTTTTTGTTCGATAGATGGCACTAATAAAAACAAAATTTGACCTATACATTCAATAGATGGCGTGTGATATTTATTTTATGTTCGATAGATGGCGGTAATAAATACAAATTTTAACCCAGGCATTCAATAGATGGCCCTTAATATTTATTTTATGTTCGATAGATGGCCTAATAAATACAAAAATTGACCTATACATTCAATAGATGGCGCTTGGTTTTTATTTTATGTTTGATAGATGGCGTTATTAAATACAAAATTTAACCCATACATTCAATAGATGGCGCTTGGTATTTATTTCATGTTCGATAGATGCCACTATTAAATTCAAAATTTGACCCATACATTTAATAGATGACTCGACATTTATTTTAGGTTCGAAATAAAAAAAATTTTTAGTCTGTCATTCGAAAGATGGAGTGTGCATTTTTCACTTATTCGAAATATGGTGTGTAGCAATTCTCAGTTATTCGAAAGGTGGCATTTTATGTGGCTTGCAAAATGAGTAAATATCGACGATGAAAGATGGTTAGCCTTGAATTTCCTCCTTTCTTAATCCGTAGTTTGATCAAGTTAATTATATATTATGCGTGTTGACGCGCTCAACATGTGAACACGATTTTGAGCCACTCCCCGGTGAACTTTAATTTAATTTTAAAAAATAATTTTATTTTATTTATGGTTTATTTCCGTTTCGAAACCACCATTTTTTTCAGCCATCATTTGCGGCGATATTTCTCGAACACATTAAGGACAAACGTATCAAATCACCTCAGATCTTTCGATAAAGCCCTGAAAGTTTCAGGCGTTAAGTTGTCAATGTTTACTGTGATCACAGGAGTCAATTTTATCCTTTTATTAAGAATTTAATGTGTTGATCTACAATGTTTTCAATTAAATTGACCAAAAAACATCTAATCGCCCAAAAAATTTTTTTTTATCTCGGTCACAGTGGATGACTTGATGTTATGCGAAATGATACGGAATACTGAGTCTCTGGGTCTTTTTCGAAGGCTTGGAAGCAGCGGCCATGCTGAATTCTTTGAATTGCATCATTTGCGTGCGAACTACATCACTGTCTGCGATATCGGGGTTAAATATTTAATATAAATAATAATAATAATAATAATAATTAATGTTGCTATCTTAAATTAACTTAAATACTAACTCATGTCATTGGATGAACCTTCGCGAGAGCTCCTGCAAAAAACAGATCTATAATTCTCCTATTTAAGATAAAGTTTTATGTAGCAGAACGTTGCTTTAATTTAGAATTAAATACTGATAATAAAATTATGATGTGCAAACACCAACGGTAGTGACTCTACGACAATCATATCCAATCTCTTCGGAATCCTAGATGAAAGCAATAATTTAAAAGTCGTTCAGAACATTTTGGCGTTTACATGCTAATTTACATAATGTGACAACTTACGTTACATCCAAAGGTGATCCAGGATGCTTGAAACTCCTCTTGAAGCCGGTGGCGACTGTATAAGGAATGTCGATGATGACGCTATTCCAGTGAATGTCCTTTTCCAATGCAGGGGTGTCTTGCATCTCGTCAGCCAGAAGATAGGACACCTCCGATGAGAGATCGTAAAATTAAAATTACTTTAAAAACATCTCTAACATGACCTTTGGAAAAGAAGCGCTATAAAATGTAATCATAGAACTAAATTGCGAATGCAAAAGCTACCCGGTCATATAATTTTATTTTAATTCTTTTAGTGTTTACAAATTGATCCGTTTACCTTGAGATCATAGTCAATAACCATATTTATGTCGAGATCATCTTCATCTTCACCATAAGGATTCAGCATTTCTTCAGCCACCTTTTAACGAAGCTAAAATGTATCTTAAAAGTAACCTTTTCAGTATGACCATCAAAAAGTAATAATAAAGGCAACACAAGCGAACAGAGATGTAAAACAGGTCAAAAACAAGCGGACACATAAACATGTCTTCATGTAAACCTTCAACCATCCGATGTAAAAGAAAAACTGAAGGAAAGTATAGACTGGAAACGCAAGTTCCACATTCAGTGTTCTTCCTTCGATGTCCTGTCTGCTGAAGAGGCACGAGATGAAGTAGGTGTAGACGCAAATGGTCACAGACTTAAAAAATAAAATGAATGTTATGGAAATCAAATTTATTAGAGTCATTCCATCAATAATTGTTTCCAATAGTAATTTATTGTTTTTAATTTTTATAACTACTTTTAAGCAACAATCTTCGTCAACGTTAGTATATATAGCAACGTAAATGAGTCCCTCGATACATAACCTGCGTGTAGACGAGCGGTAACTGGACAAAATCCGTTAGAATCAAGTTCATTATGTCGTCGCTTAAGTTAATTATTTCCTGTCTCAAATAAAATATTTTGAAATTATATAATGCATAATATTTAATGATCAAAAAATAATTCTTACAAATAACTCTTAATAAAGATTTACTACCGATACATTAAATAACTTTTAAGAAAATTTTCTTGTCTGACCTTGATCAAGTTTTGATAGGTGAACTCATCTTTGACCTTGCCCTCCCTTTTGGCCCTTTCGACGAGATTACATGCCCAAACGATTGGTACGAAGTATTGGCGATAAATTGACCTCGTCTTTTCCATCATCATCTGTTCATCTTCCATCAGAAGACCTGCAACGCGTTGCATCGAGACAACATTTCAACTTAATTCAAAGTGATACCAAAATGTGAAAGAAATTCTTTCACCTGCCACTCTCAAGTGATTAAGAGTCGGAAATCTCTTTTTCCCAGCACTGGAAATGGTCATGAGCACCAGGCAGTAGCTGAGATTGCAATACCTCACTAGGGTCCTCTTCACCTTCCTTGTTCCTTCATCGGTTCCCTCGATCTCATCTTTGACAAAAACTGGCAGCCTCACTATCCAAGGCAGGGCATCGAATTGATAAAAAAATCTCGACACAACACGACTGACATAGAATCCCAGGAACAAAGTCACAGGTATAGTGCTTCCAAACCTCTGGCAGTATTCCACAGCATCAAGAAAGTAACTGGTTCATTAAAAGGTTATTTATTATAAAAAGAACTAATTAACAAATAACGACTACTAATAAGTTCCACGAATGAAAATGCAAGCAGCTTACGCCTTCATTTCTACAGACAAAACTCGATATAGAGCCTGGAATGAATAAAATAGAACTATGAAGAGGAGGAACTCCTTCCATATTAATTTGTAAACGCTTCCTTTCCATCTATTAAATTAAAAAGATCATTTTCAATAAAAGAACATCTTGAAAATATCATAATGCCTACTTAAATAACATGCGAGTTATCGCACCCAAAGTTGCGGTACTCAAAGCGTTGCTATATTCCACCGTCATTTCGCCAAGAAAAAGCAGACGACAAAAACAAAGGCTGTGAGTTATTTTTAGACATTTTTAAAGTAATTATCATGAAAGTTGTTAACAAAAAATAATAAAATTTATAAAATAACAAAATTTACAAAATATTTTATGTATAATAAATTTATTTATTGGAGAATAGGGCTTGTACATGTCCAATCAAGTCTGACATCACAAATCTACAATGTCACATTAAACTATTGAGAAATTAGCGTTATTTTAAACATTTTGTAAATAAACAATTTTAACAATTGGTTATTTTAAATTATTTTTATCAACTCTGCACATTATTGACTTCTCTTCACTTTTACTCCAAGCGACGTTTACTGTAATTTGTAAACATAGGTTAACCCAAACAGTTCTCTTACAAAGTTGCTCTTGTTTGGCACCAATTGGGAACAAGGCCATGTTACCAGTGGCTGGGCACGTTATTTTAACCGGAGAGCCTGGTCAGTTATTGAAAGATGTTTTTGATACCATGCAGCTAGTAGTTGGAAATGGAGCAATGATAAAAACATTTCACAGAAAGATGGCAAGAAATAATTACAAGATGGTAGCAAATTATGTGACTGGCTGATTGAACGTAATTGATTCTCACGATATTTATACATGTCAGAACATATTTGTACAAATACCATTCACCATCTAAACTATTTTTTTTTTATATGAAACCCAGGTGTTGGCAAAACGACTCTCATTCAGAAAGTTTGTGAAGCAATCAAGAGCAAAGGTACCCCAGTCACTGGGTTCTACACCAGTGAGAGAAGACTGAAGGGAGAGAGGAAGGGGTTTGATGTTGTGACACTGGATGGGCAGAGTGCCTCTCTTGCTTCCATTGAGTCAGTGACACTCACAACATTTGAACCATTTTACGTATCCTTATAAAGTTTTTTATCGCTAATATTAATGTTAAATTAAATATTTTTCCTTGAGCTAGAATACATGCTTTAGTAAATATTTATTTAATGCTAATTTAATCATAATTTGTAATTATGACTTTAATGTAATTATAATAGAGACCAGCCTGGATCAAGTGCTAGAGGCAAGCCGAGAGTGGGGCGCTACATGGTCGACATCTCCGAGTTTGAGAGCTTAGCTCTTCCAGCCTTAAATGTTGCTGTTTATATTCTTCAATATGATTTTTGTTTACTTTTCAATTTAAAATTTATTTCACTAATTATCACCTAGTTACTGATGGCTTTTCATGACACCTTTTTGATACTTAATATTTTTCTTGTTTAATAATTAATTCTTTTTATTTAGTTTAGTAACGAACGAGGGGAAGCTTCAAAATTGCTTGTGGTTGTGGATGAAATTGGAAAAATGGAACTTTTCAGCAAAAAGTTTGAATTTCTGATAAAGGAATTATTTGCGAAACGTGGCAACTATACCATATTGGCTACCATCCCTTCAGCCAAAAGGCAAAGCATAAACTTAGTGGAAGAGATCAGAAAAAGCCCCGATGTGCAACTTTTTGAGGTGCTGGAAAGAGCTTTGACAAATTGTGAAATAAAATGAGAGTGGGAGTTCAATAGATGGAGTCAGTAAAATAACTTTTATGTTTGCAGGTAACTAGGTCCAACAGGAATCCACTTTTCAGCGAAGTCATGCAAGCCATTGAAATGCGCCTGAAGTGATTCATTTGATTCGTAAACGAAAATAAAATTATCGGTTTATGGCAAGACAAATTGTATGATTGTGGGACTTTGGTGTTTTTTCCTCTTAAAGTGTTTCTAATCTCATCGAATTTCTGGCAATTTATGTTTAGGTATACTGTCAAAGGCACCTAGGAGTGTCCTTAGCAATGTTGCTCTAAATTTAAAGATTACTTCTGATTCTTACTTCCATGTCTCAAGATTCAAATTTTCTAGAAACTTGATCCTCTCTGTTGCTATTTTCTGCTCCCTTTCTAAAGTTTCAATACCATTCGAGTGAAGGTTCCACACCTGTCCTCATCGATCCTGACGGGTTCTCACCAATGAATCACAAAATAGCAATAGTAGCCTTTCTTCGGATACTGACCTCGTCTCACTTGTGCAAATGAGCCAGCAAAAGCTTCTGCTGGTCTTAAATGTAAACAGAAAATTGGGCTTTCTTAGGAATTTAATTTCTGGTATTTTTTGTTAGCTCGTCGCCCACGAAACCAGTAATGTACAAACTCAATTTGTACATCTTAATTGTTTTCTGGCTTGAGAGGCTTAGCCTCTCAATAAAAACCCAACAAATGTTAATAATAATAACGTTTCGAGCTAAAAAATTAATGTGATTTAGTTTCAATATTTTTGTTTGAAAAATAGTTAGATGTTAGTAAAATAGTTTATGTTATTTGTGAGAAATTGTGAAGATTATTTTAACCAAACAACATGTTATTTGTACGGGGAATGCCGGGCGATATCGAATAAGTGCTACACCTCATATTACGGTCTATTAACTTATTGGTATAATATTCTGATAGGCTAAGTTCACTTTGGTTTTGTATTTTTTCAGATTTTGCAATGAATTCGGACTTAAGACTTTACAAAGGTACAAAGGTCTTTTTTGACCGCAAAAATTGTGCTAATATTTCAAAAGTTGAACACATCTTGAGGAAATTTGGCGTGATAATAGACGAATTTTTGTCTAAAGATGTGGATTATATCGTAAATGATAGAGCGGTTTGTGTTTCCAATCCGTCTGAAAAAAGCAGGCTTCAAGAAGGTAATTTTTATAAATCTATTTAACATTTATGAAATCTAATTATGGCATGATACTTTTGACTTGAATTTACTTTTAATTTTTTTTATATGGTTTTTAGGATCCCAGAAGTCTCTTCTAACTAGAGGTCAAACATTGTTAATGAAGTCGACATCAGTGAATTTTCCCATATCGCAATCTAGAGTAGATCCAGTACAATTTTCTCAAAAGTTCAATATACCTCTCATTACCACTACAGAACTTAAAAAAGTTTTACATGCAAAAGTAGTGAATCAGAGGAAGAAATCTAGTAATGATCTGGGCTTGATAAAGCTAGAAACCAGTTTTATAAAAGTAGAAGATTACTCGCAGAGCTTCTTACCATTTTTTAAAAAGTTCTTAAACTTCCACATCAAATCCAAAGAAATTAGCAATGTATCATCAAAGAAAGCTCTAAAGAAAAACGTTACTAAAGAGAAGTTTGGATACTGTGAGTGTTGCGATGACTACTTCAATAATTTGTCTCTTCATAGGAAGACGAGAAGGCACATGTCTTTTGTTACAAACGATAACTTTTCAAGTGTTGATATTTTGATCAGAGGTTTACCTCGTTTGGAGGATTTCTGTGCGCCATCTGGCGAGGGGAGTTCTAATTCCAAAGTGGACAAGTTAGAATTAAAAGAAATTGGCGTAGATGGAATTTGCCATTCTTGTCCAGATCAGAATAAATTGAAAACTCCTGATAATTTCAACAAGACTAATTTACCATCTACACAACCATCAAGCATCATCAATACTGATTGCTATTATCAGAGAGCCATTGATAATAACGTAACAAGTAAAAGTAGTACAGTGGCCACTGGAAATTATGGCAACAAGTTGCTTTCTTGTCGAGATGCTGAATGCACGGCCAGTGAAGATATTTCTCACAGCTCGAGAGCTGCTGATACAAAACCAGGTATTAGCTGTTTATCTTTACCTAATAATCAAAGCAAAATGCAATTTAAACAAATGTTAGTTAGTCAGCCACATCATTGTTTAATTGTTGGTGATCAATTCGAAAATTGTAATAAGGCTTCTTGTCAACAGGATTCAACTGATCTTTACACCTGTAGACCACTAAGTTGCCAAAATACAATAAATTATGACTTGAAGTTTATTATAACGAAAGTTGCACGTGATGTTGATGCAGTGACGAATTCAGGAAACAACAGCCTTGAAACCATTCCTATTCAAGACATCCGTCGAAATTCTATTTGCAACGGAAGTCCCAGATGCTTCTCTGCCGAACCTAATTCGAGACGACGTGAGGAACCGCACAAATTAATTTTTTCAAACGTTTGCAATGAGTTGTTGCAAGCTCTTCCTCAGAAAAATGATGACAACAGTATGATGTCCACAACTGCCAGAAAGTGGATTAAGGCAAAACGAAAATGCACCAAGGATAATATAAGCAATGACGGACTTAAGAAAAAGCTTCAAAATGTGCCTGTCAATTCATTTCGTGGTTGTTCGATTTCAAAATTTGAAAATCCAAGAAATTCAGAAGACATACTGTGCAATTTACCCACGACTTTACATAGCAAACAGCATGACAAACTTAATGCTAATCATGGCATGAATATGTGGAGCCTTAAATATACAACTGATTTAAAAGTTATATTTACAAAAATAAGTTCTTTATAGGACTAAACAGATTTTGGTTTTGTAACTGAATGAGACTTGGATTTAGTAGTTGTTTGAAAAATAAATGTCGTTTGCCCTATTTCGTTAATTTTGTGATTTCTAGAGGAGTATGGGGTTATCACTATTAGGGTTGAATCCAGTGCGCGTTATGCAAGCGTGGGAAACACTTAAGCGTAGGTCGGCTAATCCGGAATAACAGTGAAATAAAAGTAATTCGATCTCATAAAGAATGTAAATAGAGTGGGAGATCCTTAAATGAATAAATCGCAAAATTTAAAAGACATAACTAGATTAGAAATCAACCGTTAAATGTACTCTGAGGATTTGCGTTAGAGGTATGTGATAATTTAATTTACTAATAATAATATTTAATCGTAAAGCAGCCGACGTCGGGATGGGTTTTGAGGTTAGCCTTGAATTGACTGAACGACTCGTAACATTACATATCCAAGGGGCGAAAATCTTGAAGAACTTTGTCTCAAACTAATTTTTCGCATTTAGTATATTGAGGTCGTTCGAGGACTTCGATTGCAGACTCCTCGTATGCAGTGTTTATAGGGTAGCAAGATGTTCCAGTGCTGCGAGCCTCAGTATGTAATTTTGTAATACGAATTCTCCTGTTCATGTCTACATAACTTTTGAAAAATCAGGAAATAAGGAATATATATTTATTCCCAGAGAAGTTAGAAAATGCGTGCACAACCAGAAATAGGCCTAGTTTACAAAAGTGGAAGTTAGCTGGAACTAATCTCGCAGCCATATCGTATCGGTATCACTGCAAACCTGTTCTCCAGATTATTCTAAGATAAAGAAACTCCTCTCAAAAAGTATAAAGTCATGACAAAAATCTTCGTGATTAAAACCAATAATTCATTTTATATTAAAATATAGAAGATAATTACTTTCATAATAAAAGGCTTTGTCTAAAATTATACATATTTTCTTTATCGGTTGCAGGGATTTCGCTGCTGTGCCTCATTATAATATCATCATTGCGGAGCCAGTTTGTTGTGATGGATCCCATCTAGACGGGTTAAAAGTTTCTATTACTGTTTCATTTGGTAATGCAGTAAAATTACAGAATTTGGAGTTGTTGAAGGATTATCTGTATACATAAGTTAGTGCATTTGTTGATCCGATGTGAGCTAAAACAATTGCTGAGTAACTATCAACAATGGATCGGAATGTTGCTCGTTTTATATTATAGTCTGCGGACTTGTACGTTCATACTTATTAACAATAATCATTATTTACTGGATACCAGATAACAATATATCAAATAATAATCTTTAAAAATCGCGGAGATTATATTTTTGACGTTACTCTCATTTTACTGTAGAGATTGAATATTGCAGGGACATACTGATGGCTGATGCTGAAGTAAATCAAATTTTCTTTGGTAAAGAGTATGAAGCAGAAGTGGACCATTCATCAGAGCTTAATCTTGAACCTTGTCACAATGGCAAAGAAAGGCTAATATGTCCCCATTGTAACCGAGAATTCGCCCACATAAATAAATACAAAAAACATTTGTATCTCCACACAGGCTTAAAACCTTATTCCTGTGATGTTTGTGGGAAATCATTCACTGAAGTTTGGAATCTGAAGCGCCATTCGAAGACTCATCTCGGGAACAATGTGTTCTATTGTTCCACTTGCCAAAAACAGTTTCACGATTCGGGAAATCTCAAACGACATCTGAGAATACATACCGGCTCGAAGCCGTACGCGTGCATCGAATGCGACAAAAGATTTGGCGAAGCAGGCAATCTTAAGAAACACATATTGACCCACGTGGGAACTAAGCAACACGATTGCGTACTCTGCGGAAGGCAATTTTTGGAACTCGGGAATCTAAAAAGACACATGAAAACGCACACCGGTGCCAAACCGTACGTCTGCCAAATTTGCTCCAAAAGATTTAACGAGGCTGGCAACTTGAAGCGACACGCGAAGATTCACACCGGCATCAAACCGTACAGTTGCACGGTGTGCGACAAACCCTTCCTGGAATTGAGCAATCTCAAGCGACACATGTCAATTCACACCGGACAGAAACCCTTCACGTGTTACGAGTGTCACAAACATTTCGTCGCGGCCAGTAACTTGAAGAGGCACATGAGAGTTCACGCTGCCACCAAGCGATTTGCATGCGAACACTGTACCAAACAGTTTGCTGAATTAAGCAATCTCAACAGACACAAGGAGAAGATGCACAGCGCAGTCACGTAATGACGTACCGACTCTTACCCTGTATTTATTTCCCAATTTTTAACCACATTTTCACCGATCAGATAGAATTTTATGACTTTAGTTTAATTTGTCTTGCATGTCGACCCTGGATAGTATCGCAATCGAACCACGTTAAATTGAAATAACTCCTAACTGTTGACTAATAGTGCTTCCGGTTTGTGCGAAAACGTTTGAACGGTCGAACAGCCTCGCAACAAAACGCGTTCGAGGTCACCCCTCGCCGGGCAACAACTCAACTCGCAAAGCGTTAATGAAGCTTGATACGACTTTCGGTTGTATTTGACGATTTAACAAATCAGACAATAAAGCACGGTCATGCTCTGGAATAGGTGAAGTAACCAGCTGAAATCTATTCAAAAATGCTGATCTGATTCATGCATTATTAGATGACAACACATTTCAATCCAAATTATTTTATACTTTTGAAAAAATTTCCCCCAACATTTCTAAAAAAAACTTATGACAGTAAGGCAACACACAAATCCCGAAAGATTTTAGGTCTACGCTACTGGGATTTAATAGAGGCGCAATAAACCTTTACACATTTAATTTGGGGATTCATATTACATAGGTGAACAAGTCTATGAATACCCGAATAAAAAAGTTTCTAAACAGATTAACATCTTCCAACTATGGCAATTTATTCACTTTTTCAAATTTATCCAAATGCCTATGGTATGACATGCTTGGACACATCAACGTCGACAAGTTTAAACCAATGTCCACATTGACAGCGCCTGGGATCGCCCCTGTGAAGGTTCATCCAGATTATGCTCAGGCTATCATCATCACCTAGGTATAAACATTTAATTAATTAAATCATTAGACATTTAAAATGTGGACAGAATAAATGTGCAACTATTCAAACATTCCTCTATAAGCTGCTAGTGTTGGGGTTAGATCACAAAACACGACCAAACAAATCAAATTTAAATAACTTCAAAGCTTACAGATACACCCAATGATTCTGTTATTGTACATGGATGGAACTAGAGTTGGTTCGTCCTTTGTTCCTTTTGCTCTTTTCTTCACATTCATCTCAAAAGGATCCTAAAAGCAGACGATAATTCAGATCCATTCCTGTCAAAATAGTGCTAAGACAAATACCTCATTTCCTGCTAGTTTGTTCAGAAGCTCGAATCTCTCAGCCCCCACAGCATGTCCCAAGCCATCAGGCACAGAAACTTTGTCAGACGCTATGCACAATAGTGCAAATAAAATCAAATATTGAGAGTAATCCAAGAAACCAAAAGACACGAAAAATGTAAACAGAACCACAGGCATAGGACCAAATTTGATTTTAAGTTTAAATGGTTCATCCCACGATCCTAATGACATTGACAACACAATTGGTACAACTTTCATTTTCAATGTCAGAGAATGTTACCTATTTTTCCTTTCATTGGATCAACTTCAACGTTAGAGCCTGAAGACGACGAATATAGATTAGTGAATACCCTCGGAACATTTTTGAAAATCAAGCGCTGGGTGGACGAAAACTTGCAAAGAGCAGCAGCAGCCATATTCACACTCAAAACCAGTGACCGCAACGCAGGCTCAATAGAGGAAGAGAAACACAAGTATTTTTTTCTTTATTATTTTACTTAAAATATGCAGATTTATAAAAAATAAAGTGAGTTTTTATTTAAAAAAGTAAAAAATTAAAATTTAATGTAACGTTCTTGTCAAAAGTATGATGCGCAATAAAATTAAATATTTTATTAATATTTTGTTCTAGCAAGTCTACTTCAATAAGGTAAAAACTTTTAATAAATTACAAACTAAAACTTAACATAATTTTCCATGGGGTCACTTTAAAACGATGAAAAAATAATGCAAGAGCATAAATACGACAAAAATTCAAATAGAAATACGTTTATCAAACAATGGTTTAATGCACCTAACAATTAAGATTAGTAATTCTGAGTAAAGACGGAGTTAAGATTAGCAGGATTATATTTCTTTTTTTTTTTAGGAAGTTTGGTTCTTTAGAATTTTCTTTAAAAGTATCATTATGTGCCACAGATAAGCAGATGAAATATAGATCCACGGTCAGTGGGGGCCTAGCAAACTGAGGCTCTTACGGCTATTAATAGTTCTATGCTACGTTACCGTCTTTTTCGGGATGCCGTCATCAATATCGGATGTTTGTAAATGTTATTCAATAGATTTGTTTCGAGTTTGATGATTTTGCTGCAACCATGTGGGTTATATATAGTCTGTAGTTGTAGTTCAAAATTAATTTAGCAATTAAAATTGTCTTTAGCTTGGTTAAATGAAATGAATTTCAGCACGTATTTATTTAAGGTAATGTCATCTGGAAATACGTGGGGTTATTCGAAGAAAAATGGTTACTCGGTCAAAAAGTAAAATAGCTAAACGAATGACATTTGTTTAAACAAATAATAATTATTATTTAGGACCATCGAGGTGGCCCCTGTATGCCCCTGCAGCGCTGGGAAGGCACCAATCACCCATTGATATTGTAACAAAAAAGGCGGTTTTTGATAAAAATTTCATGCCGCTATCTTTAAATTATAATGGGATAAAGACCCTATCTATTTCGAATGCCGGCAATACTGTGAAAGTTAATATAAAAGATTCAGGGGCATGTAAGCTAAAATTTTCTTGCCATTTAGTTATTAGCGTGCAATTTAAAGTAAATAGATACATTCTGATATTTCATGTCTGCAATACTTTAGGTTTGTCAGGAGGTCCCCTAACAAGTGAATATAAATTAATTCAATTTCATTTTCATTGGGGAAGCAATGATAAAATTGGTTCTGAACATTCTGTGAATAAAAAGAAATACTCAGCAGAGGTTTTATTTTGATACATAGCAACGTTATAACATTTTGTTTTAAATGGTATGAAATAGAGTTGCTGACATTTAAACAAATATTGACATTTCTCTAGAAAATATCGATATTTGGGTTACGTAACTGTTCAAAATTGTATTACAGTGTGCAGATTGCATCATTTTAGTAATTAGTTTTACATAAATAGAGGTAGGATATTCAAAGCGTATTGTCCTCGACGAAAATTCATAGCACATTATTAGGCTGATCTTGTAAGATCTTCCAAATCAACCAAAGACATTAACTTGATTTTGTTTTGAAAAGATTATCCTAAACAGAAATTTCGATTTTAGCAACTTGTGCTGCCACAAGTGCCCTTGAATAAAATGCTAATGCAATGATTAAAAAAAAATGAACGACTCTAACGCTATGGATATGACGCTAGATAAATGAATTACAAAACCAATGAAGTGCAAGCTAAATGTATTTGCAATTACGAAGTTGTTATGTTAGAGTAATATTGGCATCACTGTCACTATCCTTATAGCTCCATTTGGTGCACTGGAACAACAAATATGAATCCTACGGGGAGGCTGTTCACAACGATGATGGCCTGGCTGTTATATCAGTATTTATGGAGGTTGTTATTCTAAACATCAATTTGTGGCTACAATTATAATTATTAACATTTTTATTTATATAACTAGCTTGGTGCTACCAATGAAGATCTTGAAATTCTCACGAAGGCACTACATTTGATTACTTTTCCAGGAGATCAAGCAGAATTTGTAGATTTTAATGTTGGTAGCTTACTACCTGGTAATGTTTTTTTATTTCTGGAACTTTCTATGTTTCAGAACCTCAATTTTTAATCTGTTTTCACAAGAAAACATAGATCAGTACTGGACTTACAAAGGTTCTCTTACTACTCCTCCTTGCCTAGAAATTGTTGAATTTATAATATTCAAAAATCCAATACACATTTCAAAAGAACAAGTAATTAAAGAACTTTTTTTATTAATGCTAAAGTTCATAAAGTTCATATTTCTTGCTATTGGCCCTAACCCTGTTTTTGTAGTTGAAAACATTTCGCACAATGTTGTCATCACCAGCTTCGAGGGATATGGAGCCAAAAAAACTCAAGAATTTGAAGCTTGTTAGCAATATCAGACCCGTCATGCCCATAAACGATCGTCTCGTTTATAGCTCATTCCAGAACGTGTCCTCAAAATAACTGATGAAGTTTAAAAAGTTACTAATTTAAAAGAGCGATTTCAGTCTGGTATCAATGTATCTGGCACCGAATAATAATAATAATAGTAATAATAATAATAATAATAATAATAAATCCAAATTGTATTGTGCTAGCGTTTGTTCCAACGGTCCTTCAAGCCCACTTCCAGGTTGAAGGTATCTTTCCTAGCAGGAAAGTTTTTAAGGCAGCGTGAAGTCCGACTAGTTCAGCATATGTATTTAACCAATAGCTTAAGTACCTTATGTACAGTAAAATTGCGAATAAGGACATTAATTCGCAGCAAAAATGACCCTGAAGATCTGCTCTACATCAAGATGTATATGTTAAATCAAAGGAAACTGTTGAACCATACAAATTGATAAACAGAAATCAAGATTAACTCCTTTGCAGACTTAAAAAAAGTTGTGGAAGGGAAAATGTGGCTGACGCTTAAAGCCCCATATCTAGAAGAGAGAGGAGCCGCAAAGAGTAGAGGAGCTTCGTTTTGCCACAGAGAGTGATGTGCTGGAAGTTGTAACTTCTAGTGTCTGAGAAATTAATGAAATGTTGATTAGATTAATTAGTAATATAATTATATTGTGTAAGTTTTCCATTAATAACTTAAATTAAAGCGCTGTCAAATTCTGATCGTATTTAAAAAGTAAAATTGCTTTCTCAAATAATAATTTTAGTAAAAGTAAAATATAAATATCTACTAAATAATAATATGCAATTTAAAAATGAATGGTAGAGTCCTAAATGTTGTTGTCTTAGTCAGAAAGAATATCCGACGAAAAGTAGTGGGCGATTTGTATCGATATGGCGGACGGAGATACGCTTGATGGCCAGAATTCTGATGTAGAACCTGAAATAAGTAATGCGGTAGATGCAGATATTGACGAAGATGAGTCATCTATCAAGAAGTACTATGATTTAATCAAATTTTAGATAAAGTCGAAACTCGTTTTAACCAGATTGTTGTGCCATGGAATTGAACTAATCGAATTGGATTGTATTTAAAGATGCTGGGCTTTTTAGCGCATGAATTTGCTACAATGTTCCTAGTATATATTATAATTTTTATCTTGCTTTATTTTTTATATAATTGCTTGTAAAGTTATCATGTGCAGTTATTATATCTAGCATGTTAACGTGCATTCTCATGAAGAGTTAAATCTTATAAGAGACTCAGTTGGTCTATATGCCAAACCAAAATCCATTTAGAAGTGTTTTTAAGGGAGTGAACGACTTTCTTTAATTTCAAATTAAGCTTTCTCTAAAGACTCATGAACATTATTTGTTTGTGACATTGAGGTCTTATATTTCAAATTCATATTCGTTGTTAAGTGTCGCGAAGCTTCTTGTTAACCCTCATTTGGAATCTGACTTTTTGTTAATAATTTTTTTGTCTCGCTATGTGTCCATGTCGATGTGATTATCGTTAAATGGCTTCCTATGTTTACGTAGCACATTTGTTTGAGTTCATAAAATATCTTATTCTATATTTGAGCAATTATTAAGATTTTTGATCACCTCCTATGGTATTGCTCATGCTGGTTTTGAATTTTTAGTTCTGAAGAAGCAGTTCTCACAAGAAAGAAAAATAAGAAGAAAAAGAAAGATAAGAATTTACCAAAAAAACCAATTGAGGAAAATGGCTCCAGTCTCATCGATTCAGAGTCAAAATTAAAATGCATCCAGGTAATGAGCTAATAACATCTGCTCACATTTACAAACTTGAGCATAACTCATTATTTACATGTGTAAATATATATTATGTGCAGGACACGTTGGTTGTGTGTTAAAAAATTGTTGAAATAGAGATAATATCTTGCAAAAACTAATTAATAAAATTAAAAAATCTGAGTTTTAGGATAATAAAATTCATGTATTGTCAAGACCTATTGGAGATTGGTGCATATATAGCAATTATGCAAAGCGTATTATTGATGCAGCTTATAAGACATTAATAATCTATTATTATTTTGGAACATTTGCTTTCATTCTTTTTGTGTTTAATTGTTTCACAGCTCGAAAACAAGTTCGATAAAGTACTGAAACTTCCCCAGGCGACTCCTAAGAATGTTGAAGATGCGAAGAGGAAGCATTATCAATTTTGGGACACTCAACCTGTGCCAAAATTAGGTGAAAAACTTAAAATACTTTCAAATAGCAGTAGTGTGAATTCTAGCTTATAAATGCCTAAATTAGGCTTATCTATAATAATTAAATGAATTTATTTTGGTATTGATGCACAACTTTTGATTTTTTATGAATTTGATTTGTAGAAACAATCATGCGTTTTTAGACATTATTTAATTTGTTGTTTGATAGCTAATGGCTTATGATGATGCAAGAATAATGAGTTGAAATCGTTAATGAACATTCAAAGTATAATTTTTGCATTTAGAGGAACGCATTGAGACGCACGGCCCAATTGAGCAAGACAAAACCTTGGACGAGTTAAGACAGGAACCGTATAGCTTGCCTTCTGGATTCGTATGGGATTCTTTGGATATAAATAATTCTGCTGTGGTTAGTTTGTGCTTCCTATTCGGCAATTCACAAGGCATTACGACCTTTCTCGACATTTGCAGTTGCGAGAAGTTTATACCTTGTTGAATGAGAATTATGTCGAGGACGACGACAACATGTTCAGATTTGATTACTCACCAGACTTCCTCCACTGGTAACTTATTTTAACGATTATCTTTCGCTTAATTGCACTTAAACATTGTACTTTGTTAAAATATTCACACTTCAGATGTAAAAGTTAATTACAATTATTTTCCTATTATTCGTTTTTAATTTCAGAAACATAAATTTATTGGTTAACTGTTTATTTGTAAAGGGCACTACAACCACCAGGTTGGAGAAGAGAGTGGCACATTGGCGTGAGAGTGGAAAAAAGTGGCAAACTCGTCGGTTTTATAAGCGGCATTCCTGCTCATATCAGGGCATACAATCAGTGAGTATCAAAAAATGTAGATGTTTTGAAGATTATGATGATGATGATGATGATGATAATAATAATAATAATAATTTCACTACTGTGAATTTTTATTCTAGCATGCAATTGATGGTCGAAATCAATTTTCTTTGCGTCCACAAAAAACTGAGATCCAAAAGAGTTGCTCCAGTTTTAATACGAGAAATAACCAGAAGAGTTAATTGTCAAGGAATCTTTCAAGCTGTTTATACGGCTGGCGTGGTTCTCCCTCGACCTGTTGCTACATGCCGGTTAGCTTACCCGCATTCAATGATTTAATATATTGTATTATAATGTCTTGGTAGTGATTTAAATTCTGTTGATTTATCGAAACACAGCTTTTCTTATATCTTGTCGATTTTGGTTGTTGTGCACGATCGATTCGTTACTGTATTGATTATTTGGTTACTGTATTGATATAATATTATTATATATTATTATCATCATCATCATCATTACTATCATTACTATCATTATTAGCATTATTATTATTATTATTATTATTATTATATTATTGTTATTATTGTTATTATTGTTATTATTGTTATTATTGTTATTATTATTATTATTATCATTATTATTATCATTATTATCATTATTATCATTATTATCATTATTATCATTATTATCATTATTATTATTATTATTAGTATCATTATTATCATTATTATCATATTATTATTATTATTAATATTATCATTATTATTATTATTATTATTATTATTATATTATTATTATATTATTATTATTATTATTATTATTATTATTATCATTATTATCATTATTATTAATATTATCATTATTATCATTATTATTATTAGTATTATTATTATTATTATTATTTTATTATTATTATTATTATTATTATTATTGTTATTATTATTATCATTATTATCATTATTATTAGTAGTATTAGTATCATTATTATCATTATTATTATTATTATTATTACTATCATTATTATTATTATTATTATTATTATTATCATTATTATTATTATTATTATTATTATTATTTTATTATTATTATTATTATTATTATTGATTTGTTTTTTTTTTTATTGTTTTCCAGTTACTGGCACAGATCTCTGAATCCACGAAAGCTGATTGACGTCAAGTTTTCTCATTTGTCTCGGAACATGACGATGCAGAGAACACTCAAATTGTATAAGTTGCCCGAGGTCGGTCTCGGATGTCTACGATTTTTATGATTATTTGCTAATTTAAGAAAATGCATCGTTAGAAAATAATTTTACAAGATAGGTATTGATTTATAATTCAGGAGCCGCTAACTCCAGGATTTCGACCCCTGACTGTTGATGACGTCCCTCAAGCCCACAAACTTTTAACTGAGGTACTTTCACAAGCCCTCAAAAGTCGATTATGTTGTCAATTTATTTGGAGTTTTGTTTGTCCATTCAGTACCTGGAGAAATTTGATTTAGTGCCGATATTTTCACTAGAGGAATTCCACCACTGGTTTATTCCCAAGACTGGAATTATCGACAGTTTTGTGGTTGAGGTAAGTTATTGAAAATAAAAAACATTCGAGCGAGTTGGTTAAGCATTAAATCTGTTAGTACCAAATTCTTGTCGATAATTTCAGAATGGAGGTAAAGTCACGGATTTGGTTAGCTTTTACACACTCCCATCCACTGTAATGCATCATCAAGTCCACAAGTCACTAAAGGCTGCTTATTCTTTCTACAATGTTTCTACTGTCACACCCATTATTGATCTTATTCAGGATGCCCTTATTTCTGCCAAGAATGTTAGTTATTATTATTATATTTATATTTATTTATTTCGATGAAAATGTTTATTTGAAGATTACTTTTGGACGCAGTGCGGTAATATTTGATGTACAATTGATTTATTTCAGCTGGACTTTGATGTGTATAATGCCCTAGATTTAATGGAAAACAAATTATTCCTTGAGAAGCTTAAGTTTGGTGCCGGTGATGGAAATTTGCAATATTATCTCTACAATTGGAAGTGTCCGGATATGCCACCCAACAGGGTTTGTTAACGGGGTGATATTATTTAAATATTTTGATCAAAATAATTTTTTTTATGATGATTTTAGGTTGGCCTAGTGTTGCAGTAGAGTTCAGTGCTGTCATTTATTTATGAAATGTTGAGAGTAAATTGCCTGTTATAGAATGTTACATGAAATTCAAGTCTTGCTCCTTTCCTAGAAGATTGAGAATACAGACTGCTTAATTGGCTTAGAATCATCTGATTTTCTTCATTGTGCTCATTGTCTACATCTTTCTTAAAATATCCCCTCTAATTTGTATTCACAAGAATGATTGGTGAAAAGCAGTATTTTATGATTATATTTTAATTGCATCAAAAATAATGGGATGCAGAACTTATTATAACTTACAGCTTATTTATTAAAACGAGTTAAGATTCCTCATGGTCGAGAAAACAAGTAAAAACTGGTTTGATACAAGATAAGCGTCCTGGTTGGTAGAATTGTTACTGAGAATACTTCGACCGAATGCGATGGTCATGGTTGTATGACTCTGGTAGTGGGGATAACGGCAAAGTAGTGGTTATAGTAAACTTTCCATATTTGGTTGATAGCATTATCGAAGAATCAATTAGTTAGTTGAAAAAGCTTAAGTTTTGTGATCTGGTCATCTCCGTTCTTCGACAAGAGCCAGAGAGATAAGCGAGCGGCTCGAATCTAAATGGAACTTCGCATTGAAGACTTTGGCATAAATGATCTACTGAATTTCTAAATTTATGTTAGTATTTGAATACAAACCTAGTTCAGTAATTTGAATCAATTAGTTTTAATAATCAGCTTTATTTTAAAAATTAGACAATGAGTGTTGTTTATACCAGCGATTGTTAATTAATTTAAAAATTTAGTTCAGTATGATGTTTCGGGTCAGGTCTTTTTTAGTCTATGTCAACTTTTAAAATATACACTTCATTTGTTTTCAATTCGGATGATTGCGGTGAATTTGCCCAAGTTGTCATAGTTAACTTAATTTGCGGTTTCTATTAACTTTTTTTGTAGCATGGATAGTGAGAATAAAAAGAAGATTACACGTAATTATTCTTATGTCTTGGCGTTGAGAAACTTTTAGACTGAATAGCTTACTTTATTATACTGCTTATTTTGTTTCTAGAATTTTGTTTTTTTGCAACTTTGGGAAGTTCTTTTTTTTTATGGGGATTTTCACAACGGATGTCAAGCTGGAAAAAGAAACATCATTCGTTTGAGGGAAAGGTGAAGTTATATAGCATTACATCTTATGATTTTTGGATTTGCTTGAATTTGACTTTGCTAAACAATTTTTAATAAATTTATTATTTAACATATGTAATTTGAGGTTTTGAGAATTTGTTCGAAATTATTTCCAAATAATTAAGGTAAGGCTCAAAAAGGGGCAAAGTTTTTAAAATATTTGGGCACTTAGCCTTTTATAATGCATTTTGATGGTTACAGACTCCAAATATGTTGCTTGAAGAAGGTCAAGAACTCGCAATGAAAGCATTGAGGAAGGGAACGGTGTTGGCTTTAATCGGGTGTTCCACCGTTTTTGTTGCCGGATATGTCATTGTAAGGAAATTAGCACAAATAGCATTAGCTATTCTGCAACATGTTTTATTTCTTGTGTTTATTATTAAATTTGCTTATGTATACTTCAAACATACATTCAATTATTTTTGTAGCACGTATTTCATTACATATTTTTAGCAGTTAATTAAATTAATTACAGTTTAAAAGTCTGGACATAAAACCTAGAAAGAGAACAAGCTCCAAAGAAAATGATATAACTACATTTCAGGATCTTGTTAATCTTATCACAAAAAGTTAACATTCGTTGTCGAGACACTTGTACATTGTGACTTGTCTTATTATTGTGACATCACTTACTGAGTCTTAAAATTAGAGTAATTTTGTTGGAAGGGCTTTGTATTATTAGCAAGAGACAGCAGGGATATGGAAATGTAGATTTGAAACAGCTGGTTACACATACAATTACAATGATAGTTTTTGGGTTTAAAATTATTGTTGAAAAAGTTGTTGACATTTCAGTGGCAAAAGTCAATATAATAACAAAGAAGTGAGAATTTGTATATTTTGTAAAACGCTCCAGTTATAACTTTTGCTTCTTTGGTTCATATGTCACAATAAATTCTTGCAGATAAGTAGTTAAGTAGCTAGATCATCAAAACAGTTGCAGTGACAACTGAGGGTCTTGTATTGTAACATTGCAATAAGCGAGAAAATCTAGATGGCACATTGCAGCCAGGAGGTCTCCGCAGTTACATAATTTGGGGGGGACTCCTCAGGTTTTACGAGGGTTAGCCATCCCTTGGAAAAAGCTGAAATGACGTCCCTGGCTCTCTGCACGTGTGAAGATACCAGATTAGTGTTACACTTAAATATTTCATTGGATCGCAAATTCGAGTGTCGCCATCTAGCCTGTTAAACTGAAGTCGCGGGTCGAAGCATGGCTTTAGAATATCATCGTTTATTCGTGCAATTACGTGCGCGGGCGTTACAATGCGTGCCAAAAATAAGCAATAAAAGTTACATGATAACATAATTTATTAATTCGAAATTATTAGTATACTAATATTAATTAATAAAATTAATTAAAATCAACCGGTTTAATTAATATTTAGTATCTTTCGTTCTGTAAGTGGAACTGATAACCTGTCTCTTTAACATCACCAACTATATCACGAACTATCTATCAGCAGCCAGCATTCAATTAAAGACAATTTTTTGAATCCTTCTAAGTTCACGAAAATGCCGTTTGCATTTTCTAAAAAAAGCTACGCAAAATTGGAGTCTAAAGATCCCATTGTAAAGATGAAGTTGACGTCGGGAAATTGCTCCATTTCTTGCTTGAACCAAGGTCGATCCGTAACTGTGGTTGAAGTCAAAAATTGTCAGCACTCATTCTGCGAATCTTGTGTTAGGTATTTAATGAAAGACTCTGCTTGCCCTTTATGCAAGGAGGTGTCCAAAGTTAATGAGATCAAGGAACAAAATCGTAAAATGTCAAAACAACAAACCTTTGAATGCTCTAGCCAGCCCAAAATTTTCTTCAGGCCTTATACCTTAAATCCATATCAGGATTTTGATAAATCAGATTTTTGAAAAGTTTTTAAAATTCTTTTGTTAACGTTTCAATTAAAAGTTTTGAGTTGAAATAAAATGTCATGAATTATAGCAACATGCTTTGACGCTTAAAACGCGGAGTTATCAAATAATAATTACTAATAACATTAACAATAGTTTGCTTACAATTTCTCTGTCCATCATCTTGAACTTGAAATATTGATATTGGTTCAAATGAACGCATTGAGGTATATTTCGTTATCACCAATTAAACAATTGTGTATTAGATGGCAAAGCTTAATTTATTAATGACACTGATAATAATTATGTTACTACTGATAATAATAACATTAATAATAATGATATAGTGATAATGATCACTGTCAATTTACATAATAATTAGTTGCTTAATATTCCACTCCAAGGAGTTTCCCTCGACTTCAAACGTTTCGACCCTATGATTCTCTTGACGTTTTCGGGGGGCGGGCAGCATCCGTGGATCAGCCCGATGTCCCTGAAGGTTTTTACCTTCGAGACTTAACGATTAGCATCGCCTGTGAAAGGCTCTCGTAGGCGTTCTTTCGCGTTAAAGCCAGTCTAATTTCTAATTTAACAGTCCAAATTTTATAAAATAGTGTGTTATTTTTGAATGGCATTTGAATGGTTAATTAGCATTTGCTACGAGTCCCGTGCTCAATTTGAAAAACTTGTAATTTTTTTTTAAAATTATTTATGTTACATTTATTTCATGTATTATATATTATAAACATAAATATTTCGATAGTAGTAAAGTTTGCTATGCAAATATCGTTTTGTAAGTTGGACGTGATAGAGATTTGCTGCTGGTCTTGCTAGTATTAGAAAATAAAATGTAAGAAATTATTGAAATAATTTTTTTTTAAATATAAATTTAATTAAAACCAGAACAAACATTTTATATATTACAATTCTGGTTGAACCCGGCTAGTAAAGTTACCACCGCCCAAAACCAGTTGACCTGCATTAATGATATGCAGTCTCACGTGATATTTGTTGCATTAGTAGTGACACCGTGCACGTCATTTGCTTGTTCCTGCAGCTGATACGAGTCGGAAACTGTTTGAGCGGAGGAAAAGTGATGTCTGTCGGAATTAGGATAAACGATAATGCAGCTTTTAAAACTCACCAGTTGGCTGTCACAAGGGATTACATTTCCCAGCCAAGATTAAGTTGGTTTTGAATTATTTTGTTATAATCGGGATTCATGTGATTCAAGCACGATTGCTTTTTTAGCTTACAAGACAGTATCTGGTGTCAATGGGCCTTTGGTCATTTTGGATGGAGTGAAGGTTTCACATTGGATTGTCTTATAGTATATCTGAACGAACTTGATACAAGATTTTACTTTTAAAGTTTCCAAAGTTTGCTGAGATAGTGAAATTGACGCTGCAAGATGGTACATGTAGGAGCGGTCAGGTGCTTGAAGTTAGCGGTTCCAAAGCCATAGTGCAGGTTAAGCTTTAATTTGCCACTGCCAGTTTGTTGCAGAAGTGTTTTGGTTTCTGATCATTTAAAATCTTTGAATATTTTCAAATTGTCAATAGAAATGTTCAAAATAGTTTCTTTGATCTTATGTGTCATCTCTCACAAAGGTGTTCGAAGGCACGTCTGGTATAGATGCAAAGCACACGACTTGTGAATTTACTGGAGACATTTTGAGGATTCCTGTTTCTGAAGACATGTTAGGTTAGAAATTATTAATTTCTTGTCAAGTATACCTTTTTCAGATTTTTGTGCTAGCTCTAATCTCAATTTTTTTGACTTAAGGACGTGTATTTAATGGATCTGGCAAGCCTGTCGACAAGGGACCTAATGTTTTGGCCGAAGATTATTTAGACATTCAAGGTTTTACAAAATGTTACTCCTGCCTTAATGTAATCCTTATACTGATCTGTAATTGTTCTAGGTCAACCCATAAATCCGTGGTCCAGAATTTACCCAGAGGAGATGATTCAGACAGGAATATCGGCTATAGATGGAATGAACAGCATTGCCAGAGGTCAGAAGATCCCAATCTTTTCTGCTAATGGACTTCCACACAATGAGGTAGGTTTGTTTATTATTATTTATGAGTGAACCTAATTTCATTATATGAAATTGTAATTGGGAGTGTTGATCAATGCTGAAAGGTGAATTTTTTTTCAAATTTTGTCCATTTTATAAATGACCAAAAGTAACTTTTTTGTAATGATGAGCTTTAAAATCTTAAGTTTTAAAGGTCTATGTAATTAATTAATTATTTATTTATTTGATTATAGTCCATTGCATAACTGAGATGATTTGGACTGTCTATGTAATTGTCATGCTTGTTGTTATTAGATTGCAGCTCAGATATGTAGACAAGGTGGATTAGTCAAGTTGCCTGGCAAGGCTGTACTCGATGACCATGAAGATAATTTTGCAATTGTGTTTGCTGCTATGGGGGTAAAGCTAATTTATTTATCTGTGATTTTCTTGAGCATGTGTTATGTGTTTTGTTTCTTATTTTTAGGTTAACATGGAAACAGCTCGTTTCTTCAAGCAAGACTTCGAGGAGAATGGTTCTATGGACAATGTTTGTCTTTTCCTGAACTTGGCCAACGATCCTACGTTAGTAAACAATCATACCATCTAAATAAAATTTAATTTGAAATTGATTTAAATGCACTTTCTCTAGAATTGAGAGGATCATTACACCACGTATTGCTCTAACTACTGCTGAATTCCTGGCCTACCAGTGCGAGAAGCACGTCCTGGTTATCATGACTGACATGAGCTCTTATGCTGAAGCTCTTAGAGAGGCATGTTATCTGATGTTTCATAAAAATTCCCACTAATGTGTCTTACATAAATACTATAACTTTCATCGTCAGTTGCCAGAGTAGCTAAATCAACTAAAAGTTTAATGGATATGGTATTAAGATAATATTCTGTTATACACCACTGTAGTAGTATACCAGTAATAATAATAATATGTTTATTTATAATGTGCCATAAGTGATAGAAAGCTTGTTGTGAGCAATAATATTTATGGAAAAGTTGTTTCTTAAAAGGTATCAGCTGCCAGGGAAGAGGTTCCCGGAAGAAGGGGTTTTCCAGGTTACATGTACACCGATCTCGCGACAATCTACGAGAGGGCAGGAAGAGTTGAAGGAAGGAATGGCTCCATAACTCAAATTCCAATTTTGACAATGCCTAATGATGGTAGACAATATTTATTTTGCTTCCATTTGTACATGTGTTTCTGAAATGCATTATTTGTTTTGTTTAGACATTACCCATCCTATTCCTGATCTCACTGGCTATATCACTGAGGGACAAATTTACGTTGACAGGCAACTTCATAATCGTCAGGTGCTTACAGACTTACATTTATTCTAATATTAACAGATCTAAAAATTTAATATTATAAATTTCTATTTATCCAGATTTATCCCCCAATAAATGTGTTGCCCTCATTGTCAAGATTAATGAAGTCTGCAATTGGTAAAGACATGACAAGGGAGGATCATGCAGATGTTTCCAATCAACTGGTTTTTATCTCATCCCTTATTTCTCAATAGATCAATACATATATATATATATATATATATATTTATTTAAATAGATCATATCTAATGTTTGATAATAATATGCATATATTAATATTACACAGTATGCCTGCTATGCTATTGGTAAAGATGTGCAGGCAATGAAGGCTGTCGTTGGTGAAGAAGCTCTTACCTCGGAAGACTTGTTGTATTTGGAGTTTCTACATAAGTTTGAGAAAACCTTTATCACACAAAGTAAAATTCTTTCTACATTGACTAAATTTCCTGAATTGAATAGTCAAATCTTATTTTTGTAAAATGCGATTACATGCATCATTCCCTCGGATAAAACAAGTGTTGTCTCATTTTCAGGCCCCTACGAAAACAGGACGATCTTTGAGACTTTGGAAATTGGATGGCAGTTGCTGAGAATTTTCCCCAAGGAGATGTTGAAGCGCATTCCTCAATCGCTCATGGCCAAATACTACCCAAGAATTGTGGAAGAATAATTTATATGTTTTTAATAAGCAATTATGTACAATTTATCTTTTTCGAATCATGCTAGATCTTATTCATAGCAAGTGTTGATATCTCTTTGAATCCTAGTTGACTAAGTATATTGGCACTATTGCATCATTGTAATTTTATCAATTGAAATTTTGTCTTGAGTCTTCAGGAAATGTCTTGATAATGTTCCCTCACAAAAAGAGTACAAACTCAAGTAAATGCCATTGGTCTCACTTGAATGAGCAAACTTTTCGCCTCACTCCGATATCGGCAAAGTTGAAAACGCCCGCTCTCATAGACAATAATATGTGCTGCACAGTATGCCTGCTATGCTATTGGTAAGTATGTACAGGCGATGAAGGCTGCTAGTGGTGAAGGATCTGTTGTATGCAATATCTCACTCTGTTCGTGATGTTGTCAATGCAGCCTGACGATGTACAAGCATAAGTTGCTGAGCATGTTCGAGGATGAAGGTGGCAGGAAAGGAGATTAATGACCAAGTTGTTGACCAGATCAAGCTGTCTGGTAACTTGGCCAACAATCGAGAACAGATATTGATTGATGGCTTTGGGAAAGGACACGCTTCAGCGACCAAGGTGTTTAAACAACTTTTTAGATATTAAACACAACGTAAGGATGTAAATGCTTTTTTCTTGCAAAAAATGCATTCTCAAAAAAAGAACAATGGTGAATTTCACTGAACAAATAGTCATTACGAGCAAAAGTTTGTTAAGGCATTTGCTTGTCATTTTATGTATTAACCTGAAACATAATTGGTAATCCAAAGGACTAAATTAAAACAAGATTAACAACATTTGCAAACTGTGCCAATTGAAAATTGCCATTGTGAGGTGTGAAGATTTTTACAAATTAAAATCAGACAAATCATTCAACAATAAACTTTTCAACAAATTCAATGAAGCGACGGGCATATTGTTCCGGTTTCACTGTAGAAATTTCGGCGCCGACTCCGTGCTTGACAGACTTTGCCGCCTGAGCCGTTCGTTTTTTCACTCCGAATCTGGTCAAAATGTCTACCAAGGCTATAAAATAAATAACTGGTGTGCTGCAACCTGTAGTATTTTTTAATAAACTTTTTTTAATAAACTAATTTTTTAATAAAATTACTTTCAGTAATCAAAAGAACCTGCATTATAATCCTAATCAATCCTTGTTAAGTAAAATCATAAAAGTAAGAAATACACCATATGGATAAATTCATGGTCTTTCCTAAGCTAATTAAATCACATTAAGAAATGTAATGAAAAAGTATTTAAAAGTCAAGCCTAAAATATCATATGGGATATCATGAACAAGTAAACAAATTATAAATGCTTTTGTAGCATAATATTACTTTCACTGGAATTCACAGCAAAATCTCCCAGCTCTTTCTTCACATTATTCCTTTCATACCCGTGCTCGTCATTTGAAATCGAAGGTGATTCTACCGGGGTCAAATTAAGTTTTTCGGGGCAGCAACCGTTTCCTTCGCCAAGCTCCTCAAACACTGCATCACTGCTGTCATCACTTTCATTATTTGTCGAATGATCCAGTTCGTGGATCCCAACCAATAGGCTATAATCCATCAGATTTAAATTTGCCAGAAACTGAAAATTTCACTTATATATATTAGTAGATCTGATGCTATGCTTAAGGTGCTGTATATTAATATTATTAATGTGATTAACCTTATTATTATTATTACTATTATAATCATCATCACCATCAGATAACCAATTATTTATAAACTGTTCGTTTGAATGCATCTATAAAAATATTACCAGAGAGTCAGACTCAAGAATTGAAGCAAGCTTCTTCCTATTTTCTTGGCCAACATGGATATACATTTGGTCATTGATAAAGTCATTATCTTTCAATGTCGGCAATTCCTTGGATTTCTCCTTACAACTGGCTTGTCTATCAACAGTTGAACCCTAATGGAAATAGAGCACTAGACATTATCGTTAGGTAAAGATTGTTAATGAAAATTATCATGGTGCTTTATATAAATAAGCATATTATTAATAATATTATTATTATTATAACATTTATGAATATTGAAATCTAATTTGAATGATCCCTGGCCAGAAAACAAGCCCAGCCCATTATAAACTTTTGAGTTATAATAAATCTATCCATTTGCTCAGTTATACCATATACTATAATAATAATAATTAATTTATATGGCACGTTAAGCATAGCATCATTAATTATTATTACTAATCTATTACCTTGAGATCATATTTTCTATGTATTGTATAACCAGTTCCAAGGATATTTTTCATCACAACAAAGCACGTGTCAGAATCATTTACAGTCGCTTTGTAGAAACCCAAATAATGCGGTAAACGAGTACATCCGTGTCTTTCCACGACGTACTGCAATTGTTCAAAATTGAATTTGTTGAAAATTGTCAACCAAAATGCTTAAGCTTCAATTAATGTTGGACATGCTGTACAGCACTTAAAAAATTTACAAATTCAATTTCGTGGCTGTCAAACTAATCTGACGTAGTTTAACCACGATATATTTATATGCAGCCATCTGACAAAAATTTTGTATTCCCCGACAGAGCAGCCATGGGCCTCTAAGCTATGTCATTGTGGTAATGGAAAAGCAAATACCTGATGATAGTCCTCTAAAATTCTAAATAATTCTGTTGCATCTTCATTGTTCATGGTTTTAATGATAAATTTCTGGTCTCCTGACATAAGAAATCTTGCTCCACTTTTCCCTGGAGAATCCAAATCCACTGGGCTACTTTTTGTTAGAGAATTCTAATGTTATGGTAGATTTCAGTTAGAAATACATGTAAAATAGTAAATGAAAGTAGCCTGTTTTCTCAGTACAAAAATATAGATTGTTAACTAATTTCATATTATAATTGATAACCAATAATGTCATCCGACATAGCTTTTTATGTCAAGTTTTTTTTTATGACTATAATACTTATAATACTAGGTCAATTATTTTATTTATTTTTCAACTAGTTATAAGCAGTAAGGATTTTAAGACATGAAAGAGATCAAGTTTTAAAAAAGCTCAAAGAACTTTCAAAATCACTAACATAAACAAATGTTTAAACATAACATTTATATCTTGATGGATAAGCTTATTTGAAACCAAGTCATTTTAAACATTTTAGCTTGGTGACGGGGTATATCACAACCTGTCAGTCATTCAGACAAAACTAAGATTGTAAAAATAAAAATGGTTTTGAAGAAACCAAACCATGTATGTCTCATCATCCACTCCAAATCTTTCTCTTAAATTTTTAAACACAAGAGGGCACCATTCCTTGAACTTAAAATGACTAGGCATATTTTCCCTTGAAAATACATTAAATAATGAAAACAAAATGTGCTTTCAAAATGTAGGTGAAAATAACTGACTTGTTAAACAAATGGTTATCTATTTTCACCTTTGAATAAGCTTTGAAATCATCAGGCATCAACATTACAGGGGTGCTCAACAAACTCAGCTCAGTTATCTGGAGACAATTTTCATCAAATTAGAATCCATACTAAATAGTTTAGAGTAAAGTATAAAATATTTTAGTGCTTAGGTTGAAAAACTTACAGAATAGTTAATCCCCCACGCGATTACGCTCAAAAGTGGTTCTTTAGCCTGGAAAACCCTTAATTTTTGATGTACAGCTTTAATTCTTTTCTTCTTTTGCTTTGTTGACATTACGATAACCAAAACAACGATGCAAGATTTCAGTCACCCGAACCAATAAAACAAGTAGTTTAGAGTAAAAGTGGAGTGGGTAAAACCTGGAGTGGAGTGGTATAAGCTGCCGTAATTAATATTTGGAAATGTGATATCATAAAAAAGACTAACTTTTTAATAAAAACTAATTAATAATCATAAATACTAACTGATGTTAATGTTATCTCTGAATAAGTAGTGTAATAGGCCTGCCACTTATGTTATGTTCGTCGGCGATATTGAGTATTTGTTGTTTTGGAACCATGAAGTATCTGTTGAGGATCAATGGCGTTTTTCCTCTTTATAAGCCGAAGAATCTTACTTCTGCAGAATGTTGCAACATTGTTAAAAGGACTTTGCTTAAAGGTTAGAATATGTGACTAGGCATCCTATTTATAACAATTATTGCTATATACCTCAGTTTGAATTCTAGTTGCCAAAAAAGTTGGATAAGACTCATTTTGTAGTCCGATAACGACTGCCAGAGACTTTTACTAATGTTAAATTTGCATGTATTCAGCTCTGTGGTTTTGAGAAATGGCTTAATTACTTTAGATTAGCACCTAAACAACCCATTAAAAGATTGGAGATGTTTATTGCCGTGCCTTTACATCCCTTCGGGATTACATCGAGCACGTAAAAAATTGGATAAATAAATGTAAATGTATTGCAATGAGTTTATCTGTTCAATGTTTTTCATAATAGACTTGAAGTAAGATCTACTCTTATTTCTTTATGATGGCCAAGATGCTTTTTAATTTTATCATACATTTCATTGGCACCCTATTAAGTAAAATATGAAATAACCATGGAAATATATAGTTAGCTATGATTAATATTATAAACAACTTTTCTGCATTTTTGCAAATAAGAATGAAACTATTTCTTATTTGATGTAAGTTGTGTATTTTTTAAATGCAGAAATAGATCCTAGTTTACAATTGGATCCAAGCTTGCTGAAAGTCGGTCACGGTGGAACTCTCGATAAAGATGCCGAGGGAATTTTGGCAATCGGTGTGGGAGAAGGCTGCAAACAGCTTACGAGTTTTATCCGCGGGCCAAAGGTATCTAAATTGATTCAGATTATTCAAACATCTCTTTTATCATCAACTCAATGTAATGCAAGTGGAACGAAAAGTTGCCAAAGAATTACGATTTAGTTTCGTTATTTTGTAAATGTGTTGAAAAATCTGTCTTCTTCGTAATGTGAGAAAGATGTTGGCTAGGGAAACTGTTTGAACTTTTTAGTTTTGGACTTGGCCATCCATGAATGTCTTTTTCTGACAGACTGCAAATGTTGTCAAAAGATTGAATTTCTTAACAGAAATGTTTTTTGCTTCTAACCGCTTTTGTTATTTATTATTATTACTACAAAATGCTATTTAGTATGTTTTAGGGAACCATTTTTGTGTTTGATTTTATGTAATTATGCCTTTGCAACGTCTGTTTCAGACGTATTTGTGCGATTCAGTTATGGGACTTGAAACAGATACTGGTTACTTAACCGGTACGAAAATTAACTCTAAGAGTTACGGTGAGTTTTAGATTTCAATTTGTAAATTCATAATTATATAAAGACATGTTTAATTTAAATGTTTTAGTAAAGTTTAGCTGTGAGATGCATAAACCTACAAATAATCCCATAATAATATCAGGCTATTTTATTTATTATTTATCATGAGGTTTATACTCGATATGGCACACCTGATTGAGGAAACACGTTTCTCTCAGTGACGACTTGCTTCTTTTTCCAAATTCTTTGCTCCAGTAAGAAAAACTTGACCGGCTAGCCAGTTTGGTTATGTTGAGTTTTATTGTCATATAATAAGCAGATACCTTTGGAGAATAGGATTTTTAAGTCTAATCATGCCAATAATATTAGAAGATGTTAGGATCATTCAAGCTAAATTTTTTTCATTGGAGAAAACAAGAAAACTCCAATTTCACCATTTCCCTGAGCCATTTATATTCATAAAAAAACATAAGTATCCTCTTCCTAATGATGTGGTACCCTTTCTTTGCTCTTCGAATACCAAGCATTCTCTTCTCCAGTACAAAACATGGAGTGATATTTCCCTTAGCGTGGTATCACATGGATATCAATAATAAACAATAACTAATCTTTGAAGCTCTTTGACCTCAATTATTCTCTTATCAGATCATGTCTCTCAAGAGGAGTTTTTAGACTCTCTAAACCAATTTGTTGGCCACATTTCTCAAGTACCCCCAGTGTATGTTCTGATTGTTGATATGTATTGTTTGTATCTGACCATTTTTATGTTTGTGATCCCTTGCAAATAGAGAGCTTATAATGAACATTTCAGTCTAAGTGGAAAGATTGTTATATTCTATCCAACTGATGATTGGTCTACTATAAATGTTTAAGATATGTTTAAATTTTTTATATATCACTCTAATTCTGCAAAATAAGTTTTTATTCATATCCGTAGGTTTTCCGCTCTGAAGTACAAAGGACGTAGGTTGTCCGACCTTGCTTATGCAGGAGAAGCTATTCCTCAAGAAAAATTAGTACCCAGACAAACCACAGTCTATAGCATACGATGCCTGACCTATGCACCACCACATTTTACATTAGGTTTGCCACTCCTTGAGGACTAGAGTTACCACTCTTCACTAATTATTAATTGTTTAAATGCTTCAAATTAAGTTGCAGGATGTATTATTCATTTCTTTTTTTCCCTAGAAATATCATGTGGTGGAGGCTGCTATGTTAGGAGCATTATAAAAGACCTGACTCGTGGTAAATTAATTTTAGACTTTCGACTTTTTGCTCCTTATATAACTGAATTTGAAATTTTCCAGCTTTAAATACTTGCGCCTTCATTTCGAGGTTAGAAAGGATTGCAAATGGCCGGTTCGAGAAAAAAGACTCTCTCGACGTCAATCTATTGAATTATACCAACATTCTAGCTGCTATGAAAGCTTACAAATTGTGAATGAATAAATGCCTTTTGGATGATGCACATAATGTTTAGCTAACTTTTGAAGTGGTCGAAAAATTACTCTAACCCTAAAACCACGCCCTGAGTCAGAAAAAGCCTCTGACAGATTGCTGTGGCATGCAGGCTGGCTGAATCGGCTAAGTTCCTGCATGTGGCGATAATGGCAATGGCTGTAATTTTTCATGTTCACTACCCAGTAATCAACGCCAGGAAGTGCCTTCAGGCACAGGTGCTATATAATTAGTAGAGCGATTAAAAAGCCTTTGGATACAGATATGTAAGGCACTCAAATGATCTGCAAAATACAAAACAGAAGAGTGCGGCTGTGCACTGATGTGCGACCAAAACGTTTCGAAAATTGGAGCTCATGGTGGGGCAATGATGGTGGTTGGCCCCGAGACAAGTATAACTTAGATCAGTTGCCAGGGATATAAATGTATACAATACCTTGTAAGACGTGTAAATGTTTAAAGTTTTGAATTTGAGAATGCACTTAAAATGTTACATGTTTTAATAAAGCAAAGATTTTAAAGCTCATGCTAAATGGGAAAGGAATTGATAAAATATGTTCAGAATATTTGAATTCCCCAAAAAGTGAATCTTCGTGGTAAAACTGTGTCAAAAATATTATATTATAAAAGGATATGTAATAGGTTATAATATGCTAAATAGTAACATAAATAAAGCCATTGATTCTGATAAGCTGTCAATCACTGAATGAAAGCTGTAGGCACTTATCCTCGCCTTAGCAGTTTCTAATAATCTCATTCTGCTGGCAAGTGCCAAAAGTCTGGAATGTTTCACAACCTTGACGTGCTACCACCGCTAATCACAATAGTTTCTCCAGTGATGTAGCTAGCGTCCTCCGACGCCAAAAAGGCCACAGCCCCAGCACATTCATCAGGCTTGCCAAATCTAAGAAATATGCGTGGTTTCACAAGATTAGCTGATCAAGAGGTAGCTCTTACCTCTTCATAGGAATTTGAGAAAGAAAATTTTCAGCAATCTCTGATTTCAAAAGCTGAAATTGATAGTATGTATGAAATGGTAAATGAAATGATAATATTAACAGCTTTCATCTAATTCTCACAGCAGAACTGAAGTTAGTTGTGATCACACCAGGTGCAATACCATTTATTCTAATATTCCTTTTGGCGCATGAAGGCACGAGACTTTTCACCAAACCAACAAGTGAAGTTTTGCTGACAGAGTATGCCCCCAACATCTACGGAATTAAACACACAATTTAATTTAATTTATTGTTAGAAAATATTTGAAAAGGCATTTACTTCAAATGGTGTGTAACCAGCAATTGAACTGACAATGATTATGGAGCCCCCCCTAAAGTCAATTTTTTGATGAAATGCAATTTCTAAATTGTAGGGAAATTTAAATTTAAGGTAGCTAAATTGTAAAATTAGATTGTGGAATTTCAAATTACATATTGTGCATCATTAAATAATGATGTTCTGAATAATTTATCTAGATAACATTTTCATCAGTTTCCAGCATTAACAAAGTTATCACATCATAACCCTTTGCATTCCATCAGAGGTAAAGCCTCCTTGCACAGCAAAAATGTCGATTTGACATTGATTTCAAAAATCTGTTTAGTTTGTTAAATGTTATTTAACTTTACAGGCTCCCATAAAATTAATATACCTTTTCCCATGATTCATTTGTAATCTGAAACATTTAATAAGATTGCTTAAAAATATTTTCTTATTATTTAAATGAGAAATGCTCCAAAATAAAAGTTTCTATGGATTCAAGTGAAACCAGATTTGTGAATATTCATTATGAGAAAGTTTGTATTTGATACTAGCATCCAAAATATCTCCATAACTTGGATTAACTGCAGCATTTGAGACAAGAATATCAAGTCCACCATATAGTTCTTTTACCTAAAAAAAAATAAATTTTTGGGAGCTGTTAATATATAAGAATATTACACAAATAAACCCTTTTGAAGAGATTGTTTCTGTCATCTACATTTCCAACATGGCACACAGATCCCTCTACATCAAGGCCTTGCTTCTTTAATTTGTCGACGGCAAGGTTAACATTCGAATTTTTTCGGCTGCTAATTACAACAGAAGCCCCCTCTTCTCCAAGTCGCTTAGCGATTGCAAATCCAATTCTGATATAAATGAAGGTTACCTTTGATGATATGCATATACTTAAAATTATATTTCATGAATGATTTTCTGACCCTTGGGTCGAAGCTGTTACAACCGCCACTTTTCCGACGAACCTCGCGCAACTCGACATGCTAAACCGCACAATATCTTCGCGATTATTAACTGCACACCACAATAACAAAATAATATATAGTTCCCATGATTTGCATGAAAAATTACTTTATAAAGCACGCAATACGCATGCATCTAATCGTTTTAATCATTTGTGGCCTAAAACATTTGTTAAATAATAATTCGTATGGTTTCATTATTTAATCATCATGTGTAATTGAGTGAGAAATACTATATTGTGAACAGATGTTAAAGCGGATTTGCAGTAGCATTTCATCAAACAAATTCTTCACTTGGAAGAATTATGTAAAGGATCCCACATCAGCACGTAGTCTCATTCTCGTCTGAACTACTGCAATTCCCTTCTCTACGACACATCTACCTCTTTAATACATTCGTTGCAACGTGTCCAAACTTCTTAATCCCACTCTCAAATGCACCGACTGCCTGAATCAATTGCAGTGATTCACAGACATATCAACTTCAAAATCACCCTCATGATATATGATACTCAAGCAACATCCTTAGGGCAAACTAGGACAACAAGAACACAAGGCGCCTCTGACGCTATGCACGTGGTGCCTTAAAAATTGATTATTATTATTAATAATATTAATACTATTATTGTAATTACTATCCATTTTCATTGACAGATAAAAATTTGCGTTTAGTTGTCGTTTAATGAATTAGAAATAGAAAAAAATAAGGTGAAAGTAATATTTCAATCAAACGCTACAACTCAATTTTGACGTACCATCTTCATCATATAATAAAGTTGTAGTTCTGTTCACACTATACTTTTACGAGATATCATTCAAAATAAGGTAATATTTTCTAATTGTTGTTGAGATGGGTATACATCAAGGTTCTTGTTCAGTACGATCAACTGTTTGTTGATTTTACGGATTAACTTTTTTAAGTTTAAAATAAGAAGTAAGTATTCTACATCCTTGCATTACTAATTAACTTTTGAATTGTAATCGTATCCATACTTTTTAAGCTTGGTTCACATGTGTTATCAGAATATTATTTTCTTGAAAAAAGTTTGCTTAATCTTTAAAACGAGTATCTAGAAAAAGAATGGAATTTGAGTGCCAATGCGAAATAAATTGATCAAATTCACAACTAATTCCCGAATGCTTAACTTATCGTCAAAAGGACTTGTTTGTTACTTAAAATGAGTACATCTTGTTATTTTTTTAAATAACATAACTGTAAGACACTACACTGACTGGATTCGAAAATGAAAAAGAACGCATTGACCATTGAATGCAAATTAATCAAAAATTATGTATGCTTTAAGTCGGAATTGCTGCACTCGAGGAGATACTAAGTGTCAGGTATCGCAACTACTTTAAAGTCCTTTAAAAAAACCGCATATGTATTCAACAAAATTAATTTAGATTAACGCTTGTGCCATTTGCTGGTAATTATTTGATGTGACGTCCTTTGTCGATTAATTTTTTTATAGATGTGTTTTTTTTTATAAATAAGTTACGTAAATAAAGATTTTATATTAATTTTCTGGACTTGAATGCACATACTTTTGCTGAACTTAAGACTTAAGAGTGAAAGTCGCAGTGCTAGCGTGGAGAAGCAGGCAGCAAGGCGCGGTTTGGTATTTCTATTTTTGCTAATTTACTCATTTACATCAGATCAACAGGAGACATGGATGTCTCTTTATCTTAACCGTAAAATTAATCCGGACCGTGCTCAAATCGATTTAATACCATTTTCTACTTGATTAAAGGAATCAAACATTCGAAAGAAGAAATCAAATGGCAGATATGTCTGTAAGTGAATTTTCTTATTGTTATTTTCTGCAAAGGATTAATTTCATTATGACTTCATTTATGCTTTTTTTGGTTTTATGGTCGCGGATATCATAATTACACAACTTTAGATTTTGTGATGATTGGTCATGAGGTCGAATTATTTATCGACAAAGTAGTTGGTGATTTTTAATTGTTCAAAATCATTGCTTAGCATTTTAAATAAGTTTATCTTAATTTAAAAATCCACATCAAACGAGCGGTCACTTTTTCTGAATGCACATCGAATGCTGAACTCATTATTCAGCACTTGCATCTTAATTGAGATGACTGAAACATTTAAAGAGAATAAATAGAAATTAAGATAAGCTTCAACCTAAGGAAAACGTACTTTTCATTTGCTAGACCACTGTGTACAATATTTTTAGGTCTTTACAATATTTAATGAGCGATGCACAAATATTTAGTTAATTGCAGATCGTTAAAGGTCGTTTCAGAGTGAATAGTAGAACAATCGAAATGAATAAGTTTGGCAATGAAAAAGATGATTTCTCAAAGATTGATCTATCGAAGTCCAAACACGAATCATTAGTATTGGAAGGATTTGACGAAAATGCTCAAACAGAAGTCAATAAATTAGTTAGTCATTGAATGAATTTTAATCTACTTTAACCTATTATAATGGGGATTTCGTCTCTCATTAATCGTTTGAGTAAATTATCAATAAATTTTTAGGAAAAAATATCCGATCCTGAAACAGAACCATTTATTAAAACCTCCATTTGTCTTAAATCCGAACTGGATGGAAAAGTATCTTCTTCCTTAGACTTCCATGAAACTCTGTTGGAACAAGCGTATGTTCCCCCTCTTACAGCGGCTTCAAGAGACTTACCTCAAGTTGCAGAGAGAGGGCGCCTGATGGCTTCAAAGCACCAAAGACTGGTATTTAAAGATGGCAACTGCAACGTGACGACAGGCAACATTACGAAAAGACGAGTGAAATATCTTGCGGATATATTCACGACCCTTGTAGATATGAAATGGCGTTACAACTTCCTCATGTTTGTCTCTGGATTCTTGGCTTCATGGTTATTTTTTGCCCTTTGTTGGTTTCTTTTGGCCATCGGTCATGGAGATCATTTAAATACTGACGACGAAGATTGGAAGCCGTGTGTTTCTAATGTCTTTGATTTCATAACAGCTCTCCTTTTCTCTATTGAAACCCAGCAAACCATAGGGTATGGCTTTAGGGGAATAGAAGCTCATTGTCCTCTTTCTGCATTCCTTTTGATGCTCCAAAGTTGTACTGGAGTTTTCATACAATCTCTCACGGCCGGTATAATATTCGCTAAGCTTTCTCAACCGAAAAGAAGGGCGCACACCTTACTTTTCAGTAGAAAAGCTGTAATCTGTAACAGGGACGGAGAATATTGCTTACTCTTCCGAGTTGGAAATATGCGCAAGTCTCACTTCGTGGGCACATCGATACGTGCTTTCATCGTAAAGGACAAGTAAGCAAAATAATTTATTGTATACATATAGAAATAAATTATAAAATTAAAAGATAATGTCTCTATTTGTGAGATTTACGAAGGAAGGTGAATGCATTCCTCTCTGGCAGAATCCTCTAGATATACATCCTGAAAGTTGCAAAGATAACGATTTCGTATTTCTTGTATGGCCAGTGACTGTGGTACATAAGATCAATAAATCTAGCCCACTGTGGGACGTTTCAATGGAAAAATTGCAAGAAGAACATTTCGAAATTATTGTCATCCTCGAGGGTTTGTGAATTCAGAAACTTCAACTTTAAAAGAGTTTAAAAAAAATTAATATTACCATAATAATATTACCATTCACAGGCATCGTAGAATCTACCGGTATGACGACGCAGGTCCGTACTTCCTACGTTCCGAGAGAAATTCTATGGGGACACAGACTTGCTCCGCTACTTACATATCAAAAAGAAAATGGACAATACAAGATTGATTATTCACAGTTTCACGCTGTCATTCCTATACTTTCTATGCCAGACCACAGTGCCAGAGAACACGAACAAAGAAAAAAAGACGAGGATAGCGTCTCAAAAACAACAGATATGGATGAATACAATTTCGGCTACATATCTCCGGATGGAAATGGATCCGGTCATTTTCTGAGAGATAATTTTCGCATGAGCGTAATAAAGCGAATGAAGGGAGGCGTCAGGCTGCGTTCAGTAAAATCGAACAAAAGAGATCCGGTAGCGCTCAACCGAAGCCTTCATCGAAGACTTTCCGCTTCGACCAGTGCCCTGAGAGCTTTAAAGGCAGAACAATTCAACGCTCCATCCGAAAGCAGTGCCGATATTCGAAACACCTAATTTATTAACTTAATAATTAATTAATTTATTAACCACACAATAGAGAATGTTATATTATATTAGAATTGTGTTTTGTTGTAAATGCCGAATTTGTGACATAATTGGCTTCAATACTACCGCATTTCAATCGAAGCGCCCGATGTTGTTGATGACTAAGCGGTTAAGCAATTGATCGAAGCAAAGCAACGGGCCTTGTTTGAGTCTAAACCTCGTCCTCAACAGTTCGATTGCTTTTCGGAATTGTAAGCCACGTTTCGATGTCATTAACGATAAGTTTGACGAAATTGTTAAATTAAGCTTTGATTTCTAATAAAGTTTTTTAAGTTTTAGGAGAACCATGAAGTATTCCACCCCGTACATACCGAACACTCCTTCTCCAAAAGTCAATCGCTTTTTGGAATCTAGATTTAGCCAACCTCCGGATAATATCGTCAAATCCCTGGCTGCGCATTACGTATGCGCAGTGTTTTATTCTATAAACGCCTTATACGAAGCCTTGAGGCAGCTCAGATTTTTCGCTGAAACAGACGACAAGACTTACGACGGACCACATAGGGCTTGGCTCATAGCCTGTGGCTTGGTACCTATGATTCTCGCTTTGTCTTGCTATTTGATATACAAAACAATTATGGCCGGCAGTTTTATTGTGGAAATGATTCTCGCTTACGGTTTGGCTAGTTTTGCATGGATAGCCCTTGTCACTGGAATTTGTGGAGCTGTGTGTTACGAAGGAAAGCAACGCGTGAGACTTGATGGAACAGCACACTCATTGTCGGAAAGAAATTTGGGATACGAACCAGGTATAAAGGACCATTAAACTTTCGATTTAAAAATGTCACCAGCATTTTTTAATATTGTAATTTCGTTTCCACTTATTAAAGTCAGAACTTAAAAGTTTATAAAAGTTATTTGATATAATCTAGAACTCGCCAAGGTATTGATCAAATTCAAGTTAAATTTGTGTGAGGCTTAACGATCTTCTTTTCAAATGTGAGGAGAATTTGAATTGCAAATTATTTTGTTGGGAAGGCTTTAGATTGTTTGCGTTTGTGCTTCATAGATCATCTTTCAACAGTTCTGACAATTCGATAAATCCAAACGGATATAAATTTTAGTCGATCATAAAAATTACAAAGTGCCTTTGTTAAGAGTTTGAATTTGAAGAGTTGTAGTGATATAATTGATTGCAATAACATAATAAAAATTTAGGCAGCAGACACTCCCGGATTTAGGGGTGGTCGGAGTATGCCACTGCACAGGGGCTCCTACAAATCCAAAAAACTTGTTTTTTTTGCTTGTGAGGGAGATAAGATAAATTTTGTAAGGTTTGCGAGCCTCAATCAACAACCAGATCCGGCCCTGATAGTAGATGTAGTTCAACCCAACCAAGTCCTGTTAGTTGCATATGTGAATAAAGCTATAATATTATATTAATTACATTAAGAATTATATTAAAAAGTCTCTAAAGGTGTGGGTGCATAACTTACATATTTTAAATGATAATGTTCTGAAGATTACTGATATGTAATCATATTTTTATCAAACAATAGAACCGATTTACAAGCTGGTTTTATTTTAAAATTTCGATAGCAACTTAACCACAATCCTTAGCAAATCTTAATTAGCATGATATCAAAGACTTCGATTTTATCTACTTTTAAGAGGTTGCAGATTTGCCGTATTTTTATCTTAAACAGTTGATACACATTCGTATTCTAAAGACGCGATGGCATTCCACCATTCATTACAATGGTTTCACCAGTAATATAGCTGGCATCATCCGACACCAAAAATGCCACTGCTGATGCACACTCTTCTGGCTGTCCAAGTCTGAAAATAAAATTTGAATTGAGCTATATTTGTCAAAGAGGTAATTTCGTTGATTTGAAACCTTCCCATGGCCATTAATGTTTCAGTTTTGTTTTCTACTTCTTTTGTTTCCCACACCTAATAAACAGTTTTAAAAATATATTAAAAATATTGAAAAATAAATTGTATTGTAGTTGGGCAGTGCTTTGAATAATTTCCAAATGTCATAATTTTTTTTTTATCTGTTAGCGGGCTAAATTAAAGAAAGTTCGTATAACGTGCAGGTTAGCCGAATGGGTTACGTGCCTGCATACGGCGGTAATAGCAACAGTCGTAATGTGTCGTGTTCGAAACCCAGCCTGCACTGCCGCCAGCGCCCTTGGGAAGGAGCGCTATATAAATGGTTACAAGAAGTGCCTCTGACGCTATGCATATGGCGCTATATAAATGAAGTTACAATTACAATTACAATTACAATAATTAACATTCTGAAAATATAGCTAAAACTCTTAGAATGCTGACTCACTGATTGTGTAAATTTTGTTTTGATGATACCGGGTGCTATTGCATTAACCCTAATATTTTTCTTGGCACATTCAGGGACCATAGATTTGACCATACCGAGCAATGCTGTTTTGCTTACGGAGTAAGCTCCTATGACCTTATTAAAATGTTAAATTTATATATTTATATTAAAAGCTAAAATGGCTTCAACCTACAAAAAAATAAGCAAACTTCGAATGGGGTATATCCTGCGATTGAACTAACTAAAACAATTGATCCTCCTCTGTAAGCAAATGATGTTAAACTTTCTCAATTATTATTGAAAAAATTTAAATTCGTTTTATTCAATAATTTTTCCGTTTTTGTACATAGAGTAAATCCTTTGGGACAAAGCATTTAATAGATAACATTTTAAATAACTATATAAAACGTAAATTCCTTACTTACGCTTCTCCAAATACGGCATTGCCTCTTTACACAGCATGAATGTAGACTTCACATTTACCTCAAAAACCTACGAAAACATTACATTTTAAATAGAAATAAGGGAGGGAATTAATTCATATGTTTCATCCTACTTTGTCCCAGGCATCTTCTGAAGTCTGTAACATTTAACATGAGTTAAAAATTAAAAAATTCATAATCTGAACTCCAGATGCAATGAAACACTTACTTCGAAAAAATTTCCGAAGCTTGGGTTAACTGCGGCATTAGAAACCAATATGTCAAATCCACCATATAACTCCATAGCCTTCATATATATCAAATCATTTATTAAACAAACATATACAGTACATATGTCGCCTATCTGTCATACCTTTTCGAAAAGCATTTGTCGATCTCTACTTTCTGCCACATGGCAAACTATTCCATCCACGTCTAATCCCTCATTCCTTAGCCTCTCCACCGCCTTTGTCACGAAATTAGCTGTTCTACTACTTATCAACACCTTGGCCCCTTCGTGTGCTAGTCTCTCGGCAATGGCATAACCGATTCTGTCATTAAAGAATTATTTAGTATTTATTTCTTATTTCTAATAATGTATTATTTATTAATTTATAACGTTATTAATAATAATGTACTAGTTCTATAAAATGTACCCTTGAGTTGATGCTGTGACTACAGCACTTTTTCCTTCCAATCGTCGGCATTTGTATTTTCCACATCCAGACATTTCAAGACCTTTTAAAACTCAACGATGTCCCGTTATTGTGCTGCGTATTCATTAAATACTGCTATCCAAGTTTGAACTTTGAAACTCTCCTTATCTTGTTCAATTTAAATGTGATTGTGCTATGCGAGACCACTCGATCATGCTTGAAACTTGCCATTTTCAATTCTTGGAAAGTTTATTGTCAAATGACTATTCTCGAATTGCTATTGTTTTAATGTTTTAAATGCTTACAAGCATTTCAATACGGTTATCATCATTAAATCTAGATGAAAAAATAAAACAATTTCAAAATCCACAGTTTGTATTATTGCTGCTTTAAAAAAATAATACTTAATAATAATAATTGTAATATTTTTATAGTGCCAGAAGGGTGTGTGTGTGTGTGTGTATTTTATTAACGTCCATTTCATAACAAGATGATTAGGACTAAAGTCTAGACGACAACGCTGCTTGCCAGATGTGATGCGAAGATAAATCCTCAATCCCGACTTGTATCACTTTCTTATTTATTTTTTTTTTTTTGAAGCTTCGTGACATTTAATTAAGGTCACTGTATTTCGCGAATTCCACACCAGATCCCAAGATCTCACAAATCCTAGAAGATCCGATTTGATATCCAATAATCCGTTTCAGCGAATAATCAGCAAGTGATCGTTACGAAATGACTACTATCAATTATACTGCATAAGCCTGGTATTTATAGGTACTAACTAACTGCAACTCGTTATGAACTTTGTTTGTTTGTCGTTTAGTATTTGTTGTCTTTGATGCTGTTTGTTGTTTTTGATGTTGTCCCATTCATCAAATTATGCTGAGGACGTTAATAAAATACTACAAAAAATATTTCTAAAACTAACTGAATATTTAATCAATAAATCCAACTTTAAACTCGATATAAATTAAACCCCGTCGTCTTTTAAAATATGAAAACTTTTTAGAAAAGTCACATTTAATTATTGTAAGAGCTTAAGCAGGTGCAAGGTATGAAGGCTATTTGTAAAGCTTGGATACACTTTGACCAAATAATCGGACTCAGAAATCTTTGCGATGCTTAAAGCAATACTGTTTGTCAAGTGTGCACAAGATTGCGCAGCATGAATGCACAGCTCAATTCATGGCATCACGTGCGTGCACTATACTTATAAAAATGGAGATGCATGGATCTAATCTTTGAAGAAGGAGCCACCGTTACCTGTAACATTCGAGCAAAGTAGATTTTATATATAGGTCCTTCATTTCAATCTTCTATCTTTTTAGCATTTGTAATATTCAGCGTTTTAACACATTTACACTTGAAGGAAATTCGCTAACTGCTGAAAGATGCATGCAAACGATGTCGTGGATGAAAGCAAAGATTTAGCTATGGCCATCAAATCGTTGGATGTTACACTGAGGCAACACTCCGATACCCTTCTACTTTCAGATAAGCGTTTTCTAGATAAAATTCAAAACAAAGATTGTTTGAAAGAAGCTGAGATGTGGTTGAAAGACAGCAGGATATGTTCCAAAAAGACAGTTGGTGACTACTCACCAAAGAAGATTGATGGAAAATATCAGCTTCCTGCTATCAAGGGAAGAAGTGTTGACCAATTGGAGAGAAGCGAAGAAAAGAGCAAAACAAGACATATTCTTAGCAGTTCTATTTCAAGCACTAGTAAACCTGCAAGAATAGAAGATATTAAACGAAATCAAAAGGTACTGATAGTTTTTTTCGTTTTATTTATTTATGACAAAAGTAACAACAATGATTCATGATGGATGATGATGAGATGAAGCGGGATGTTGCGGAAATATTTGTCCGCCTCGTCCATAGGCGAGCGCTGTTTTCGTATCTTCGATCCAGGTTATGAATTTGATTTTCTGGTAATAAAATAACAGTTTATAAAATTGTCTCTACATCTTCCTATAATAATAAATAATATTGTTTTAATTTTATTCTTTAATTATCAAGCAGACAACGTTATCTAAATACCGTAAAATTACAACGACAGACAACGATACAAGCTCGAATTGTGTTTCTCAAGCTGGGAGAAATTGATACGATTCATGATCGCTTCAACGCCAGTGTCTTTATCGAAGCTAAGTGGAAGGAACCTGCGCTCGACCACAATTTTATGAAAGTAATTTTCAGAATTATTACACGCCAATTTATTTAATATTTAATTACAAATGACAAAATAAGGATTCGGATAAGATTGACTGGGAGAAATATTGGTCGCCGAAACTTTTCGTGGAGAATGTCTTCGGAGAACCCCGTGAACATCTAGATTACGAAGTCAAGTACGACTCAGAGGGAAGAGCAACAGTTCATGAAAAACGAAGAATTCTTTCACAGTTTCAAGAATTTATGGAGCTGAACAAATTTCCTTTCGATACGCAGGTAGTTGAATAGTTACTTCCCATTTTATGGCTTATTTTCTTCATTTTAACAGACGCCAAGACAAAACTGCCCTTATGAAGAAGAATTTTTTGTTGCAAAGTAAAAATACCTTGACCCAACAGCCAAAATCATCTTAGTTAAGCAACGGACTTTAATTTAACAAACAAAAATAAAAATATCTCGACTCACAGTCATCACTGTAATTAATTTATTTTTATGACCGCAATCAACCTCTTAGAGGTGCACAACAAACACTCAATACCGAGCCAAGAGCAAGTATGTAGGTTATTAGTCAAATTCAATATCTAGATCGAGATCAACACCAATACCATAAAATATAAATCGCAGACGTATAGTACTGCTTTTATAACAATAATATTATTTATTTAAAGGATTTGACTGTGACTTTGACATCGGAAAGAACTATCGATGAAGTAGAACTTGTCGAAGACACCAGAGAGAGTTGCGCTTTAAATTCCCAGTCTTTTGTTGATGAGCAGGAATGGAGACTTCATAATATTGTCCTCACATGGCTCAGAATTCGTGTAGATGATAACAAATCTCCCAAAACAAGCCATTCAGCCTTTTCTGCTGCTTGCAAGGCATCCAGAAGACCGGAATTTTTTATTTGGAATATTCTCGTTGTCATGGTTAATTTATAAGCGCTTCAATTCTTTCTAGTCTCAAATACTTCAGTTATGATTGTTCAATTAACTCAATCGTTAGGAAATTATTTGAAGGTGGAATTGCTTAAAAATAAAATTATTATTAATAATAATATCGTCCCATTGCCATAAGATGAATGAATCTTTAAGATTTAATTAATTATTTAAAAATTATTGCAATTTATTTATTTGTTCATTTAAACAGTTCCTGATATGCAGCATGTCATTTGCCACATTTGCCGTTGAACTGAATCTTCCCCAGAATAGACTCCAGTTGTCATTTATTCTTCTTCTTACAACGGTTTCATTCAAATTTGTCGTCAATCAGAGTCTTCCCATGATTGCATACCTGACCTATCTCGTAAGTATTGAATTAGATGGTGATTGATTTGGAGCACGAAATTTGAAACAGACATGGGATACTTGGTACTTATATTCGAGTAACGATCTCTTGTGTTTGGACCTCAGTACTTGGCCCCTTGTCCGCCAGAAACGAACAATAATAATGCTCAGGCGATTTAAAAACTTCAAGTCTAAGATTTATTTCACGGTCACATCAATCAATTATTTTGAAACGACACCTTAAAGACACACTTGAATATTATATTTATATTATATTTTCAAGGACAAGTACATACTTGGTTCAATGGCTATATTGTGCTGCATTTGCGTCTGGCATGCCGTGGTCCCTCTGTTTAATTATGACCAAATATGCTGCTCACAAGAGGCCATATTCGCCGACACAGTCGCTCTCACAGTTCTTTCTCTTGTCTATGTTATCCTCCATGTTGTCTTCATTTTCATCATCTTCTGCGTTGTGAGCATTATTTTGTTGCCCCTAGTACATGCATTGTTTCATAGTCAGCAAATGATATTTTGGAAAACAGTCCAACTATAGGCTAAATAAGTATTTCATATAAATGAATATAAATTATTATTCTTTATTTCATCTTAACATTTCCTTACATTTTGTTTAAATTAAGTGCTCTACAATGAATAACTTTACAATTTAAAAATTTTAATTTATTTTATTTTATAATTCATTTCAGACATCAAAAAGAAGAAATTACGATAGGGTGAACGACATTTTTCCGGAATTACTCCTAAAAGACGGTGTAAGACTTATTTTATTTTATTTGTTTTGATTTTACAGTATATTTTAATTACTCATAATTTAATTTATAATTACTTATAATTTCTTAAATATGTCTTTCAGATCGTGTCTTCCTGAATCATGACGATACCCTTAGCAAAGGAAATATAATAACATTCGTCATGTCGTGCTGCTATTAATACTATTGCTTTTAAGCTACTTAGCCATTAATGTAACAGATTTCTGATGTAATAATCCTTGTGAAATCTATTTTTATTTGTTTTAATTCTTGATCAGTGATTGTGTTGACTGAAAATTAGGATAGCAAATGAATTACCCTTGCACCATTGTTAATTTATTGTTGGAGTGGAATCGAAAATGATCAATTTATTCCAGGGATTTGCAGCCCGCAAAGGCATGCTATGTCGCTCCTGTCGCATTCTGGGATTTTCAACAAATTGGCTTTTCATGTATTTTTTTCTGTTTCGAAAAAAAAGAAAATACGTCTGATGATGCAACCCTCGTGCTATCTTACAATTCCTAATCTGGCCCTCCACCTTTTATTCCACGACGATTTTTGATTAAAAAGAGTGAGACGGAAATATATTTAGTTTATTGAATATTAAAAAAAAAACTGAAACTGATATCGTCTGCTTATGGATGTGAGTTTCTGATGTATGAATCATTTGAGTTCGAAGCACCTCATCTAACCTAAGCGACAAAATTGGAAAATGTATATTTTGGGAACTGATATCACATGTGGTAAATTGAATACATATTTACAACATATTTACAAATACAAATAATATATTTGTTCTAGAATCTTCAAATGGGGGCTTATCAGCTAATCAGCTTCATTCATTACTGAAATTGAAAGTTTTTGTTGTGAGTATTGTAAGGGAATTGAATTAAAGAAAATAATTCTTAAAGACTTGTAACTAAGCAAAAAGAAAGCCTTGAACATTCACTTAAATTAATTTTACATCCATACTTGTTTATTCAGAATAACTGAAAAAAGCATTATTGCTGGTTTGATAATTTATTTATTTTTCTGAACAAAAATGAATAAAATAATAAATAAGGAAAACACATAAAATTAATTATGATCTTAATTAAAAATGTCAATGAAGCATATTTATCATTCAATAAACTCTAAAATGCCTGCTGGCACTAGCCAGACCCAGACACTAGATTGTAAACAGATGCCGATATCGATCCATTAGACATAGAATCGGTGCTCATTATATGACGTTCTAATAATCTCTTCATTACTTAGTTTAGCTTTTTGAAAATTTTTTCCATTATAGGTGATTTAGAAGAATCGTCCCAAACAGGATTTAACAGCGTTTAACAATATTTTGGATAAATACTGACTGTAGAATTGTGGTCTGTACGTCCTCATTTGTTGTCGTATTTTTGTGTAATGTTTTGATTTTGTTCCTTAAATTTTAAGCAATGGAAATTAGCTCTTTGGAGAACGGGAATAAAATTACTAAAGAAGGATGGCTTTGGAAAAGAGGTTATTTGCTTTTACCAACATTTCTAATGTGATTATCTAAGCCAAATATAATTCCAAGCCAAAATCATTTTGTTTTCAGGAGAGCATATAAAAAACTGGAGAAAACGCTATTTTATTTTAAGAGATGATGGATCATTTTATGGATTCAAAAGCAAACCAGATCATGATCAACAAGATCCATCAAACAATTTCAGTGTTCGGGGTAGTTAATTAGCAATGTTTTTAATTGAGAGGTACATGAAATCTGATACATTAAGCGTTTTGTTTAGGATGTCAATTGATGAATCTGGACAAACCAAAATATAACATATTCATAATCAGAGTGCTGCAGATGACTACAGTTGTTGAAAGAATGTTTTCAGTTGATACCCCAGAGGAAAGGTTAATTTAATTTTATCCAAAACATCTTAGTTCATCGAGTTGTGTTTTGAGTTAATGTCTTACTTTGGTTTAACCAGCATTTCATATCATAAACACAAGACAACCATTTTAGTTGAGAGTCATTTGTTTATGGAATGGATGTCAAGAATGTTGCTTATACATGCATATTCCTTACATCCAGCAAATATTTTAAGATTGCATTGCAAAGAAAACATTATTATTAAAAAAAGATTATTCATCACGATTCTGATCCGGGAAATATGAATCAGCAACACAGAAATTAAATGGTGTCAGATAACCATGATTGCCGAAATGAAATTTATTGTAAATTCCAACGAAAGCTTGCTTGACCGATAGTCAACCTGTCTTCTGCTTATCAGAGCTGAATGGACGGCTGCAATCAAATCCGTGGCAGAAAGTTTGGAAGGTCAAGAAGTGCAGGTGAATCTGAAAGAAGACCTTGAGGCCAAAAGGAAGAGACCTGTGGTCAGTATTGAAAGCTGATTTGATATATTTTTTATAATTGTTAAATAATAATATTACAATACATTAATAATGAAAGCTGATTTGTTATATTTTCTTTAATTGTTAAATAATAACATTACAATACATTACATTGAGAGCTGATTTGATATAGTTTTTGTAATTGTTAAATAATAATAATATTACAATACATTAATAATGATAATACTAATTCCTATTCTAGTAAACATCTCAGGAATTGGTTAACTATTCTTGAATTTTCTAATTGTTTTATTATTACAATGCATTTCTTTTACCTGTAGCATCTGAATATATTATTATTTGATTTGAACGTTATTTCTATTACCAGACATTAGATGACTTTGAACTCTTGAAAGTTCTGGGCAAAGGAACTTTTGGAAAGGTGATCATGTGCAGAGAGAAAGCCACTGGACAGTTGTTTGCCATCAAAATTTTGAAAAAATCCGTTATTATTGCTAAGGTTTTTATATATTTTTTATACTCATATTAGTAATATCATGCATTTGCATTATATTTATGTACAACAAAATATTACCTAAGTTTTTGTCTTGGTTTAATTGCCACATTAAAATATTATTAATTTATTTATTTAATCGCAGTTGGTAATCTAATTGGTTCAAAATTAATCAATTCGTATATATTTAGGATGAAGTTGTGCATACTTTAACTGAAAATCGAGTTCTCCAAAAGAGCAGACATCCCTTCCTCACCGTCAGTTACCAATTATAATAATAATTATAATTATAATACTTTTAATTATTAATACTCTTTTAAGGCTTTTTGTTGTAACTGTAGTCATTTTAAGATGTCTTATATAAATATGCTAGAAAAAAGATTTAAAGCTTAATTAATTCTTTATTTTAGCAATTGGCATACTCATTTCAAACAACAGATCGTCTTTGTTTTGTAATGGAATATGTCAACGGGGGTGAGTTATTTTACCATCTCTCCAGGGACAGAAACTTCTCCGAACACAGGACCAGATTCTACGGAGCGGAAATCTGTTCGGCACTGGGATATTTGCACGAAAACAATATCATTTACCGTGATTTAAAAGTGCTGTCGTCATTCTTCCCTGATTTTTGCATGGTTATCATTTTCATGATTTATGCATCTTGATTCAGCTTGAAAATTTGCTTTTGGACAAAGAGGGTCACATCAAAATTGCAGACTTTGGGTTGTGTAAAGAAAACATGTTCTACGGGACAAGTACCAATACTTTCTGTGGAACTCCAGAATATCTGGCACCTGAAGTATCTGCTCAATTCTCTTTACTTGGTTTAATTAATTATTATTATTCATTTGATCATATTGTATTATATTATTATAAAGACAATCGGTATGCAATTTTTGAGCAAAAAGTATTAAAGTTATAGAACAGCAATGTTTACAAGCAGGAAAAACAGAAGATGTCCAGATTCAGATTCCTTGCTCAATAATGGAGATGTACATCCACTGTGCATTCAGTCTTTTCAGCACTCGCTTAACACAAAATTGTTATAACATGCTTTTTATTACCTGTTACAATACGAGTCTAATTTTAAGAGAGAAACTAGATCTTAAACTAGGAATCTACACATTTTGTTTTAAAATTACTTACTTGAGCAAGAAACTGGTTTTGATGTTTTCTTATTTTTTGTTTTTGTAGGTGTTGGAAGATAACGATTACGGCAGAGAAGTTGATTGGTGGGGCACGGGAGTCGTGATGTATGAAATGATGTGTGGCAGGCTTCCCTTCTACAACAGAGATCCAGAGGCACTGTTTGACCTCATCCTTAGAGAAGATTTAAGATTTCCTAAAACTCTCTCAGAGGAGGCCAAATCAATCCTCAAGGGTCTTCTAACAAAGAATCCTAAACAAAGGTTTAATACGTTGATATACTTTCCTTAACAGATTAACTAATTATAGTTTTCAAGAAATATTAAATGTCATCTAAATTCAATAATAAAATTTAGAAACTGTGATTGGTTTATATAAACATTATAATTAATAAGAGCACAAAATAATCATAATTCATATGAAAATTTCATTATGAAAATGTTAAGGAAAGTATATAAGGAAAATATGATATTTGTAACGTGTTTGTGTAAAATAATAAAAAAAAGATTGGGCTGTGGTGAAGAAGATGTCAAGGAAATTCAAAGACATCCATTTTTCATGTCCATTGATTGGCAGGATCTGGTAGCAAAAAAGGTGAGTATATCTGCATGATTTAAAGGTGGTGTAACGATGTACAGATTTTGTAATTGATTGTTTAAATTGCATTCTATATTGCTATACATACATAAAGGCATCGCTTTATTTTGATGTTTTGGTAAATTATTATAAAAATAATCAACAAAAGTAATTAATTAATTTAAAATTATTATTAATTTTGTAGTAATATAATTAAAACTCTTGCTCAAAATGCTGAGAGCTTCACAAAAGTTTGATGTTAAATCTTGCCGATTCCAGATTGAACCTCCCTGGAAGCCGGATCTCAAGTCTGAAACTGACCTCAAGTACATATCCGAAGATTTTATTTCTGCACCAGTTTCACTGACACCCACCGAATCGGCTTTGGAACCGATCGAGGAAGAAGCTGCTTACTTTCAGTCATTTTCATATCAGGGGAGTAGGTCTAGCCTCTCGAGTCGATTGAGCAACATGTCGACCACGTAGAATGGTTGAAATGGAAGGTTGAGGAACGGAAGGTATATGATCAGCTTGACCGATTTTTGAATGTTTGCACTTTTATTCTTTATTTTTTTTTTTTTTTTTGTGCAGAAACAACATTATCATTTTAATGGACTTTAAATTACTTGTTAATTTTTCATTGTTTGGATATTTGCAATATTGCAAATTATGTGCTAAAAAAATTTTTTTTTCAATTTCAATTCTTTGATAAACCATTTTTGTACTAAATAAAGTTTTTGTGAATAAATTTAATTTGAAGAAAATAGTCAATTTTTGATTTGTCATACCAAGGATATTTAAAACAAAAATTGAATTATATGTGACTGACTGTTTTGTGAAACCATAGAGTTATTACCTTTTAAAGTTGTATTATTATTTATGATTATTAATACTATTATTAGTGATGTTGTTACCTTTATTGTGACACGTTTACATTAAATATTGTCTGTACCCTTGGAAGATTTAGAAGTTTATAAAAATAGATATGTTTTAAATTGAAGTTTGTTAGCAGCATTTTTGCTTGCCAATTATACAAATTGCTCTAACTAGGATTCATTAGTCAGGGGCCATTTCATTTTGTCTGAAGTAGTTAACTATTTGGGAGCTTTGGAAATTAGTTGAAGTATGGAAGATGGGAGAAATGAGCTCCTTTGTGATGACCGAAGGAATAAATTGCATTGTAATCAAATTACATGAATCGAATGAAAGTGAAAAGATCCTTATGGAGCTTCTGCGGTTCCATGCTATATCCTTGTTCAGAACCTGTCTTGGCGTCATTCCCCTTAAGTTTTTCTTTATAAGATTTAAGTTTGGGAGAATTAGTTATAATGAATTTCGCATGTTTAAAAGTTACATTAAGCAAAGCGCTAATAGAAAATGGTCTGTCGAATTTAATCGGCAAAGTTGTCGAAAATATCTTACAAAATAGTGTGTAATTCATCTATAATGTTATCGATAATGCATTTATCTTCTTATGTAAAAATACAAATTGAAAATATGCAATATTTTTTTAATATTGCCTTTTTACTATTTTAGATTTCAAAAATAACTCTTTAGGTAAAATTTTTATCTACCCCTCCCATCTCTGCGGCTAAGGCTGACGGGTCACTGTTTTCGGGACCGGATTGCTGTGTTCGAGTTTCTAATCTTTTGTTGTCGAAATGGAAAAGCTGGGAGAATGTGTGGATAAATTAATTCCAAGCTATCTAAAAAAGATTTCATATCATATGGTAACATCTTTTAAGCTTAGCAGGGAAATTGAATATATAAATGTTGCTGCATCCGTATTGCGCTTATTACCACCCTGCAATATGCTAAACGATGCAATTGCCATGTATTTATTTCAGAACTTTCGCATTACTTAATAATTGCACTATTTTCAGGATTTTGAGGGTCAGAAGAAAGCTGAATTATTCTTTCAAGTCATAATAGTTTTGTTTAGCGTATGTTCGATTTTTATACTCATCTGTATTTGCTAGTAAAGTGAAATTTTATTTTAAGGTTGTTGGCTTTGTCTGGGGATATGTTTGCCAACAATTTTCCCAAACGTTTTACATTGTTGTTGCTGGATTTGTGACATCTTGCCTGGTAAGCTGCAGTTGTTTCCCTTAGAAACTTCTTTATAAAATTTCTTTACTGGTTAATTATTCTGACTCAGCTGACCTTGCCAGCGTGGCCCATCTATCGCAAGCATCCTCTTAACTGGCAACCAAGTTCCAGCAGCTCAGAAATTGAAGCAGACCATGAACTCAAACCATTTAATACCAAGGCAAAGAAAAAGAAGAAGAATTGAAACACACGCTTCAGCTGATTAAATATTATTGTTTTACTTGGTTTCACACTAAAGGAATGGTGTTAACTTTTAACTAATTCAATATTAAATTAGAACTCTTTTAATTAAAATATGGACTTAAGCTGCCTCTGCTTTGACTCATTTAGTGGTAGAAGGTTGGGTGTTCAGGCTGGTAAATGAATGTAAATGATGACATCCTCACCTGGCAAGGCACTTGAAATACCACCCAATTAGCATTTCACAAACTGAGAAGCAAGTTTGTACAACAGCAGAACATTTCCTATCCCATGCAAGATCTTTTTCCGTCTAGTCCTTTTTAAAGTGCTTCAAGTTTTAGTTGCATTCTATGAGATCTACGAATGCACAAGAAATATTGCATCCAAAGGTCATTCAACAATCGATTATCTCTCCCGTTTGCCCCAGAAACCTCTTAGCATAAACGAACACAAATCAAAAGGAAAATCGAACTTGAAGTAATCTTGGACATGTTATACCAAATCAGTTCAACAACAAAAGTCAAGTGGAAACAGACAATTCAGCTGCAAAAGTTTATCAGTCTACAGGTTTAGCTGTATTCATGAATTTCTATCTTCGCGTTCACTATTACATCGCTTGACCGGGAGTTCAACTCCTTCGACGTCTCCACTTCTCTTTCTTTTAGAGGATTTAGCTTGAGTGACCGTTTCGGTTCCTTTTTCTGCATTAGGGAACTTGACGATGATGCACGTCATGTTGTCGCAACCTGTCCCATCGCCCGATGTGTCCGGTGCGAGGCAGGTCTCAAAAAGCTGTAATGTAGTTAGTGAATGGAATATTAAAAATACTGTTCTTCGATTTCAACAAAAATGATTGGCTATAACGGAATGACAGGAATAACAACGAGAAGAAAATACATCTGTTTACTCACCTCTTCGCATATAGCGGAGAGTTTGGTTTCACCCATTTCAATCCGTTTCAAGATGAAGTCAACAACCTCTTGACTAGTTAATACGTTCCTGAAATTATATTTTAAATGACAGCCATTCAACAATAGGTCATGGAAAATTAATTTAATTTTTGGCTAACCATATTCCATCACAGGCCAAGACCATGAACCTGTCTTCTTTCTCTAATGTCATGTGTTTGACATCTGGTAGAGATGTAATCATTTGGTCTCTTAATTCCAGTTTTGTGTTCCTTTTGTAGGCATGATCACCTGATAATTTTTTATCAATCATTATCTGTTATTTAATATGGGACCTAGCAATTATTAGCATAATTAAAGCCGACAAAATGTGACCAATGACGTAATAACGTAAGTTACTAACCAATGGCACGCGACAGGTTAAGACCACCGTTAACCCTTCCGTCCGCCGTGATTTTCCCTCCGGCTTTGTAAATTCTGGTCTTCTCTATTTCATCCTCTGGTTTGTGATCCACAGACATGTCAACAGCAGTCTGTCCCCTGCAAACGACGCACCTCGAATCGCCGGCGTTGGCAACGAAGAGATCTCGTCCTCTCAACAGAGCCACAACTGCTGTACATCCACTGTCAGCGCCAGGCTGTGAAATTACATTTGCGAATGTTATAAGAATTCCAGCCGTTCGAGTCGGCTTTAAGCTTAATAAACTTCATACCTGGTATGGGGATGGACTCACCATTTCTCCAAAGCTCAATGGCTCAAACTCATCATCTTCCTTGCCTTTGAAGAGTTTAGATAAACTGATAGATCCCAAGTCATTGTCTTCTTCTTCCTCATCCTCCTCGTCATCGTCATCATCGCTGAATTGATGAGCAAATTGAAATAAGCATAAGATATAGATACCAAGCTAAGCACTTATAAACAGGATAAACCTATCGTTCTCATCGGAATTCCATTTCTCGTCCTCAGAATCGTCGCCCGAATCATCTGTATCATCTTCCTCCTCTTCGTCGGCTTCTTTAGAACAATGTGGCTCCATGTCCTGCCGATTCAAATCATGATTTGAAAATCTAATCGACTTGAATATTGGGCAAAAAACTCACTTTTTTGTCAACTTGATCAGATGAATCATGTGTTTTAGAAGTATCATCATCATCTTCTCCAGTCTTTGAATCTTTAGTGATATTTTCCACAGGCACATCATCTTCATTTTTGTCATTCTCGTGGAATCCATTTGTTTTGACGTCTGACTGCAAAATGACATTATTATTATTATTATTATTATTATTCATTAACAACCCTATTTGTGCAAAATTGTTTTTAAATTTTCACCTCACTCCCATTACTTTTGGATCCCTCTTCTGAGTCGTCATCTTTAACTTGATTACCAATGGAATGATTTGCTTTTCCACCTTTATACCTTTGCATCAACTTCTCAATAGGCATTGTTGCTTCTTCTTTGAGTAAGGCAGCTTCATTCTTAACTGCAAATTCAAAATTCAGCACAAAAAAGTACACTATTATGCAATTCAATTAATAACAACAAACCTTCTTCATCGTCGTCTGAAGAACCGTGCAGTTCCACTCCCGCAATATCTTTGAGCTGTTTGACGACAGCTTCTTCAACAAGTGTGGAATCAAAACCAATAAAAGCCTCCTCCAATGCTTTATGCAGATCTCCACTTTTGTAAGAAGACAAGCACTTTAGGAAGTCAGGAAAATACTTTGAAGTGTAAATAGCAACTTCAGCTCCTGAAACATTAAATGTGTTAACTGTGCTTTTGATTTTGGTACAAGCATGCGAGGCATACCCCCATGGCCATCGTAGACAGCAAATAATGAAGTTTCTGAATCAGGATCAAAATTCACTTGACAGTTGTGGGCATCCTAAGATAAAGTAAACAATAAACCATTTCTTCACCTCCTTCATTTAGCAAAACAAGGTTCATCCTTAAACCAGCAGTATTGACTCTATTATGTCAACAATAAAGTACCAAGTAGATATCAAATATTAATTTACTTAAAGGCAAGTTTACATAGAAAGCAAGACTTAAAATTCCCTTCAATCATTATTTGCTGACAAGTACCACACTTAATTGCGCAGATCTAAGTTGAAAAGTTTGAATTAAAAAGTATCATCACCTCTTGACTTGAACGCCAACCTTGCATCGATGACGCTCCGTAAGATATTTCACCAGCATAATCATCTGATAATTTTTCGCGAACAGGAACACTTAAATATGAACCCATGACACAATAATTGCGGCTAGACTAAATGTAGCAAAATCAACGTATGATAAACAAAAATTTATATTTCACGTGGAAGGCAATGTAGCGATACTTGGATATTGTTGACAACTGTTTAGTTTATGTAGACATAGCTTCCGATGAAGATCACTAAACAAGCTGTTTAAAAATAAATATTTTTAAAAACATAATTTGTAAACACATTAATTTAAACAAGTTAAAAATGTACAATAATATTCAATTAAATTTATTTATTTTTAATGTCTAGTAGTCACAACTAAAAGTTTTACAAGGTACAAATTAGAAATTGTAAAACAAACATTTTTGTGGGTTGTCCGTTTTTAACATAACTTCGATAAAAGTTTTTTTATAAGTTCGACAGTTGTTGACAAGGGGGGTCGGAAATTAAAAATTACTTTAAATCTGTAATTAATGGTCGACCCCTAACAAACATTCTAAATTTTTCACTAAACTCGATCTTTCAGTTTAGACCTGAATAACTTTCAAATGAATCAGAAACTAGACTGAAAATGACATGGTAAGTTTCAGTGCCGAAACAGAAACAGAAATTTCGATCGGCAAAACAAAAAAGTACGTTACTGGCACACTTCTCCAAGATCTTTAAGTATGTCCTGGAATATCTTTCAGTAAGGCCGCTATAAGGACATCAAGACAACTATTATCATGTAATATAATTTTAAATTGTATTATTTACTGTACAAGTACTGTATTATTTACTTTTGAGTTGAAATGCTTGTTTTTAAATCTTTACATCAAACATGGTGCAACATGACAGCAATAAGTTTAATTGATAAAGCTTCTAAATATTGATTAATCAAGTCTGACTGTCAAATAAAATAAGTGTTACCAGTAATGCAAAATACTCATGCCTCAACAGCTTTATCATAATTAAATTTTTTTTTATAATATGTGACCCAAAACATGCTAGTGAGCTTACAAATGATTTTACTTGTGCAAATAAACCAATCAAGACTTGAAAACATAAAAACAAGAAATAATTTTATTAAACAGTGAAGTTGTTTTAATGGTAAGGTTTACATTTTTCCACATCTATTTATTGTCTATGTTAAGAATGCACTTGTGGATGCACTCAAGTTTGTGTTCCTTCTTCTCATGTTTAAACAGAGATATCCAGCAAGTGTTTGATTAAATATGATGGCCAAAGCAGTGATTGTGAAGATCAGAAATGCTATGCCACTGTACAACCATACATTCATTTCTTCATGTACTGAAATCACTGTAAAGACAATTTTCAATAAGTAACAAATTTTAAAATTGAAATCACTATAAGTACAATTTTCAATAAGTATAAAAACTTTGATATGCTTGTCTATAATTAACAATGTATGAGTCTAAGAAATGAAACATAAAATAATATACACTAATAATGTGGTCACAATTCCAAAAATATTTATTTGTTGTAAATTAGCTTTACAGGCTGATCGAACCTTCTTGTGCTAACACTGTTTTCAGGTAAAACCAAACGAAACATTGCATAACGATGACACATTTTGAGAAAAATCCGGCGATCGTAGGAACGAACATAATATCGAATACAGATAAATGTGTTTGTAAATAACACAGGTAATGAACAATTTCGAAAAGGTGTAACTGCTTATTTCATTTAAGCAGATCGAAATTTATATTTTAATTTATAATATTATTATTGACTTTTTAAAGTGATTTATTAAATTTAATATCCTTAAATACTATTACCAAAATTTCTCCATCAAACCCCGAAGAGCTATAGAAGTCAATTAATGATAAACTGTTCCTTTTAGAGCAATTATTTTTTATTTCTAATGCTTACTGATTGAGATTTTGCTGGTATTTTATCTCTAGCAATTTTTGGAGTTATAACTCCTTTTGTTCTCTCCTGACTATGAATTACTGGGATTTGTGTTTTAATTTTGATGCTCACAATCATCAGGATCGTCAGTGTCCTTAAATCTTGACAGTCTTGTGTCTGATAAATAAATAAACGAGTAAATAAATGTTGTGCGTTAAATGTCGATCAGAACAGACCATCCGGTGAACAATAATAACTTGCTTTGTAAAGTGGTAGTACTTTAGAATCTAGAAAAGCTCTCTTAATAACATTTGAAATAATGTCTAGTCTATTTTAAATAACATTAACATGTTATAAATTACTAATATACTGACTTCATTTAAAAATAAAATTTATGTAATTTGTAAATACTGCTGCTTATGAATTTAATAATTTATTATTATTTAAATATTTATTTTTTATCTGTTTTCTTTAAAGAATTATATTATTTGCAAAGGTACTGTTGTGGTTTACCGATTATTGTATTGAATCTGTTTGTGCATTAGTTTTCGGAGGGTGGATGCCTTTATTATTCTTCCCTCGAAAGGAAGGTTCATTCCACATTTTGAAGTAAATTTGACTTTTTTTTTGTGTTCGCTCATATTAAACATTATTGCACATTATCATGTCCGTTTATGGAATGGAATTCCTTTCAAAGGTTTGAATAAGTTGATCTAAGACGAAATCGTGTTAAATTGTGATGTTGTTAATTTTAAATATTTGAATTTTAACGAGTTTTTCAATATGTTTTAGTGGAGGTGTTAGTTGAATACGAATATTTGGCTCAAGAACCTGATGAGTTAAATTTGAAGGTTGGTGACATCATAACTGATGTAGTGAGAGTTCAAGAAGGTTGGTGTGAGGGAATACTTAATGGAGTAAAAGGAGTGTTTCCTGACAATTTTGTGAAGGTAGATATTAATATTATACCTGCATTAATACTTGTACATAACCGTTAATCAATGTTTTAGGAAATAAAAAAAGAAAAGCAGGCCGATCTCCCGCAAAAGAGAAACGCCGTTGGTTTGAATGAAATAAAAACTAAGCTTGCCAATGCTATCACCAATCCTCCGTCGTTTTCTGGTTTGTAAATAAATTTATAGTTTTATTTATGGAAATGTTTCAGCATTGTATATTTTATAGTTCCTAAAAAGAACACAAAGAAAGCCAAAGTTATTTATGCATACAGCCCACAAAATGATGATGAATTGGCCTTGGAAGTTGGACAGACCTTAGAAGTGCTTAAGCAGGTGAAAGTCTCTTTTCTTATATTCTTCTACAATCAACAGTGAATATTAAAGCGCTCCTGACGCTAGGCACATGGCGATTTATAAATTAATTATTATTATTATTATTATTATTATTAAACTGACATTCCAGGAAGAACCTGGTTGGTGGGAAGGAAATTTGAGTGGACGAATCGGAATGTTTCCCTCCAATTTTGTTGAGCTCGTCGACAAAGATGGTAGTTGATGACATTATACACCAAGGATCGAACAATAGCTTTGATATTTTTTGTTCGTTATCAGAGCCCAGCGAGGTGCCCGAGATTAAGGGAAGGAAAATAGTCGGCGTTGGATTCGGTCCCAGTATTTTTGAAAGTGGGCACATTGTTCTTCGACCAGTAAATCCTGTTTCCCCGCCGAGAGACAAACAGCCGATTATGCCTCCTTCAAAAGTGTGATCTTTAAAGTTTGTTGCTGAAGTTGCTTTGTAAGTCTAGTAACAACTTTTTTTTTGTGATAGGGTAAAAAATCTCCTGCTGATCCTGAAAAAGACAATAAACCAGGTATGCTAGACTGAATTGACAATATGGGCTAGTTTAATTTATAATGTTTGCTAATGCAGTCTTGAAGGCAAAGGTGATATACGAGTATAAGGCTGAGAATCCAGACGAGTTGCACTTGAACGTCGGAGATGTCATCGTCGTGCTGGACCAGAATTTGGAGGATGTGGGTTGGTGGAAAGGCGACCTCAATGGAAAGATTGGAGTCTTTCCAGACAACTTTGTTGAATTGATGCCTTCGGAAGAGGTTCTGATTTTAATTTCAATTTTATTTTATTTCTAATTTAGTGCTCCCATGACACGTGGAGCCTTGGAATTTTATTATTATTTTTATTTTTATCTATTATTATTATTATTATTAGTTTGCATCATTGGATGTGCTTTACTGTCTTTATGTTGCATTGCTCCAGAAGCCTCTGAAACGTCCACCTCCTGAACCTGACACGAAGCCCAAAATGCCGACTCTTTCTGTACTTGTGCCTTTGAATAAATCAAAACACGAAGATGATCCAAAAAGTAAATTTTTTTCGAGTTTTTACGTCTAGTTTGACCGGTTGACTTCTAGTATTAATTTCTCAGTTGTTTATTGTTCTGTGTTCTAAATATAAATGCTATTTATGCTGATAAAACTGATTCTGGAATTGGATTTTGTATCCTGTAAAATGGTCCGCCTTTTTAAAAAAAAATGGCGTTCTGTTATTAACAAGAACAGGCCATTGATTATGACATTACAATTAACTAATAATTAAGATTCATGTACATTTTAATTAATTCATTAGAATGAATGTGGCACAAATTGCCCATTGTAAAGACGGTATACAATTTGGTCTTTTTAGAACCTTTAAAAGTTCCACAGAGTTCAGAAGAGTCCATTAAGCCAGGTAAACCACTGATTGTTACTTATTGAGCTTAAACCATTTATTTGAATATTAATATAATTTCTAAAACCCTACAATTTGTGGTTTTTTATATTTAGATTCTATTAAGGAATTTGCTCAAATAGTAATTTTATGCAATAGTGGCACAAATTAATGATGTTTTATAATCTTAGTCTGAATTTTCTTGTCTGCGTCATCAAATTATGCGCCATTTTGAAGGGATTCTTGCGTAGAAATGAAGCACAGAATGTAATGTTGTTTTAATAATTAAGCGTAATTGGTAAAAATTATTTTTTTCAGATAGTATTGTCAGTGACCTTTCTAGGGGGCCGACCGTTAGAGTTCTGAATCCTGGCGCCAATTTGCAAAAGGTTTCGATTGCAGTCTTCGAAAGTTTTCGTCTCGTGCATATTTTATTTTGGTCATTGTTATTTTAGTCTGCCGTTATCCCAAAAAGAGATGACCTGCCTACAAAGCCCTTACTAAAGGAACAGAAAGGTTGGTTAACTCTTTGATTCTAGGCTCATCTCTTCATTAATTATTATTATTATTATTAGTAGTAGTAGTAGCAGTATTATGATTATTATTTTATTTGCAATTATTTGTGTCTCTAATGAAGACTTTCGTATTATCTTCAGCTGATTTTATTATTCGGGCCGGCCCTTCTGCAAAGCCAGGTTCCGTGACTTTAGAAATGTTCGCCAATCTTCAGAAAGAAGTAGACCACTTGAAAGAGCAACTTGATAAGATGAAAAAGGACCATGAAAAGACTCTTCTCCAGTTAATGTCTGAAATTGACGAAGAGAAGAAAAACAGGTTCAACATTCAAGTGGAGATCGACAGGATCAAGAAACTGATAACGTCGTCGTCTGCATCGTAGACTTTCCCTGATGAATTTTTCTGGAGCCAGTGATATTTCCTGCTGGTTTGAATCTGTCTCTGGTTTCTCTTTACTTTGGCTTCTCTTTTTTTAGTGAAATATTAACTGGTATTAGTTCAGTTATTCAGTAAAATGTCTCAAAATGAATGTGTATTTTATAGTTATGTAATCCTACATTGGAGTTGAATAAGTTTGATGTAATACTACAACAGCCTCTTGAATGATTATAATAATACTTTGGCTTTGTCGTGGTTGCTATACATTGAATGGTTTCTTTAACAAGCAATAAGGTTTGATAGCTGCATTGATGAGATGCCACCTTGCATCAAATTTGTGCGGTTCAATCGAAACAGGAGATCTGTAAATATGTTTTTCCGACTTTATTCTGAGATTTCATTAATGCAACAATTGATTCGTACATCTGAGTTACATGTAGAGCATCATCAGTTATAATAGCTACTGAATACCTTTTCAAGTGTTTGTTCATCACATTCCATTTCCAATGGTGGCTTGAAGATTGTTTAAAACATTCCTTAGTTTTAATTCAATATCGATTATTGATTAAGTCTATTGTATAGTTGCTTGTTATGTTTGAGGTTGTCATTATCATTATTATAATAATAACATTAACTTTGAATATGCATATTTAAGTTGATAATTTCAAAGTAAATTCATTCTTCTTAAGTGTTAGGCATTGGTCGCTTTTACAGTTAAACATTTATATTGTCTTAATGGCTGAAATGTTCCTTTTCAAATCCCAATAATTAGATTGGAATTACATCAGTTAGTAATAAATTAAATTTTATTGGTCTCATGCCTCTTGGAGTAGAAACATTTTACATATTGATATTCAAATTGGTTTTGCAATGTTTTTCACTTCATGTTTCACTAGCATCCTTTTTATGCTTCGTATCGGACCTTGATTTTGTGACTAGGTATCTTGTTTGATTTCTTTGACAGAATCAACCCACAAGTTTGTCTAAGCATATTTTTTATGGCTAACCATCTTTTGAAGTAAGTGGGACAGAAGTTACGCTTTATTGGTAATAGAAAAACACATATAATAAGTAAGGGAACCACTCAGAATCATTACAAAATCGACTTCAAAAGATATTTGGGAAAATGTGACAAAAAACATTATCAAACATTATTTTATTTCAAATTTAGGAGTTTGATCCCGATAACGATTTATGCTACAATGTGGTGGTCATTTCAATATTTTTGAATGGTTTCGGTTTTTTGTTTAAGTTACAAAAACTATTTAATAATAAATAAAGTTAATATTTTTTTGTAACTAATAAACATATGCACATTATAACATTGATTGTAGTTATTGGTATCTCAGAATTGTGATAAAAACGTGAGAGCTTTTATTTAATGTGACTAAACTTATAAACAATTTAAATTAAGTAATAAAAATATTTTTTTAAATATTTGCTTCTCAACAGTTAATCCTGTAAAATATATCGCTTATAATATTACTTCTGCTTGTTTACTTATGTTAATTACATCGTTGCTGATCTACGATCACGTGTACGTTTTATTTTAGATTTGGTGCTTTCTAGGTGAGATTTTCGCAAGTTTTATTCCATAATTTAAAACAAATCCGTCTAGTGAACCAGAGGCGATCTGGTTTAAAGAATTATTGTTTTGTTTGAGTATTCGTTTCTAAAGGGATGTGGAGGTTAACATACATGTCTCGCTCATGTAAATGATTAATACCTATGATAAATAACTCGAGCCTTTGAGTGGTATGTTACAAATAAACAGTGTTAAGTTTATGTTTTTTTGCGAAGTATTTGGTTACGCGATAACCATATATGCAGTGTTATATTTCATATGTTCTATCTCTACGAGGCAGCAATTCCAAATGACCAAAATAATTTAATTATATTTTTATCTTAGTTTTTTGTTATATCTCCAAGTACAGTGTTTAGACCTGCACATTTGTATTTGATTTTGATTTTGTCTCTAGAATTAATTTACATATCTCAAGAAAACTATGGCACCCTGGTGCTTGTTATGTAAATCATTTTAGTATAGGAGTAACCATCTATCAACTGATATTGACCATGGGACCATTACAAAATGTGCTCATAGACCATGTATAAATTTACTTGGTTGTAAGTTTTGTTATTGATGTAGAGAATAGAACTTAATGTTAGCTTTAATGAATGTTGATTAAGATGGCAACTTCTCAATGATATCAAAATATAAATTATTCTAGAAAATACAATGGGTCAGCCACAAGCCAGAAAGAAACAGCACAAAGGAACTAAGCCTATGGGTGATAAGTACAGACTGAGAAGAAAAACCAAAGATTTGGACCAAATACATTTAGACATGAAACCAGACCAGATCAAAAAGCTCCTAAATCAGGAACTCGATTACGATAGACCTGGAAATGCTCAGTTTTATTGCGTCCATTGTGCGTAAGTTTTCGACGGACTAGGAAACTTCAGATGTTCATGACTGACATGCATTTATTCCTTTTTATTGAAGGAGGTACTTTGTTTCAAATGGAGCTCTTGAGACACATTTCAAGTCCAAAATGCACAAAAAAAGGTGATGAGTGTTTTTGACAACTCGAGTTCTGTTGTTAATAATGAGTGGTTTTTGCAGGATGAAGCAGCTGTCTATTGAACCTTACTCTCAGAAAGAAGCTGAAAGAGCTGCAGGCATGGGTTCCTATGTCGCTCCAAAACAAGTGCTGGTGTTGCCCCAACCGAAAAAAGAGAGCATTCAAACACCAGACGTCGTGCAAGTTATGGACGGGTTGTCCCAACTTTAAGATCAATAAAAATTCAAAATGGAAAAGAATTAGTTGCGATTAATTATTGCATATTGATAAAACATGGTAAAGCAATATCATAAGAATGAATTAGCCCAAACAGTACCAGAGTTTCACAGGGTTTAACATAAAAAGATCATAATATCAGTTGGTGTAATTAAATTGTTTGGAATATCATTACAATCGAATAAAAGTGAAGATGGTCTCGCCTGCACTCTCCAGAGTTATCCGTAGCTTTATTGGCGCGTTTACTTCCTATCTGTTTGTGCCATATTTCGAACTTAAAATAAATATTAGGCGACATCTTTCGAATAATAGATAAGTATTAAGTGCCCTCTATCGAACGAATGGGTTTTATTTTGTATTTGTTGCTCCATCTTTCGAACATAAAATAGATATATACGCGACATCTTTCGAATATTAAATAAATATTAAGTGCCCTCTATTGAACGAATAAGTATTTTTTGTTGCGTCATCTTTCGAACGCAAAATAAAATATTACGTGCCATCTTTCGAATAATTTATAAATATGCCATCTATTGAATGAATGAATTTTATTTTGTATTTTTTAGCGCTATCTTTCGAATATAAAATAAATATCACGCGACATCTTTCCAATAATAGATAAATTTTAGCGCCACCTATTGAATGTATGATTAGCATTTTTATTTTTCTGAACATAAAATAAATATTAATTGCCATCTATCGAATGAATTATATTTTATTTATTTCAATCTCTGAAACAACGGATATCTTGTGCCATCTATCGGGTGAATGATTGGATTTTCTTACTTCAGTACTTCATATACATCTTATTTTGTTTAAAATATCTTAGTTTTCATTCCAACAAGTGCTAGTGCTGCCTCAGCTGAGAAAAGCTTTCAAAAAATTTGACAAAAAAATCCAAAGACATTGTGCAATTGATGGACGGATTGTCCCAACTGTAAGATCATTAAAAATTTAATTTGGAAAACAATTAGTTAATGATTGCACATTGATTGCACAACAGTAAAACAATAACGTAAGAATGAATCAGTGCCAACAGTTACTGAGTTTCACAGGGTTGAACATGACAAGATCGTAATGTATCAGTTGATGTAATTAAATGGTTTGGAATATCATTACATTCAAATCAAAGTGAAGCAGGTCTTGGCAAATGTATTTGCTTTCTAGAATTATTCTTAGCTTTGTTAGTCAAGATCACTTGAATGACCAAACTTCAAGACATTTGACAACAAAATCTTCAGTTGATGATAGCAGCTCATTGTCAAATGTCTGACACATTTGCGTACGTCCGTGGTAAAGCTCTGCATCCAGCCAGATGCCATTGTTTCCTCTGCTCAGGAAATCGTGTATATGAGAAATTACATACAAATGTAATTACAATAAAATGTATGACGTATTCATCTCATAAAATTTGCAAGCCACACTTAATAAAGAACTTACTCGCTGGCACCTATTATCAGGCTGTCCATGTTGCCTTTTACGAAATAGCTATTGATTCCTGTCCAATTGAATCTCTGTATGAAAACAATCACAGAATTAAAAAGTTACAAAACTGTTAGACATGTAAGTTTACTTTAAACTCAGGATAAAAAGTGAACAAGTAAGATTCTCCACAGCCATGGAAGTGATCAGATAATTTTATTTGGCCAACAACCATGGCACCAAAAACCTGAAAAAGGTGTCTGTTAACAATATTTTCTGTTAAGAGTTATATAAATAAGTTTTAAACATAAAGTTAGAACTTGCTAAGCAAAGTTTTAACCAACATTATCAGAAATATCTTGAATAATGAGGAAAGCTGCTGAATTGGAATGGGTGAGTTTGCAGAAGAGTTTGTTAAGACTGAAGCCATGATTTAGTTGAAAGCCATGAAATCATATTTAGATTGTAGAATAAATTTAGAATTAGATATTAAAATGTTTTTAACCAACATTATCAGAAACATCTTGAATAATGAGGAATGCTGCTGAATCGAAATGGGTAAGTTTGCGGAAGAGCGTGTTAAGACTGAAGCCATGATTCTCCGTACTGTACAGCAAGTACCAACTCAGACCCTCCATCATAGCTGGAAGGTTACAGGCAAGCTTCAATTTCAAAACAAAATCATTAATAAGTCCTGCCTGGGAAATGTCAAACATCTAACTGTGGCTATTTGTGGCTCTTTCAATATTCTACTCGGTTCCAATAATTCAGGTAGCGGAAGCTTTTTGATTTCAACCACAGCCATCAATCTCCTGTGTTCCTTCAAACTGACAATCTAAAATTACTTAATTGATCAACTATACCATTTCTTTTCAAAATTTTAGCTTTATTTGAAACCTCCCAATCCTTCACTAAATGGGTCTTCTTTATCATAGACAAGATCTCTTTATTTTGGTCGGTGCAATCGTCGATGACTTCGGCAATGTCAGAATCGGGTTCGACCTGAACAAAATTGACGTCATCCGAGTCGGAGGCGTTAGCCATGGACGGCGTCCACTTCTTGAAGAAAGCATACATTTGATCCACTTTGCTAAATCAAAAAAAAAAATTTATTTGAACCCATTAATTTGCTTTATGTCAGAACATGAGTAAAATTTGGCTACCTGTCGAGGGGTATTGAAAACCAATGGTCTAGCCTCGTCACGGAACGGACCTTATTATCAACTTTGAAGGACTTCAATGCATGAATGTTTTTATGAACTTTCAATTTTAAATAAACCTTCAGTTGATTTCTTTCTGCGAGTTTTAATTCCGAAACTGAAAGAAAATATTTATCGAAATTTAACATCCTTGGGAGACTTTCACAATAGGCTAGAGAAATCAATTAGCAACAATTAAGCCGAAGAACTAGTCATTATTAATATTATTATTATTATCATCATTATTATTATTATTATCATTGTCATTATTTATTACGAACCTCTAGATGCATCATGTGTTTCATTTGGACCAGCATCTGATTTATGTAGATTTTCCAATTCAGCTTCTTTGGAACTTTGAATCAAAAGGTCTGCCTGTTCTCTGGAAGTTGTTTAAAATGTCGTCCATTAAATTAAATTAAATTGTAACATCCCTTTAGCAATTTCTAAAAACTCCAGTTGCTTAAAACTTACAGATCTTTGTCTAATGCTCTTTCGTCGTGATAAATCGTGACGCTTATAATACTCATAATGGAATCGACCATTTGAAAATCTTGGGAACCCCTCTCTTTAACGACGACGTTCGAGGAATCAGGATCGAACATGACTCCGTCTGGAGTGATGAGCAACACTCCTGAAACTTCCTCCTGTTTTTGGCGAGTACGAAATTCAAATTGTCCGCTCAAATAATCGCAATTGTAAATTTCATCAAATTATCAAAAATGCTATTACATCAGATCTAGTTATATAAGATGCTTGAATCTTGATGAATTTGTGATAGCATTCTTCTTCAAGTTTTTCTATTTCGTTGTTGCTCAATGGTCTCGGAGGATGCACGCATCCCTCCTTCTGCGAGGAACTCAACCTTTCGATGCGCCCAGGTTTCAATCCCGTCTGTCAAATGAAACACATTGAAATATCTACATGCATCGAGTGCAATGGTCACATAGCAAAGGGAATTTAAAAATTGGATTGTGACTTCAGAAATGTGAGAGGCTTTAGAAATAAAATGTAAATTTGCAACAGAGTAGCTATTTTAAATACAATGGAAAAAGTTTGTGAAATGTTTTGCATATAAAAAGAAAATTTACATATTGCAAGTTTTTTATCTACGTGTAATTTAAAAGCATGGGAAAAAAATCATTAAATTGTCATTAGAAAAAGCACAAAGATATGCTAACCGCTGCGGTTAACAAATTCATAAATGCAAATGAAGTAGTAAATTCAAACCTGCTCTTTGTTCAATGTTTCGTAATCTGCATTTGGTATGAAAAGGACCTAATGATAAAAAGGTTTTTATTAAAATCTTTCTCATGCATTACATTGGGAAACAAATTTCATTTGAAAATTAATCATTGTTGGCTTGAAATTTTAATTACTAATTGTTATATTAATAATTAATTTATTATAATCTATGTATATTACAGTTCATGCTGTTGTTCGACTCTGACAGATGAATGCTTGGCTTCCTAAAACATGGTACACTTAAAAAACAATTATGATAACAATTTCATAATTCTTGACATTCACATTACACAGCAGTCCATGTGGATGTCAGTTTACTCTCCGTTTGATTTTCAATTAATAATTATTTGCAGGTTTACTAAAGATGCTAAAGTTGAAATTTTAATTCCTATTATTTAGTATTTTAATTACTTGATTATGCATTATTTTATGAGAAGGAACTCGAGCTCATTAATTGCAGTAACATTTGGAATAACGAATAATAATAATAATAATATTAATAATAATAATAATTAACAATAATAATAATTAATATAAATTTCAATTATTACAAAAGCTTTCTAAAACATGCTAATTATGCCAATAACTGATTTCAAACAGTGGATATCATAAATTAATTACTTTATAACTCATTATGATTTTTAAAAATAACCTTTGTGAAGCCTACCTATAGTCATTGATTCAAGGTTCATAAGCAATGTGCACTTGGGAAATTATTTTAATAGCAATGGCTTCAGTTAATTCAGTAACAAATGATACTGGTGTATTAGAAATAAAGCGAATATAAACTTTCATCAAAGTATTTCTGAGATTCACTCTTCAATTTATTGAAAGCATGTGATTCCTGCCTTCCAATTTGTCACTTATTTAATGCCAGTAAGGTTTAAATTTATGTAAAGAATGTGTTTAGTAGAATAATACGTACACAAACCATTTACTAATATTGACTCATATTTTTAATGCAACCATGCTACAATTCGTTGTTTGCCTCGAGCTATGAATCATAGCCATGTCATTTTTTTCTTTCACAATTAGAACTATTTTTTACTTTGGAGTTGTACACATTAGTGTTACATTTATTAGTTCTGCAAATAATTTTCCTATTAATTCTTAATGTGCATTTCAAAGTAAATTCTAGTTATACTAATCTAATATGTACTTTCGGTCAATTAGTCAATTATTCTATTCTGCTACCATGCCAACATCAATAAAGTGATAAAATATGAAATTTTTTCCTATGTATGCATTTTCTATTTTTATAGTGCAATCATCCTGTAAATTTGACACCCTTCAAGGGGAAGCAATGCAATTTACAAAAACATAAGGAATTTCTGTTTTTTTAGGTTTATCTGATAACAAAACATTTTGAAGGAATTAATGTACTGACATGTCGTATTTCTTATTTGTTAATTTTAAATTTTGATTAAATTAAAATATCATAAGATTTCGAATTGAAAGTAAAAAAAATTCCCACTTGTCCTGCAAAAATAACATCAGACATCATTTTGTTAACTCTCTTCATCAAACTGAGATTTACATCATATTTAGCTGCTAAACTTGTCAGGGTGTCTTTTTCTTGAACCTACAAACGATTCCGTTAATTAAAAAGTCATTTAAAAATAAATTCAAATCATGATCTAATAATCAACTCTGTCAATTAAAACATGTTACCCAGATAAATTAGACAAAAATATTTGATTTAAAATAATCACAGCTCACAGTATATTGAAATGTTCCTTGTGGTGCTTCAATAGACTTAGAACGTTTAGAAATCATGACTTGGGGTGGTTCATAAAACCCGACTTCTCAAAACTACTGCTTTCCCCGTTAGCACCTATGCTACTTAATGTAAACAATCCCAGAATCTTAAATTAAATTATATACACTGAAGCTAAATATGTTTTATTTTTTATTCCAACTTTTTTCTGTTTTAAAAAATTTAACGTCCTAATGTTTTCATTAATAATAAATTTTCATTTAGGATCGTTATTAAAATGCAGGCTCTCATAAATTATATTATTATAGAAGGGCTTATGTGTTAAAGTATTAAGTGGTTACTAGAGAGATAGAGCTGGTTTGAATCAATAGTTTTGATTTATGTTAACAGTAGGTGTATAACTGATTTTTTTACTAAACGCAGTTAAGTAGTTATAAAGCCGGTAAATTATGCATCTATAATTAAATTATTTTTTTTTAATGAGATGTTGAGTAATATTCAAATTTTTGAATTGATCAATTCGTCAAAAAACGTATTTTTTGAGCCAAATAAACTGAATTTTATTGATAATTAAGATTCATTTAATAAAATTAAAGCAAAAATAGCAGACATTCGGATCTAACAACGAATTACATTAATTAATGATATAAACACTTTCATCGATAGAGTTGGGAAGGTCGTATTTGGTACATTCGGAATGGCGTCTTTAATGCGACATATTTCTGTTGGAGCAGTAAGTTATTATTATGTGGCATTTTTAATATGTGTGTACGTGTGTGTTACATAAAATTACATGCTTTACATAAATTTTTACATTTTAACAGAGAGCCCTTTTGAAAGGACACGTTGGTCGTTCCCTTTCAACTAGTAAGATGAATCATTTGAAAGTTATTGTTTCTGGGAGTTTATTAACATTTTTGTTTTGCAGCTACTAATTTGCTATCTGCGCACGTGCAGAAGCAGGCTCCTGACTTTAAGGGAACTGCAGTTGTTGATGGGAGTTTCAAACAGTTGGCCCTTAGTGACTTTAAAGGAAAATATCTTGTGCTGTTTTTCTATCCCCTCGATTTGTAAGAACGAAATTTGTGGTCATGTTAAAAAAGTGTTGTCATTTTATTTTTTCTATTCTTGCACTGTTTAGACTAAAGTTATTGTCATATTTGAAACCGTTTAGTGAATAATGTCAGATGCTTATTAATTTATTAAACTAACAGGTAGATAATAAACACGTGTGAAACTTTACTACTTTCATAGCTTTGAATAAAGCATATTGGCTTATTTGAAATTTCCGGTATTAAAGTATTCTATTATTTTTGCTGTAGCACTTTTGTATGTCCCACGGAAATCATAGCATTCAGTGATAGGATTGAGGAGTTCAAGAGCATTGGTTGTGAAGTTGTTGGTGTCTCTACGGATTCCCATTACAGCCATCTTGCTTGGATCAACAGTCCCAGGAAGGTAAGCCATGACTTAAGTTTAGTTTAGTTTTTGAGTCACAATTTTTTTATTGTATTTGATTTCTCAGTTACTGGTTGCTGGTTACTCCAATTATTAATTACTATTTTGATAATGTCTTATTTTCTGAAATGGCATTTATTTGTCATGAAAATTAAATAATCTCTAAAGTTTTGAAGATCTTAAAGCTGCAAATTATTTCAAATGTGTCGCAATTCATTCGTTCAAGCCATTTTTTCCTTTATTTGTTTGATTAAAGACCATTGCATAACTAGGATGATTTTAATCCAAATACAAATGCATATTTATACTAATTATTTCTTCAAATAAATTTCAAAGGAAGGCGGATTAGGTGGCCTGAAATATCCACTGCTTTCAGACTACCAAAAGAATATTGCCAAAGATTATGGAATACTCGTCGAGAATGCTGGCATAGCTCTGAGGTTGTCGTTGGACTGTTTGTTAAATAAAAATTTAAGATTGGTTATTTAATGTAATATTAAGTAATGCAGACAGCATTTTTACTTAACTCACTTAATAATTAATTACTTATTCGTTATATCTTTTGCTGGATGTAGTTGAAAAGCCATGTTTGCATATCTATGTACTGGCAAATATTGTAACTAACGAATATTATAACTAATAAATCTGGTTGTCTATGAAGCAAAAAAGTCAATTATGGCAACATTAATAAACCTTAAACGTTTGGTTGTTCTTATGATTTCCTTAGGCTGTTTACTTTTACCTTTGCATTAACTTAATTGCTCTAAAGTTATAATAACCTATCTGGATCAACAACTTACGATTTGAATGTTTTGCAACCAGGGGTCTCTTTATTATCGATCCAAATGGCGTCGTGAGGCAAATAACAATTAATGACCTTCCCGTCGGAAGATCTGTTGATGAAACGTTGAGGCTGATCAAAGCTTTCCAGTTTGTTGAGAAGCATGGAGAGGGTATGTTCAAACTTTATCAAAGCATTGCATATTTTTTTTGGTCTTTATTTTATTAATACTTGGATTGACATGGATTAGATAAATAAGCGTTATGATGGCCATTGCACTTAACCTTTTTAAACCTTTTTTTATCTACTTCTAGTGTGCCCTGCTAATTGGAAGCCAGATTCTCCAACCATTAAGCCAGATTGGAATAAATCGAAGGAATACTTTTCGAAAACAGAATAAATCACTTCAGGCGATGGTCCGCTTTTGAACTTTTTGTGCATTTATAACTGGGAACATTTACTAACTTCCACTTCGTTAGTGCTGATGAAATGTTAATAAATTGTTCCAAAATTGCTTGGACCAAGAATATGGAGAATCTTTGTTTTTATGAGTTGACAGAGACTTGGCTGAAAGTATGGTTCCATTTTTGTTTCGACTTCAGTCGGAAACAATTTTTATTTAGATCGAAAACATCGGTCTAAATAAAAAAAAAATCATTTTCCGTTGGTATCTATTCACTCAAAAGTGTTTTGAGCCTCACTGAAAGTTTGTCCTAAATTTGGCATTCCTCTTTGGAAAATGACAAATGTTTGAAAAAAACAATCGAATCTGCATTGTTCGCAATGTTTTGAAAATTTGGCGCTGCGAATAAGCTGCATTCCAATTTAAATTGTAACAAAGTAGTGGGCGTGGGAAGTAATGATTTTTAATATTCATGATATTATTATTTATAGTTAATTCTTACAATCATTTGTTATTCGATGAGTCAGCTCAGAGTTGTTTTAGTAGGTTTGTAAATTGAAATAATAATTTTAAATTTATACTGCTCTATGAGAATTAAGTGCATGAACGTTGTACTAATGCTTGTTTTAAAACATCCACAGACCGAATGTGAGCGTTAAGAGAGACAAGTAGTTAGTTAGTTGTTCATTTAATAGCTAAAATGATTCATGAGATGAGAATACAGATTATCAGATAGTCATGATGTTTTGATAATGTCGCTCAATAAAATCTAATTAACGACCATTAGAAAGAGCTGCTTCTTAAACATACTTATTTTGATTCATGGGCTTTCTGATAAATAATCTCAATAATTTATGTCTTTGCGAAAGGACATTTTTTAAAACTTTGATATCGATATTGCAATAAACTTTCTTATTAACGAAAACAATGTCAAACGGAATATATTTTAGAATTGGCAAGCTCATAATGCTTATTGACAACATTCGATTTAATAAATTTGTCAAGTCCATATATATATATATATATAGCTACAGCTAGAATGTGGCAGTTGTACCTGTATGCAGCAAACGTTGTTAAGTATGACAATGAAGTGCATAGGGGAACGACTATGTTTGAGTAGCAATTTATTATACAACTATCACTTTTTGTGAAAAAGCCAATTCTACACTCATTGAGTTACTTTGCACCAGATAACCCAGCTTCGAAATATTGGGACCCAGAAAGATTTTCGGTTATATCAATTTCCCAAAAAGAATATTCTAATCTAATATGAATATAATTAGGAAAAATTGAAAACAAATGAAATATCGATCCTAACAAAATTTCCAGCTTATTCATAACGAATGTTAATTCTCTTTGCAAGGAAAGTGCCTGGGTCTTTAATTCTAGCTATCATAAAACCGGAAATATTTTGACGGGAAGATCTTTTGTGCAATAAATTGAGGTCAACAGTGAAACTCGTTCTTAAATGTGCGATCCAAAATAGCTTTTTCACCTGGGCATTTATTATAATTACTTTTGTTTCAATTATTGTCTTTTGTTACCGTTGCAGGTCTTTGACATTTTATCCTCAAATTAATGTTTTATTAACGCCCGTTGCATACCTAGGTGATTAGGAACGGTGCTCCCGCAGCGGGATTCGAATCCGTCTTCGTAAGAGGCGCAGCCTTAACCAGTAGGTCATGCGGGCGCACCATTTTATCGTCACAACCACTTGTGGGGTTTCAGTGCGAGATGTTAATTCGCTTAGTTTTTATAGTGCAATGGTCCTCTAGTGAGGAAGATAAGCAATGGTATAAATGTTTAAAGTTACTAGTAACGCAAATCTTAGAGTCTCATTAATCCTAACGGTATGTTTTTTGAGTAGCATTACTAAATGAATTGTAAATATTATTAGTATTAATATTATAATATATGTAATTTATAATATATTTAAAATATAACCAAAGTTTTCAATATCAATATAAATACTGAGAAATATTTTCATAAAACATAATATTTTTAATGAAAAATAATGTTGACTCTAAACAACTTCAGATAATATGTATAGAAAACCTTTTATGTAAAAATTTGTTAAAATAAATATTTTCAAATCCAACCTAGGGAATTATAGATGTCATGCATTTAAAGCGTTAAAAAGCTTCACGATATATTCATTATTAAACAAATTTTCTCTTAAGATGAATCTTTTTGACAACAAGAGTCACGTCTTCTTATTTCTGGCATTTATTGTTCTGTATGAAATGTCCTACACAAAAGGTCGACCAATAATTACAAATCAGACAAGAATTAAAAGAATAGTTGGAGGATCAGAAGTAGAATACGGGTATTCGCCGTATTTGGTGTTAATTCTCGCCGAAATACCCTCAAACTATTTTTGGGGAATCTACTGGGGTACAAAGAAAAGTAACTGTGGAGCTTCTCTTATTCACAGACGGTGGCTTTTGACTGCCGCGCATTGCCTTTCAAAAGATAACGAGTGAGTAGAAAATAATTTCATTATTTTTCAAAAAAATCAAGATGTCTCTTGCATCCGCATATGAGACGTATGCCGTTTTGTACTTTTTTTTTGCTAAATCTTAACTTTTGTTGTCTGGCAATTCGATCAATTTGTTTTTAATAGCCAATATTATTTTTGATAACTTTATATTTTTAACATATTTGATGATGTTTACATCATTTCCGACTTTAAAGTAATTTTAATTAGTTAAACAAATTTCCAACCATCCTCTTTCTAATTTTTCCGAATGTTCAAGCGCTCTTTAAAAAAAAACAAACTTTTTTTTATGTTTTTTTAAATAATCGATTTGCCGATTTTGTAATTCCATTTAGTTGTTTACAGCTATTTTATTGCACAATTTACATTTCAATTTAATTTATATTAATCTCAACACATTTTAGGATAGTACATCCGAATTACTGGCAAGCCAAACTTGGTGACGTTTCAATGGCGGTTAAAAATTAGAATTAATTATTTATATAACTCTTTTTAATTACAATTTTTAAATAACTATTGATTATATCCTACATTTACGAATCAATTAAATATGTTAAATTTTTGGACCCTATAGGGCACGTACGTAAGTTACTTTAAGGGACTGCTGTCCAAATATCTGTATAAGCCAGAGTGGGCCGAATATTACGTAAGAGTACAAGGAATTTACTTACACCCAACCTATAGTGAGAACAGTATGTATTGCCATATTTTTTAAAAAATAAAATAGCTAGTAGTAATTTATTACAGCAAAATGTCAAATAGTTCTTTAACACTTGAAATAAATTTTCTATTTTTTACTTTAAGCTTATTACAAAAACGATGTTGCACTCATGAAGCTGGCCAGTCCAGTAAATCTCGACTTGCCACTCGATAAGTTTGACTCATTACTGGATAAAGTTACAAATTTTAATCCTAAAATCAAAACCGCTAGAGACATACCTCCAAAAAGAATTGGCATAATTACTATGCTTCCCCGTAAATTGGACGAATTCACAAAATACGTGCCTAAAGGTTGCATGTTAAAAGGCTGGGGTTGTCGTTCATATGGTTAGTTTTAAAAGTAATGATAATGATAATGATAATAATAATAATAATAATAATAATAATAATAATAATAATAATAATAATAATAATAATAATAATAATATAATAATAATAATAATAATAATACTAATAATAATAATAAATAATAATAATAATAATAATATAATAATAATAATAATAATAATAATACTAATAATAATAATAATAATAATCATAATAATAATAATAATAATAATAATAAATAATAATAATAATCATAATAATAATAATAATAATAATTAATAATAATAATAATAATCATAATAATAATAATATAATAATAATAATAATAATAATAATAACAATAATAATAATAATGTGTGATTATTGTGATTAGCGTGATTTCATTAAGGATCTCGCTGATTATTAAAATATTTTTATTATCACTTCAACTTTATTTTCAATGATGTCTTTATATTTTAAAATAGACGGAGCTACTAGTGACTTGGCACATGAAATAAACATGACTGTAGTATCAAATAATGTCTGTGATTATCACTGGGGCAGCATAACAGATACTCGGGTTTGTGCTGCAGCAGCAATAAAGTATGAAGGTGCTTGTCCAGTAAGTTTTTTTTTACTGCAAAATGTGACTGGAGAAAAAAAGTTGACCCATTAATGAATTTCGACGTTTAAATTTGAACTCAAATGTAATATTTACTCTCTTAGGGAGATAGCGGTTCGCCTTTAACTTGTTGGGTTAACGACGTGCATTATCAATTAGGAATAACATCCTTTAAGAGTTCGGTTAATAATGTGGATGTTCCTGTAGTTTTCACCAAGGTCTCCGCCTACCGTTCTTGGATTGATTTCACTATTCAAAGCGGATAACGTTTGCGAATCTTCCGTCTAATAAATGTTTGTTGTTGCATCATTTTCGTTTTTCATTCTAGGCAATTTTAGGCCCCTGACCCTATGCACAAAGTGCATTGCACATTGCGCCTTAAAAATTAATTGTTATTATTTTGAAGTCTTTAATATACTTTCTGAGGTTTTGTGTTTGCTCGATTTGTTTGAGCTAAATAGAAGTAGACCAGAAATTTTCTAAAAGCTCATTGAGACCATTCAACATCGCTTAGTTGTGATATAAACATGTCCTCAATAAGTGCCGGATACTAGATACACGGGGTACCCTATACCCAATGTTTGAAAATAGCTGAAAAGCTCAAGGGTCTTTAAAAACATCAAAATGCTTTTTTCTTCTTCTTTTTTTCTAACCTAACTTATTAAAAAAAAGTGAAAAGTTAAAAAAAAAATTAGAAAAGAAAAGATAAAATAAAATGTTAGAATAAAGGCAAATGAGAACAGAGAAACTTAGTGAAACACCAGCTTAGTAATCAAATCGGAAACGACCAGGACAAGATCTTAGCAGATCTGTAAGCCGAAGCAGTTGTCATAAATGCACGCGTGTGAGTTTATTTTTTAAGGACTTTAAAAAATTAAAATCGTATTGGTTCGGATGAGATACTGAGTCGAAGACTTTCTGGAAGTCAAAGCAGATGACATCAGTATCTTTGGAACCTTGATGATATACATACACAAGTTGCCCATGCACATTTCAACAGATTGGTGGAAATTTAACTCTGACTGCAGAAAGCCATGTTAGTGAGGATTAATTAAGTTCTGTGATGTCAGATTTATACAACTCTATGACCATTAAGTGCATGAGAATTGTACTAATACTTGTTTTAAAATAGCGACGTATACAAATCGAATAGAAGTGTTAAGGGACAAGTTGTTAGACATTAATTGATAATGTCACTTGGATAGTAAAAATTAATTGTTGATCATTAGAATTGGCTTCTTTTTTAAACGTAGGTACATTGATTCATGGGTTTTCTGATAGATAATCTCAATGTTGATGTCATTTAGATATAAAAAGTTATTTATGTCTTTGTGAAAGGACATTTTTAAAACTTCGATATCGATATTACAACATACATCTTCTTAGTAACTAGAACAATGTCAATCTAAACATATTTTAGAATTGGCAAGCTCATAATGCTTACTGACAAAATTCGACTTAATAAACTTGTCAAATCTGATAGTTCTATGGAGACTTATTGTCTTATTTCATTTACAATTTAAATATATTTTATAACAGTAATAAGTGGGTAATACTTTTGGGCATGTCCAATTAATTATAAGTGTTGATCTCTGAGCTGAGGCTTTTCCTAATAGTATTAAAGTCCTGGGCATATCTAACTGCTCAATTTGAAAGTTCCCGGCAATGCATACCGAGTCTACGTCCTAGAGTCTAAAGCAGTCGGAACAGCCTCTATTAGACAGAAATTAGTTTGACACCAATATCCCTCGCTGGAGTATCAAGCAAAAGTAGAAAACAATAGCTAGATCATGATAACTGGCAACTGCTATCTAAGAGAGTTTGGTTCCTAAGATAAATACGCCTTTAGGTAGCAATAGTCGTTAAGTATGACAGTTTGAACCACTTCATTGACAACTGGTTGATTGTACTGGTTGATTGTGTACTAATGAGACTACTTTTTGCAAGTATATTTTTTGCTTTTGTTTGCTTAATATTGACAAGCTATCGAAACTTCATTGTTAAATTATTTCTGAATAGTTTAGACACGTGAACGCGTGAGCATGCGGGGTTTCAGTGAGAGATGCTAATTCGTTTAGTTTTATAGTGCATTGGTCTGCACAGTGAGATAGCTAAGCAATGGTATAAATGTTTTAAGTTACAATTACACAGGTCACAAAGTTTCCTAAAGCCTAATGGTGTGTTTTGCGATTAGAATTACTAATTGAATAGTAATTTTTATTATTGAAAATTATACTAGTTATTTAAATCCATAGAATCAAAAATGTTATGCACATAAAGTGCTGAAAATCATTCCGACTGATTCATTTAATTAACATTTAACAAATGTTCACCTAAGCTAAATCTGTTTGACAATATGCGTCACTTCTTCTTGTTCCTGGCATTAACTGTTGTGTCTGAAATGTCCTACACAAATGGTCGACCAATAAACACAAATCGGACCAGAATAAAAAGAATAGTTGGGGGAACTGAAGTAGAATACGGATATTCACCGTGGTTGGTGTTAATTGTCGCCGAAATACCCCAATCCTATTTTTGGGGTATCCGAACGTCTATAAAAACTGTTAGCTGTGGAGGTTCTCTTATTGGCAAACAGTGGGTTTTGACAGCTGCGCATTGCCTTTACAAGGATAATGAGTGAGTAGAAAAGAAAAGTTTTTCTTTGTGATTTCATAATTTAAAAATAAAATCAATCTATCCGTATGAATTATTTCTGTAATAAATATATTTAATAATAGTAAATTAAACGTATTGTTAAAGTCCTGGGCGGTCTACCTGCTAAATTTTAAAGCTGTTCCTGGTAAGTCCCGGTAGATCTCGGTTTTATACCAATATTCCCTGCTGTATCCAGCAAAATTATAAATCTATAGCTAGATAAAAATAACTAGCAACCATTATCTCAGAGGGGATGTTGTCTTGCACCTTGTTTTCCAAATCATTTCAGGATTTACCAACTCAATTATATTATTGTCCCGTTGAAATTGATTCTTCGTAAATATTCAGCGGTCTTTTTCTGCCTTTTGCTACTAGCTTCAACTCTTTTCCCAACTGTATTGAGATTTTCAACAGGCGATCTCATGGAATGAACCATGTGTGGTGAGGGCACACAAACTTCTAAACTATTTTCTTTTGTTGTAAATATTTTGTAGGACGACATGGATTGCTGCACTGAACAATGAGCAGTGAACACTGTTCATAGAATATCTTAGTATATAAATAAATAATGTTTAATGTAATGACTTTAACTTTTTTTTTATAATATATTTTAATGACTTATTTGACGATTTTGTAATATCATTTAGTTGTCTGCAAACATTTCAATGCGTAATTTATATTTCAATTTAATTTTAACGTATTTCAGGATAGTAAGTCCGAATTACTGGAAAGCTAAACTTGGTGACGTTTCTAAGACGGTTAGTTCAGAATTATTTCTATAACACTTTATAAAAATTATAATTATTAATATTATATCATAATATGTACCAATCAATTAAATATGTTAAATGTTTGGTCTCTGTAGACCTCGTATACAGGTTACTTTAAAGGATTGGTGGCTGGCGTAATTTCTAAGCCAGAGTGGGAAGAGTATTACGTTAATATACAAGCACTCTACGTATATCCATTTTATAGCAAGAGAGGTATGTTTGGTACATATTTTTAACGAAATAGCCCTAATAAATTATGAATATGACCATCTCAATTTTTTAGTATCAAAAATTTAACATATTCACACCTTCCTAATTAGGTTACAAAATTACTGCTTGAAAACAAGATTTGTAGACTCAGTGCGCACATTTTTCTACAATTTGAGCACATACAGATGTCTCTGGTGGTTTTAGTCTTTTGGACACAACGTTTATCACCTTATGTCGATAATTTGTGTGACGTCACACATAGGTTAACTCCCCCTCCCCATGTCACAAACTGTCACACTTTCTTAAACCCCCCTCGAGCGTGACGTAATTTATGGACGGCCTTTTTGGTACTTTTATTTATTATTTTAAAAGTAATTTTGAAATGCTGATACTTTTTTCATTTACTAGAGCAAGTTTCTTAACAAATACAATAGCTTTTAATTAAGGAAAATTTTCACTTACTTGTGTACTTACGATTGTTACTTGTACTTTTACTTAAGTAGTAATGCGGTACTTTTTACAACATTATTTTTTTTTTAACACTTGAAATAAAAAAAAAATTTTTTTTAATTTTAAGAATATTACAAACACGATATTGCACTCATGAAGCTGGTACATCCAGTAAATCTTAACTTGCCACTCGATAACAAGGACTCAATACTGGATGCAGTCACAAACTTTTATCCCAAAATCGCAACCCGAAAAGACATACCCCCCAAAAGAGTTGGCGTGATTGAATTGCTCCCCGACGAAATGCGTAATTTAACGAAATACGTGCCTACGGAGTGCACTTTACAAGGCTGGGGTTGTCGTTCAAAGGGTTGGTTTTTGCGGTTGATTGAAAATTAAACAAATTTATGCATAACGCAATGAAAGAAATTTTTGCGAGCTTCTTGGGTTTGAACTCTTAGCCAAAAGAAACATCACTTAACCATTAGCACCGACTCCCAATTATATATTTCTCGTTGCTTCGTAAAATATTTTTTATCATTTCAAAATTTATTCAAACATTTTCTGACATTTTAAAATAGAGGGAGAAAATAGTGACCTGGCACATGAAATACATATGAAGGTAGACTCAATTGGTAAATGTCGTACTCATTGGGGTGACATATCAGATACTCGACTTTGTGCTTCACCTGTAAATAGATTAGATGATGCTTGTCAAGTAAGTAAAACCAGTTTTTTTTACTGCCAAATGTAACTGAAGAGAGAAAAGTTAACCCATTAAAAATTTCAATGTTTAAATTTGAACTCAAATGTAATATTTACTCTCTTAGGGAGATAGCGGTTCGCCTTTAACTTGTGTGATTGACAAAAGCTATTTTCAAGTAGGAATAACCTCCTTCAAGAGTGCGGTAGGTAATTCGGATATTCCTGTGGTGTTCACCAGGATTTCAGCCTACTTATCTTGGATTTTAAGCATTATTAGATAACATTTCTAAGTCTTCCGTCCAATAAATGTGTTTTGTTGCATCATTTTTCTAAGTTTTTCATTCTATGCTCTTTTGGAGACTAAAATAATTTCTAAGATTTTAGTTTTGCCCGATTTTATTTGAGCTGAATATAATTTTAGTAAATAGAACTATACGTATGATCACAAATGATAAGGAATTTGTAACATATCAGGGCAAGTTATTACAATATCGGCAATACCAAAATACTAATCTCAATTTATTGTCCGTCAGGCAAGCGCAATACCAACTTCGTATCAGTTGTGACAAACATAACAAATAAAGTCACTTCATAAGCATTTCAATGAGCTCAGCCCAGCTGTTTATAAATTCGCATCTAATATAAGTATTTAGTCGCATTGCGTAACTTTAAAAAAAAAAAATCCTTCAACGTTTCCAAAACCTGTTGTTAGTGCTAATTGCACAATTTTGAAATTTGTTAGATCGTTTACAGAGCATTAGAGAACTAGGGTGTGGTGAAACCATCATTACCGAATTATTAAATAGAACAGAAGTGCCAAGCGGAATTCAATTTCAGATGCAAGGGTGGACATGTCTGAATATTGGTGGAGATGATTGCCTGCAATAACAATTATTTAATAATTTACCAAAGTATTTTAATCATGTAGGCCCGTCAAAATATAATTATTGAATGCTTTGCTCCAGGATCTACTCACTTTTAAGCGCTCTTTCTTTGAAGATGCGATCACACAGGGGTGGCAAAATCCCTCCGTCGCAGTGACATTGACCCAAATTATTGCAAACCTGCTTAAACAAAATACTGCAGCTAAATTTTGAATTTTCTCAATAATAAATCATTTGAAATGAATTGATTTGATACTCACTCCTTCTTTGCAACCCTCCGGACACTTTCGAAATTTTAACCTCGATATGTTTTCACATTTGTTTGATATGCAAATCTTAAACAGTCAAAATGTTTGTTAGTATAATTTGTAGTTATTTACAAATAAAATCACCAACTGGTTAAAAATCCAAAACCAACCGAGCTTACTCCACACTTTGTTCCATCTCGACTAAGCCTGGATTGATGCTGTATGGAGCCGCTTTTGTAACCAGAGAAACGCATGTAGTATTGCCCACATCGATCGTGATTCTGTTCGTTTTTAACTTATTTCTAATCTCCATTTTCTCAGCGAGTTTACTTTCGCAGTGCAAAAGTCCACACATGACATCCCTGATCATAGCAATTACGTGTCCTTATCGACTATCAAGATTAAGATTAAATCACTTACTTAATTTCACATTTTACATAAATATCCTTGCTCAAGTCTTGATGACAATGACCTTGAGCAAATCCCAACACGTTGAGTTCCTCGAAACACGACGACTTGGCGCTACTGTGCGATTCCCCCCATAAAATGCGACATTGACGATCATGGGTTTGACATTGACCCTCGTAACAAAACGATTCTTCCTGAAACAACAATCGATCAGTAATTATGCACACAATTTCCAACATTTTATTTTATTAACATTTAAAATTATTTTATCTAAGCCAGGATAGCAAGTTGCATTGCCTAGAAATTGCATTGTATTAAATTAGTTTTTTGCAACAATTTGGGGCCCGACTACCCCTAAATCCGGGACTAATTGGAACGAGGCATTTCAGAGATGGTTTCATGGCGTCTAAGTAGAACTATGACAATTATGAATTAATGTTGACCTCTTCAATGGAACAAGGGGACCCATTGAGAAGATGCACATCTGGAGGACAAAACTCTTCGATGCCCCCGCAATATTCGGGAAGATCGCACTGATTTGCTTGTGACCGACACACAGTGCTTATGTTGTAAAGCTTATAAACAATTTAAACTTTTGAAATTAACCAGAGAAACTATAGTTTTCAGTAGAATCAATTTCAGATGGTTACCCTGCAGTTTTTAAGATCACAGCATTTGCCGGTTGCACAATTGGCACCAAGCACGAGTTTACATGTCTTGGCCTCGCAACAAGGATTCCGACAGTCCTAAGTTAAACAAATCATTTTCATTATTCTATACAAATAGCTAGTTGACATTGATGACACGTCATCACTCTTCATATGGATAAAACTATTATTATTATTATGATGATGATGCTGATGATGATGATGATGATGATGATAATGATGATGAGGATGACGACGACGACGACGATGATGATGATGATGCTTATGAATATTATAATTATTATTATTATTATTATTATTATTGTTATTATTATTATTATCATCATCATCATCATCATCATCATCATCATCATCATCATCATTATTATTATTATTATTATTATTATTATTATTATTATTATTTAAAAAATAAACCGAAGCATACTTCTTCCAAACCACAGTCACATTCTTCTACGCTTTCCTTAATTCCATTACCACAAGTTGGTTCATCAAAGGTGTTATATGGCAAGTTATCCAAACAGTGAACAGTGCTGGTCGTCATCACTTCACTGAACGATTTTACCGAACAATTTGACCAGTGATAAGAATTGGCATTCCTAAGTAAATTGAAACAAATGATTATTTAGCATTTAAACCTTGACTTAAAAGTTGTGTCATTAATTTAAAAATCAATTCGTGTGCACTTTGGACGTGTTAAAATATTAACAAAAATGGCATTGGAATAAAACTTTTCGGAGCTCGTCATGATGCAAGGTGGTTGAGAGCAAAAACAAGAATCGTCGTCATGTCTGAGGCCGAAGTTGTGCGCCAGTTCGTGTGCTATTGTCGTGGCCAGGACTTTGACGCTCAAGTGACGATCCTGACAATATTATTTTTTAGATTCTGTTAATCATCGATTTGTGAAAGGGTTTTGAATGAATTTAGTAAGGGCGTAAATGAATTTAACTTTAATTAATTAAAAAATGGATTCGTAATTGACTCACTCATAAACAAAAATAAAATGACAAATAAATTGGCAATTTGTGTTATGATAATTATTATGAAATGGACAACTAGGCATTTCAAAGATCAGCATTTTTTTAAAAATATATTTTTCAAGTAGAGTAACCTCGCTTACTCCTCCTGAGTTGTCTGAAGAACATAGTTCCTCCATAGCTGCCCTACCCATAATGCCATCATTCATTCGAGTGCCTCTGCATTGAGAGTTTTATAATTGTCAATTAACCAATTAGCCGATTAACAGTTAATTATATTTATCATGTATTTAGGTCTATAAGTATTTTTTCATCTTTGATACTCAATTCTATGAGGTAAAATGATTAAAAATATCCTTCGTAAGTATAAACATTATATGGAATGCATTTATAAAACATTTGTACATTATAAGCTGGGCGTTATCGTGTTTGAACTTTCCCAAAATGTGCTTCTTTCTGTAGTCCAAAAATGATTTCAAAATGATCAGAGAATCAGCACTCAGGGAAATATAGTTGACTTCGGTCCAAATTTCAATTCCAACCAGAATGACATAAATTCCCACTTGCCTGTACATCTGAGACATTTTATTTTTCCATTATTCCAAATTTATGCGTGCAATTACAGTTGATAAATAATTGATTTAATGGTGATCAATTCAAATTAAAAAAAAACTGAAATTTGAATTTCTCACAGAATTTATGATATTGACAGCTTCTTTTATTCTGGCTATTACCTTTACATGGCTCTTGTCATACTTGAGAAACTAATAATTTTATATTTTATATTAATTAAATTTCATTAGTTTCCTTGACAAATATTATTTAACATTTCATAAAAACCTCGTAATAGTCGGCAGCAACAAACAACTCTAAGTATTTAGTCGAAGGTCTGGCATCGTATGGCTGAGCAATTCCTCTATTAATATCTCGCTTCATATGCTTCCTGTATTTCTAAAATTTGTAAAAATGGTACTTCCCTCAATACTCAAAAACTTAGTATATCGTGGTTCATATAACTTAATAATTATCTAAAGTAGTTTACTGCATCACGGAGCTTAGCTGTGAGTTTATTCAATATTTAAAAGCAAGAAGGATTTGTTATTTACGATTTCTAGTTATAATATGCAGTTCTTATACACTTGAACAATTTTGAGACAGAAACACTTTGAAAGTGAAGTCAGCTGAAAAATCATTAATCAAGTAATCCTTATTTACTTTCTAAAACCAAATGAATACCTTAAGATTTGAAACCGGAAAGTTATCAAGCTTCTGATCTTTCTTCTTATCTTTGTCATTTACTGTTCCTTTGAATATGATGTTTGATTTTCCAAGCATAACTTTTAACTTTTTTTTTACTTATTTCAATAATCAATGAGTAACACCAACCACATGCAAAGGCATCCATTAAGTAATCATCAAACTGACTAAACATCACATGGTTCCTGGTTAGCAGATAATCATCTAAATAGTGACCCCCATAAAGGGGTTCAATGATGATGTCTTCATTCAGTCCTAACTTCAAGAAACCACTACAAGTTTATTTGCCATTTTTAAATTCCCACTTGGTGAAACTTGGTATGAATATATTAAATTAATTGTATTATTTATTTTTAGTATTATTATAATTATTTATTGATTTGTAATTACATTGTGATCATACCTGTTGAGAAATATTTCATACCTGAGACCGTAGCACGTGCTGAAAACGGCCTCGGAGTTCTTTCTTCCGGTTACGTAACCTCTGTAGTAACAGTGCTCTTCCTTCTGATATTATTATTATTATTATTATTATTATTATTATTATTATTATTATTATTATTATTATTATTATTATTATTATTATTATTATTATTATTATTATTATTATTATTATTATTATTATTATTATTATTATTATTATTATTATTATTATTATTATTATTATTATTATTATTATTATTATTATTATTATTATTATTATTATTATTACTATTATTATTATTATTATTATTATTATTATTATTATTATTATATTATTATTATTATTATTATTTTCATTATTATCATCATCATCATAAAAGCAAGGATAGTTTGAATTGAAATGGAATAAAAACTGAAGCTTACCTTTTCCTTGGCAGTGGGATGGTAATTAATTCTATGACCTAGCTTTATGAAGAACTTTTCCGTCAAAAGTTTTCTTAACATAACAATTTATATAAATGCTTAAACAATAAAATTAACTAATTAATTAAACTATAAGTAACCTTTGACCGTACCATGAAAAGCTTACCATTTAAACAAATAGCACCTCTAACAACATGGATATTTAAGTAGACTTCAAATTATATTACAAATGAGATGACTACATTATTAGGCTTCAAAAATATCTTTGAGATGCCTAAAACGAAGAAAAAGAGCCTAAAGGAATTTGGAACAGATGTATTGCATGAATGCATTTTATACGAGTTGCTTTTTGAGTGTGGAAATTTAATAAATATTATAATATTTTAATACCATTTCCAACTTTAAAAAATTTTTGAAAAAGAATGAAAACTTTTGGCTTCATTAATTGTTAGTTATTTCAGCATCAATAAAAATTTCTCACGGTGATAAGTCTAATCGAATTAAGAGCAGGTTTCCATTACGATCGTCTTTTATGAAGATAGTAATATTATTAACGTGGCCTTCATGAGTCTAAAAATAATAAATAATAAAGTAATATTAAAATAATTTTAACATTAATTGAAACTAAGTCACTCGCTCTCGTTGTGTTTAAAGGTTTCGAATATGAGCCAGTTTCGTAAACAATTGGCTTAAACAAGGTGTAATTCTTTTTAGAAGTCATCCAGTCATTTAATTTTACACCTAAAGTAATGGAAGGTGAATAATATACCATTTAATTTTTAAAAATGCATTTGTTACATTTTGACATCGCATTTGTTCCGTTACTTTGACCAAAGGGCCAGTCTGATAGTGGAAGAGCCAACTTCCCCAAGGCTGGCACTTGAGTTATTTTATTATGTTTTTGAAGCATTAAAATTTAAAAATTACAACAAATGGTTTTTTAATTGCCCATTCGATACATTGAATGATTATTCAAATCTTTTATAAATATTAGTTAGTTGGTTGGTCATATTAGAAACATTAAGCAATTATTTTGATTTAAATTTAAATTTAAAGTTTAATTTTAATTTGAAATTAATTACCTCGCGATGTAAGGAATGAGTTAAGTGGCGACACATTGCTGGATGTGTAACTGCTTTTCCCTCGAATTTTGAATAAATTGCTCGTTATGAGCGTTATGAAAATGTAATTTTGAAGTTGTTTCATTTTTCCATATTTTCTTAAACAAAATCAATAATTAATAATAATATTCATATTAAATATTTCATTAATTCTTATTTTTAAATGTTGTCCACTCTTCTATGCTCTGGTCACAAACGGAAAATAAAGTTTAAGAAAAAATGTTGAGACCGCTTAAGGACTATTCAAGTATCTGACTTTAATAAGCTTGCTAAATTTGTTAATCTGATGTCCTTAATGTATGAAAATTGGTCCATGCCACTCCTTTACATAAGAAGTTATCGATAGAAACTTAATTGGGCCGTGTTCATGAAACTGTCGTTTTTATATAATTAGCGATTGTTTAAATGAATTACTTCAGCGTTTTAGGCACTTTGGAGATGTTACTATGCTGTTTATGATTTTAGTTTCATAACATTACGTATGTACATTCTAAAACAAAACTTATAATTACTGAAGCGCTTAAAATAATTAAGTTAATTGGTTAAGTAAATTAAAATCTTAACAATTTCTCAGCATGTTGTAAAATACCAATATTATTTTCTCGTAATAAAAATATTTTGAAAAGTTTCTTCCACAATCACTGAAACATTACTGATGACAATTCATGTGCTCGAGTTCTTTTAGGTCATATTTTCAAACTATTTCAGAATTTTGTTAATTCCATCTAAAATCTATACTTGTCAGGTCGAATGATGTTAAAGATCGAAAATTACTTTAGTAATTAGTCCCAATTAATATTACTAAAAAATTGTGGACAAAAGTGGCTCAAAATATAATCACAAGATTCATTTTAGAAATTTTATTTAAGAATGAAGCACTTTCAAGGAATATTGACGATGCACCACACAAAACCAACAAGCCTAAATTCTAAAAAAGCAAAAAAAGATAAAGGCATGACATATGAGCATTTCTCAGCAAACCGCTTCACAATTCCTGAATAAATTAATTAGAATTTCCAAATTCTGAAGTATTATGCCGAATTTAGGTTTGAAATGAAACTTTGTTTTAGGAATGATTCGAGTTTGCAGTGAAATGTAGAGAAAATCGAATTCCTTGTCTCGCAAAGATATCATTGGTTTTCGAAATAAATCAAATGAAATATGCACAAAAAAAGCATTACGTTACAGTTCACCACTTTTAGTGAAATAGTAACTTGTCTGAGCAAGAGCGCAGGTAGGCAGCGAGTGACGAACATTCGAAAAACAACTAATCCTACATTCCCACGATAGAAAACTGAACCATAAGAGAGACTAATAATCGTTCTACTTTCTCAGGTCTAATTAAACCATTTTACTTGGTTTCGTTGGCTGGATGTTTTGAAGATCGCATTCATTCTGCTTGATTTGAAATTTTTCTCTCAAAGAACTCACTTTGCCTTTAGCTGCCACCGAAGTTATTTTAACGTTTGCAGCTTCTTTGGTTTCTTGAGTTTTTTCCTTGGAAACTGCTTTGAGTCCCGCATTGGAATGTTTTGGTGTTTCTGCTTTTTTGGTGACCTTCGGTTTTATAGGTAGATTTCCATATTCATTTGAATTGCTTCTTAATTGGCTTCTATTTTTGGCCGAAATTCTCTGAGAGTTGGTAATTCGTTCTTTCTCAAAGTTTGACGATAAAGATGTTGGTAGCTTTTGTTCCCGTTCTAAAGTTGAGATGTTATTTATTTGAGATGTCAGTTTCCTTGCTTTGTGATTGAGTGAAATTTCATCAACGTTTTCGTACTTCAGTTTAGGCAAATCACAAGTGTCTTTTAACTGTTTTATTTCATGCAATCCACTTTTAATCTGAGCATTTCTGTCGAAAGCCAGATTTGCCTCGGAAGTGTTGCTCTCCTTTTCACATGGCAACAGTTCACTGTTTTCTCTAGCATTTGTGGTGGCTATAATATCTGATTCAGATGAATTATCCAAGGAAATATTTGTGATCTGGTTAGCATATATTTGCTCTTGAGGAGGATTATCAGAGTGGAAACTTGGTTTAAGGAGATTAGCAGCAGGCTTAGGTCTTTGAGGTTTAATTGACTGCTGAGCAGAGACTTCTGCGTCACACTGATTTGGAAGAATCAGGTTATTGTTTGTCGAACTCTGCAAAAGCGGTTTGCTAATATCTTCGGGTCTGAAGCTTGAAATCCTAGTCAGGTTGGAAGGAACTTTGCGGGTTGAGCTGTTCGATCGCTTGAGATCGCTGTGATTGTTAAAAGTGTGAAATGGTTCACTTTTAGCAACAGTTACTATTTTTGGAGTTTTCGAAGACTTCAGACACGAACCTAAGGATCTGTCAATGAATATAAAACCTTTTCTAAGTACTGAGAATTCTAGCAGAGCAAACAAAAAATTAAAATTGAAAAATATTATCACCTTCCCAAAGACGAATAGCACTGGTAATATTTTTTTGCACTCATTTCTTTTACTCTTTTTCTCTTCCTCCAAAGCACTATAGCACTGATTATCATGGCAGGAATAATCATGAAGCATATGAAACAAATCAGTACCACAATCCATGTTGGCAGATCTACGAAGAGAAAAATTATGAAATGCACTGGCTGATAGGAAGACAAATTTACAGATAACCCAAATGAACTAGGCAATGTTAGGTAATGTTAGCATCACCATCATCAAAATAACACATGAAACTTTTTGGTTTTATTTGTACCTCTGTCACCAGGAGAATTGCTATGTGCACTACCCCCTCTTCCTCTTGATTTGCAGAATGGAGGCGCCCACCCTTTGTTGCAATGGCACTGTCCTATGCTGTTACAAACCTAAGCACATAAAGCCAAACAATCAATACAATAGTATTATCCAAAATATTAATATTACAAATGATTTTCACTCACTCCATTATTATTACAATTCTCTGGACATCTGGGAAAGTTCAAATAGGAAATGTTTATGCATCGACTATTGAGGCACATCTGGAAAAAAACTGTAAATTGCACGAATCACTAGCATACTGTTTTAAAACTTATTTTCTAACGGAATTGGGGCCGCATTTTGTTCCATCAGCCACTTGTCCAGGGTCTGGCATGAAACCAACATCCATAATGGCAGCTTTGCAAATTATTTTTTTGTCGTTTTTCATCAGGTAAGTGTCGGGCATTGTTAGAGTCATTGAACTGAACCAGTAGGACAAGTCTTTGGCATCGTGATCACAATGCAACATACCACACATTACGTCCCTTAATTAATGAAAGCAATAAAAAAATAGCAAAAAATAAATCATTAATTAATTAATTTATACAAATAAATTTGCTTTTAATATGCTACTGAAAGTTTTTCAAAGATCATTAAAATTCGTATTGCCAATAGAATATACAGGAAATGTAAACAACAGTTATTAGATATTTATATCAAACAGAGAGTAACATTTTTTATTTCTTAGCTTCTACGCAACTTAAAGTAATGAGCAGGTTGTTAAAATGCTTCAAGAAAAAAGTTACTCACTGGGGGGCACACTGAATAAATGTTTTGTCCAGCCAATTGTATCCGCAGTGCCCGTGAACTTTTCCCATCAAGTTGAAATGTTCAAAACAGAGAGGTTCACTTACACGACCTGTGTAACCCCACAACTTATTGCACTGACTGTTGTGTGTTTGACATTTGCCGTCGAAGCAATAAGCATCCTCCTGGTGATGCGAGAGGACAACAAATTAAACATCGACATCATAACGACATCTGCGTTTGTATCGGTATTATTGGTTTTACTAACTCCTCCCACACTGCAGGGGAAACCTTTCTGCTTGAAAACATTAGAAGGACAAAATTCTTGCAGCCCATCACAATATTCTGGAAGGTCACATTGACTAGTCGAGGGTCTACATTCTATTCCCTCTGCTTGAATCTGCTCGGCAAAAATAAGTAATAGCATCCTATTGATTAAGTCGAGAGTGATACAGATGCTATTTATTACTTGGCAAGTTTCCAGATTACAACATTTACCAGTAGCACAGGTTGCATTTTCGGCAAATTTGCAAATCGATGCCAAACAACATGGATTGTCACAGTCCTGAGCCAAATGTCCATAATGAGGATCTGCTTTTTGTGATTTGAATTTTCAAATAACCTCTTCTAAGCCACAATCACACTCCTCATCTCCTTCCTTAAATCCATTGCCACAAGTCGGCCCCATGTATGTTTCCTCTGGAAGATCCTGCATGCAGTAATCCAAACCTCTCTTGAACAAATCGTCAAATCTCTGCTTGGAACAGTCGGACCAATGTTTATAGCTGTCAGAGCCTCTTAAAAAATAAACTAACGTTAATGATGATTTATTTCTTTTCAGGGATGAGCTGAGAAATTGATAAATATTCTCTCACCCTCCTGCCGACGACATGACACACTGACTGTCTGGACAGAGGCAGTGTTCCAAGTCGTGAGAGACGCCAAAGTTGTGCCCCATTTCATGTGCTATTGTCGTTGCTATTGCCTCTGCATTGTCATGGCGATCCTGCAATTTGCAATTACTTAGAAAATCTAATGCCCTTGAATAATGCTTAATATATATATATATATATATATTTTTGGTGAAATTTTGAATAGAAAAATAATAATAAAAATGTTCGTAGAAATAATAATAATGCACAACAAAGTTGCATCTACTTCGCTGATAGCTGCCGAAGATTCCAAGCTGCACATGCTTCTTATAGGTGCTTTCCCAATGACTCCCTGACCCAATTCTCTGCCTCTGTGAATTAGAGATGCATTTTTGAGTTTCTTAATTTTTATGTTTGCTTTAAAAGAGGGAATTACACAATGAGTTGAGCATTGTCATGTTTGATCCTTCTGGAAATGTTCTTCTTCTTGTATTCGACGAAGTGATGCAGCGTTTCCGAAGAATTTCCGAGCACAGGGACCTCGTTCCTTTCCGTCCAAACTTCCATTCCCACAAGGATGATGTAGATTCCAATTCGTCGATAAATCTGAATTTCCAGAATTTGATTCCATTTAAATTTAACATTTTTAACCTAGAGAACCACAATTGATTTCATAAAAGTAAAACATGTGCAAATAAATTTTGGAAGATAAAGTTGTAGGTGTTTTAAAGCTTTTCAAGCTCAAATTAAAATCTAAAATTAGAATGCAGGCAATAATTGTTACAAATTAAATTCGGCCAAAATGTTTGCTCACCGAGTTGATGATATTTATTATTTCTTTCGTTCGTCTCACAACTTGCCAGAAGTCTCTGTTGTACTTCAAGTACTGAAATGTTCAAAATAATAATAAAGTTACAATTTTTGCACAAGGTTACAATGCCATTAATTAACTATCAGCTATCGAACAATCATCAAACAAATTATAATTTTTATTAAATTACAAGTTCAACTTCGCATTAGAGAACGGTAGAGAACCTGCGAATGATCATTAACAATGTACAACTCCAAATATTTTGTTTTCACAGAAGAGTCATAGGGTTCCGTGAGCATCGTTTTGCGATTTCGTTTGCTTCGTTCTTTGACAATCTGAAATCAATGAGTATTGATTGGCTCCAAAGAGTAACTATGATACCGGATGAATAATACAGAGTCTCTTAATGCTATGCTTAATTGCAGTCACAAGAAAATTATAAAGGATTTGCAAATGGAGATATTTATCAATTTTTCATCGTTGTGCAGTTTTATAAGTCATCCAACTTGCATTGGAAGGATCATAAGGATTCTTGAATGTAAAGTAAATTGTAAAATGTATTCTGAAGTAATAGTTTGTTCTGTTTTGATCTTTTTGGAAGAAAAAGCAAGCAATTAGCGAATGCAACTCTTACAAAACTAATTTATCCTTCAAAGAGTTGCAAAAAATAGAAAATGCAACATTTACTGAAAGACAATGCAAATTAAAATAATAATTAATTAAGAATTAAGATAATAATAGAATAAAATTTCTACGCATTCATCTAAAAATAAATTAAATATCTATTTACCATCAGCATCTCAAGATTTACTTGTAGAAGTGTACAGAACTTAAAAATGTGTTGATTGTATTGAAATTAAGCTTATATCTTTACTGAAACCAATATTTCATTTTTCATTAATTTCAAACAATTTCAAAAAAGATTATTGAATCATTCTAAATTTTATTAAACATTTACACCGCCTCCTGGTTATTTATATGAAACAAACTCAATTCTACTTGCAAATACTTAAATAAATTATTACTAGCGTCAAAATCAACATTAGGAAAGTAATAAACTTGTGAGAAAAAAATACTGAATTAACAAAGCAATTACCAGTCCATTTGAAGTGTCTCTTTGAGTGGTCTTGTGCCCCAGTGGTACCTGTCGTCTGGGAAGAACATCTTTAGACTCGTCTGTACCTTTAGAGGGACCACCAATTAGGATAACTCATTAGGATTATAAGGAAAAAATAATTTATTCAATCAGATCTAGACATTCTAGTTGCATTTATTCTTTTGTAATTTTTATAGATTTACATAAAGATAATAAATAGATTATTATGATGATGACGATTGTTATTATAATGGTGATGGTGACGATAATGACGATGATGATGGTGACGATGATGATGATAGTTACAATATTCTCCTTACCGCACTTATGCAGGTATCCATCTTTAAAGTCCGATCTTCTGAAGATTGCGTGTTCGGCGCGGAATGGGTTTTGCTCGCCTTCATAAATATTCATGAGTTCAAACTCATCCTTGCCCTTGATGACCACTCGACCTCTACAAATTATAAACACTAATTGCAATAAAAAGAAAAATAATGATACTTCATTTTATTAACTTGAAATTAATTTCTCAAAGGATGACTTAAAATTAATTGTTAAATGAATTAGTTATATTTGACTAATTAAAATTTAATTGTAATGAAATAAAAATTAATTACAATTAATCATCATACTAGAGAATTAATTACAGCACTTCTTTTTTATATTATAGATGCTTCCACAAATAAATATAAAATATTGTAATGCACTAAAATTAAGTCGTTGGCACCTTATTCCATCACAGGTTGTCATGGTGACATGTGACTCCACCCCCAATACATATCCGTGGTACAAACATTTCCTCTGGAATAATGGATGATGAATGATGAAGTGAACATATTATCATTGCAGTTAATAAATTGTTATAATGAAGACATTGTTATTATTATGATAAAGATATTACTATCGCTAATAACGTGTTGTTACTATAATGATATTAACATAATGGAGATATTGTTATTATAATGATAGAGACATTATTATAATGAACACATTGTCATTGTGTCATAATGATGAAGATATTATTGAAAATCAATGACTCACATCCCCCACAATTTGTCTTTCCTTCGATGTGACTTTCCTGCAAACATGAAGGCATAATTGGTGACACCAACATTGGAATAATAGAAAATAAATTTTAAAAATATATTTTACAGAAAACATATTTGTGAGAAAATAGGTTTAATATTTTTTTGTAATCACAAGTCAAATGGAAAGCAAAAATGCTACTTCTAACCTTGAAGAAATGGATGGAACAATTTTATAAATTCAGAGAATCCATGTTTCATTACATTATTAAATATATTATCTCTTCATCATCATGTTATTTGTGAGGATATTATTATTATTGTTATTAATATTAATATTAAATTAATAATTATTAAATTATTATTATTATTATTGTTATTATTATTATTATTATCGTTATTTGTATTTTTGAAGACACGCAATCACCCAACAATTCCCCAGCACCACAATACAAACAATTACGAGGATTGTTATTTCCAATAATGTAATTATATTCACATTAATATTTGCATTTATATTTACACTACATTAATGATGCTTATATTTATATATGTATTATTTATTTATTTATATATTTATTTGATTAAAGTCTGTTTCATAATTACGATGATTTGGTCATAGGTGCATTTATATTATATAATTACAAACATGGTTATTATTTGTATTTAAAATATTATCTCAAAACAGCAACTAATCGGACTTAGAGATCTTGTAGTGAATAGTAAATATTTCGAAAGAAGCAAATGATGTCCTCACTGTGGAATTTCAAGGATGAAAGTGAATTGTGTAACCTCGATTGTCAATCCAGGCACCTCAGTCACTTGCTGGAGGAAATTAAAAAAGATAACCATGTATTATTATTATTATTATTATTATTATTATTATTATTATTATTATATTATTATTATTATTATTATTATTATTATTAAACTATAAGACATACCAAATACTAATAGCATCCTATTGTGATGTTTTGTCATAATTACCATTACTATCACAAGCATTTTTATATTTTCATTTTAAATTGTAATTAAAAATGTTTTTATCAAATAAATAAACTATACTGTTTTTATTATTGCCTTATTATTAATTAACAACCTGTGATGTTTTATATCACTTTGAATGATTTTAATTTGAAGACAATTAAAACCAGATGAAGGTACGGTTTACTGAAACCATATTTTCAACCATCTGGAAATTCTTCATTGCTAATTAATAATTAATCAGTGCATAATGCTTTATTTGTATCATTATCACATTCGATGGATGTATGGATGGATGGATGGATGGATGGATGGATGGATAGATGGATGAGTGGATGAGGTGAGACGAGATGAGTCTATGTTTGTAAAGGAAACAACCAACGGTGGCATTGATGATCTCATCCGTGTGGCCAGTCCTATAAACACGTGGTACGATGACGTCATAGCGTTTCAAATTCCTAATCATTTGGTTCAAGGTTTTCCTGAGATCTGAAAGAAATTTCTGAATGAACGAAATAAAATCTCTTTAAACAACAATTCTAAAATTAGAAGCGATATCTTGATTTACTCTTGCTGTAGTCATTTCTTACTGTTTCTAATTTCTGGCTTCATTAATTTTTATTTATTATTTAATAATTATATTTTATTGCGATCTCAGTCCAATTATAGACCAATTATTGTTGAGTTATTTCTTCATTTAAAATATTACAGTTGCAGTAATAAATTGTGTAATTTAAGATAATTGTGTGATAAATCATAATAAGGTATTAATGAATGTAATGTAATTATCCCGAAATTTAGATAATGCTGCTGTCACTGTTGTCTTTCTTTGTTGCAAATACTGAGAAAACATGAATCACAAAAGAATGTGCCATGTTATTATAAATATTATTATATTCTTCATTTTAAAGAATATTATTACGAACAGTTCACCTTGAAGGCTGATTAGCATCATCAATCAATTAGAGATTATTACAAGACATATGAAATACTAATAGCATCCTGTTATGGTGCTTAGAACGAGGCAAGAACTTGTAAATGGTAAAAATACACAAGGCAAATAAATGGTATATATTAATGGTATGATGAATGGATGGATGGATTAATAATATTCATCATAACTTCATATTCATTAATAAAAATAATAATTCGTTAATTATAATTAATAAGCTTCTTTACCTGGCTGGAAGTTGTTGGGGTACGAAGTGCCGTTGAGACTAGCGATGATGATGACGATGTTGATGGTAATGGTGATGATGATGATGATGCCCAACTTTATTTTCATTTCCACCAACGAAGGAAAACTGCTCCTTGGAAAAGAGTGAATCTAAACAGCACAATACAAACTTGAACTCCAATAAACCAATTATCAATTTATTATTTTATTTCATTGAAAAATTTTATTAATTATTATTTATGTTAAGTTATAAAAGCTTACTGAGATACGACTTATAGGATCTCCTGATTATCGTAACGAAAGTTTAAAATGCCCGGTCTTGTTTTGAATTCTATTGGTTGACATCAAGATTTTTAAATCATTTTTTAGTATATTTTTATTTTTTTGTCAGAAGTGGACTGAAATTTGAATCAGGTGTCTATGTTAATTTGCTAATATTTATTTTATTTATATTTATTTAATTTACATTATAATGTTTCTTAATATAATTTATTTAGTATGCATTATAATGTATATTCTCTTGACTATTTCCGATGAATCACCGTCGTCATTGTAATCATCATCATCATCCATCATCATCATCATCATCACCATCATCATCATCATCATCATCACCACCATCATCACCACCATCATCATCATCATCATCAGTGTTACCGCCGTTTACTTACATCACCAAAAAGCAGACAACAAAGAGACATCGATCATAACTCATGCTACACTTGCTTTTATCGAATCACGTGATCTTCATTGAGGATTAGTGATAAATAAATAGCAAATAGACGACTTATAGTTACAATTATAAATGATAAATAAAACAATGAATTATAAATAAATCAACGAATGATTAATAAAATAATGAACACAGATCATCAATTAAGACGAATGCTCGCTCGGATTATTAAAGTTTAATTTCAGATTACTTAAAATAATAATGATAATTACAATAAAAATAATTAATATTATTGTAAAGAATTATTTATTATTATTATTATTATTATTTAAAGTTATTTTTATAAGCAAATTGCAGCCCTGACACACATTCGAGACTGTTTTTGTTGAGAGCGTTTCTTATTTCTTAGCTTCATCTTATTATTTCTTCTTATTATTATTTTATTTTCTTAGCTTCATCTTATTATTTCTTCTTATTATTTTTTTTCTTCCTTCGTCTACAAATCTCTCTCTCGAAGGTTTTAAGCGAGGGAGGATGACTAACATCTGCTTCGTTCAGAACTTTTGGAAACGTGATTGTGGTAGTACTTACTTATTCATATATTAATTAATTAATTTATTTATTTATTTATTGTGTCGTCAATTTGTCTTTTCAAGGGTGCGTCAATTTATTTAAATAGTAATTTTACTACTTAACCACATCGTAATTCGTAAACAATTATCACAATTGTCAGAGAAGTGCTGCCAGTGATTCTCAGAAAACGTTGACATTGAGTGAGTGTGCTTCCTAATTGAATGTAGGTTCATACCTCTAATTGCTTAGATACGACATATTAAGACAACTGTCTACTCACTGAAGACATCAACGGATGGATTTGTTTTCATCCCTTAACAAGTGAATGATATAATTGATTAAATAATAATTAATTAAACTTACTGACAAATTTAGTTATTTATTTATTTATTTTTATTTGATTAAAGTCCGTAATAATCATCAACTAAGATCGGACTTACTGTCAAACAATTTCAAAAACAATTTGGCGGATGAATATTATTACATTAAATTATATTTAGTACTTTAAATTACATCTTGTCTTTAACTAATTATCAACAACAGACTTCCTGTTTGTTAGGAAGTTCTTTGTGTCGAAGCTAACTAATAAGAGACTTCCCCTCTCTTTTCAATAATTCTTTCCTGCACGCACATTGGTCAGTCAGGGAGGACTAGTACAGACTCTACGATGACTCACTCGTGTAAACAATTCCGATCTGTATGTGGAGATGTGTTCAAAGTGCGTTCCATATTTTTTAGTTTAGTTTAGTAATAGATTAATTTTTAAAACTGTCTAATGCACGCAACCCGAGTCGAATGCAGGAACTGTTGAGCAAAACGTTGGAAAGCATCGATTGCGCAACAACAACAACAGTATGCAACCAACAAACTGATAACAAAAAAAGCAAATACCTTTTCAAATGCAATCATTTCTCACCTCGACAATCTAATCTTGTTGGCAAGTGAAAGTGAAACTCAAAATCAACAACAACGGCAACTCATCCAAACTCCTCGCATCTCACAACTCCTGCGAGCGAATGTCAGCCATTTTATACTAGGAGGTGCTGCGTGCCTAGGTGACCAGAATAATTAAAATTATAAATAATAATAATAATTAGTAATAATAATTAGTTAATAATTAATCAATTAACTTCACCTAAAATAGCCTAGAAAGTGTTATTATAATTAATTACAACAATATCTATTAAATTAGTAATTAATGTTTGAAGTTAAATGCTCAAATGTTGAAGTGGGATGAAAGGAAAATGTATTTCCCTCGGAAAAAAACATTGAAAACTACAAACTAATTATTAATGGGAGACAAATGAATGACTTTTGAATGGAAATTGTTGGCTTTCGTAAAGGAGCTGGAAGCATAAAGTCATAAAGGGATGATGGATCGATAAATGGATGGATGGATGGATCTGTGGACGGATGGATGGACGGATGGATGGATGGATGGATCTGTGGACGGACGGACGGACGGACGGATGGATGGATGGATGGATGGATGGATGGATGGGTGGATAGATGGATGGATGGATGGATGGATGGATGGCTGGAGTTTCCATGAACCAAACCTGTTATTCCTCAAAAGCGTCATTGTGAACTCAGAAAGTCATGACGCAGACTTTGGTTTGTGGGCTTCAGTTCAATTCGGATCAATTCCGTCGCAGTTGCATCGATGCCATCCATTGCTGTTCATCGTCAACACCATCATCATCATCGTCAGCCCCATTCTCATCATTATCATCATCGTCAGCATCATCCTCATCATTGTCAACACCATCATCATCATTATCATCATTGTCAACACCATCATCATCATCATTATCATCATTGTCAACACCATCATCATCATTATCATCATTGTCAACACCATCATCATCATTATCATCATCATCATTATCATCATGAACTTGATTCAGAAGGAAACTCCGACAGCACTTTATTTGAAGGTTGGGAGGCAAAGAGAGGTTTGATAAATAAAATTGAAAGAAACACTTATCATCAATTTATAGACGGTGATTCATCTGGTATTAATGCTTTGAGATTAAAAAAACAAACTGATAAATGCTGATAATTTTAGGAAATAACTAAATAATTTAATTATTCTCTGATAATTTTGCAAGAAATCAATCATAGAACGTGTAGATTTTGTTCACGGCAATTGTTGGTGATAATAGTTTTAATAATAATAATGATAGTGAAAATGATAATGATAATGATAATTTTAATGATTACAAGGATAACAATAATAAAATTAATAATGGTAATAAATAATTTGAATTAATTTAAAAATAATTTACTGGGTTAGCAACTCCACACCATAATTCTGAAATATTCTTTTTTTTTACGATTGTTTGAAGAAAATGCCTAACTCATCAGGTTTCTTATTCAACTTGCAACGATCATCATCATCAACACCATCATCATCATTATCATCACCGTTATCATCAACACCATCATCAACATCATCATCATCATCATCATCACCGTTATCATCAACATCATCATCATCACCGTTATCATCAATACCATCATCAACATCATCATCATTATCATCACCGTTATCATCAACACCATCATCAACATCATCATCATCACCACTGCCAAAGCTATGACGTCATTGTTGACCGATGATGACCTACTTTTGAAATCCTTGAAGAATGAAATTTGGCAATAAAAATGGCCATAATCATTCATCATGCTGCCATCATCGGCATCGTCATCACCACCTTCATAATCTTAATCATCATCACCATCATCGCCATCATCATCATCATCATCATCATCATCATCATCATCATCATCATCATCGTCGTCGTCGTCGTCGTCATCACCGTCGTCGTCGTTGTCATCATCATCATCGCTGCAGTCATCGTGGGAGCAGTAAGATTTCGTTGAGTAGTGCCTCTTAATTGGTTCGTAAATCTGACAAGCCATTAAACAAAGTCAACTTAATTAAGGAAATGTTTAATTAATTTCGCTCCACATAAAATTGGTTCAAGGTCAAACGAAGGCGCATCTTCCGAGACTTCTGAATGTCATGTCATTTTGTGCCTAAATGATTTTAAATTAAATTAAATGATTTTGGTTTTTTTATATATCGAGCAGGTATTATGGGCCATTGTTGATTGACAATTCTATGGAATGAAGCTAGTACATGTAAATTTAAGTTGGATTCAAATATTCACTCATCTCACTTGCCCTTATGGTCATTATCATCAAAAGTAAGTCATGAAATTGCTTTACAAGATTTATGTGCACGTTGTAAGGATGCATGGATAACTGGACGAATGGATAGACGGTTAGGCGGATGAATGATTAAAGAAAAGTTTGGATGCTCTTGGGGAATGCCCTTGAAAATCTTGAGCGTCAAAACAAAACCTCTTTTATTTATTTATTTATTTATTGTCATTTTAATGCATTATTTGTCTTCCTGCAGTTATTAATCGAATTTATTCTTGCCAAATATTACATGAACATTCATGATGTAAGAGGTTGCCCAAATTATTTTATTCATTGTGTTAAAAGTGAATTAATTATGAATTATATTAATAACAATTCGTTTAATGTTGGTCGTCACGAGAATGACTTGAAGTATTAAATTTATGAAGAATTGTTGTAATTACTGTAAAGGAAATTAAAATAAATTTTATTGAATATCAATGATGATGATGTTGAAAAAGTAAACAATTACTAAAACATGTTTCCAAAGCTTTACTCATTTGAACAGCACATAGTGAGATAATTATGGTTGCACTCATGCATCATTATCATGATCACTACAATCACCGTGGGAGCAATAAGAATTATCATCATCAACATCGCCGTAGTCGTCATCATCATAGTCATCATCACCCTCATCATCATTATCATCATTACCACCATCACCATCATCACTATCACTTTTAGCAATATGATTTCCTCAATTATGTGTTTGTTTTTAATTTGTGTTCCATTTTTTTTTAATGACTCTGAATGCTATTTTGCTCTCACCTAAAAATGGAAATAATTAAAAATAATTATAAATACTAATACTACTAATAATAAATAAATAAATTCTTCTAGTTATAATAGATGCAAATAAAAATGTTTGCTTAACACATTTAGTAGGATTATTAAATGACACGATTGATTACTACAATTTTTAAAAATAAAATAATAAATTAATCAATAATTATTCAAATCTCCATTATTCTTACATTATTAGATGACAGACATAGGTGCATAATTTGTATTTATTAAATTACATTGGATAAAATTAGGACTTATGTGATTTCTGTATTTTTGTAAAAAGTTGATTTTTAATAAAAATAATTTTTTGATTTTAAGATTTTAAAAGGTTTCATAATTTGAATTCGATTTTTCAAGCTATGGTTTTTAAAGTTGAAATTTGAAACTTCTCATCTCAAACCTTTTCATTGAAGAAATGATCTTGATCCTTGTTTCTTAACTTTTTAGTTTTAACTTTCTAGTTGGTTTCATATTCAATATTACTTTCGACATGTTGGGATATTATTTATTATTAATCAACAACATAATGGACATACAACAACAACAACAACAACATGCCACTTCAAATCATTGAAGAGTCTCAACAGATTTTGACGAAGAACATTTCATTAAAAAACTTTTAAACATTTTAATGGTCCAAGTCCATTAAGTTCATTAAATATCACAGTAGATCATTCATTTATGCATGAATGTAATTAATTTATTACTTATATTGCTAGTTGTTATGTTTCATGCTGATATTATAGGGGGCACCATATTATTAAGTTATGTTTATTACAAGGAAGTTATATATATATATATTATATTTATATATTATCTTTATTACGTTTATTTTTATTTATAGGTCAATAGGAAACATGTGAACTTTTAATGCGACCGTTGGAATGTTCCAGAAGAAATTCCAGCAAATTATTTTAAACTTCACACAATTCCACAAATGTCAAGCATTTTGACTTCTTTTCAAATCCTACTTTAATAAAATGTGAACAAAAAATATTTCGTTTCGTAACAGTCGTCATCATAGTCGTCATCATCATCATCAACATAGGTGTCGTCATCGCTTCTATTATCAGCAGACGTCTAGCCTTTTTTTTTACCAGAAGTGAACTTTGGCAACATTTTCGCAATCGTGTTTTCCATCAGCACTCATAATCATAATCAAAGGCTCTCACTCGGAGAAGCATACTTTTGAACAGCCGCTTTTGAAGCAGGCCAAAATGGTAATTTCAATGGAAAGAAACAAATGGTAGAGGATCATTTAAGATACGCTGGACTCATGTAGAACAAAAGGTAATAATCACAACCATCTGATTTTTAAATGTTACCAATGTCTTCATAAACAACATTTAATTCCTCCATCGATACCTTTGAAGGTAAGTTATATAACAAGGTTTCGTGAAACTTAAAAAATAATTATTACAGCTCCGGGGTTGTTTCCATATGGAATAGATTAGATGCGGATCCATATGGACACAATAGGTAAACTTACGATAAGCTCAAGTAAATTTAGATATTAGAAATAAAAAATAAGGAGAGGTTATTAAACAGATCTCGGTCTTCTTAACCACTATAAATAATTGTTATGCTACATTATGCTAAGAACAATATTTTTAATAGAATATAATGACATTTCGAGGAGGTTTTCTCATTAAACCTCTTAGGATATTATTTTTTGGATTTATGTATTTACTGCTTATTAAACATTTGACAGTTCCTAAGTTGAGAAGTTGATAAATTTAACTAGAATAATATTGCTTTCTAGTAAATTCATTAATTTAATTTTAAATAACACATTTAAATTTAATTTACTGCCTCAAAATGAGTTCGTCAATAAAAAAAATAAATCTCTCAACATTTACTTAGGAAGTATATCGCAGACATTTGGGTGCTTGTTTGGGAATGTTCGTAAATGTCTGACTGGTATGAGAAATGCATTTTCTCACATAATAAACAAATTTCCAACCGGATTGGTTTTTAGAAAATGAATCTGGTGGAGGGCGATTCAGGCAGAGAGTTTTTGTTAAACAGATTTAACAGGAGAGTAGAGTCCTACAGATTGCACCATGAACAAAATTATCGACTTTATCAACCTATTCGAAGAGAGGAAATAAGGAAACAGCTTGAAGAAACCAGTCAACTACATAAGCGATGGATCGAATTCCAAGCCAATAGAACAGTCGGAAAAACAAAGACTGACAGCCTCAACTCTGGTTCGACATCGTTCGCCAAGGTAAAAGTTTTTTTCATACGTTTGTTGCATTTTATGAGAAGACTCGGTTTGTATGGTTTAACCTCATCAATATTATGTTTTAAAGAAAATAAAGAAAAAGCTGCCTAGAAGCCCAGAAACTACAAGTGCCTTGCCATCTAATTATGGTCAGTCTGCGACTAATACTTCTAACAAGCCATTGCCACAGGCCAACCAGCCTGCACTTTGTCAGAATTTCAGCAGCCAGAATGTTTATCAGAATTATGACCAATCGGGTTCAAACAACAAAAATTCATTCGGTTCTGACACGGATGCATCTGCTTTGTTTCAAACTAATCCAAGCACTGAAGTCATATTTTCTGACTTTGGAAGCAAATCGATGGACAACAAAGTTGCTTCTTTCCAAATTAATTCCAACTTGAATGAACATTTCCCTGAAGCAAGAAATTCAGAAGAGAACCATGAGAGAGTAGATGAAGACAAAGAGGTTGCAGATTTTTACAAATTAAAATGACATTCAAATTTCCATTAGCTTATTTTCTTACTGTGATTGTTATTTAATGTTAACTTAATTTCTTATTTATTTTTTATTGAGTTTATTTGAAATCAGGAGGAAAATTTGTTCGACGAGGATTGGAATAAGTTCTGGGAGTCCATCAACAAGGATGGCGACATGCCAAAAGAATTCTTGCAAGTTCTCCAGGAGAACGAATGCGACGACCCCTCAGCTCTGGTCGGCCAGAGCTTTCTTCAGGAGGACATCGTGCCGACAAGTAACATCGAAACCTTAGCCAATAATACGTCCTCTCGGTCGACGGCATCGACTACCAAGCCTTTTGTACCTTGTGGCATAAAATCGAATTTTCCAACTCAGCCTGTGCATCACTCTACTCTCGCTGGTTTCACTGAACAAGGCGTCATTAGGAACAATCCGCACTGTGCGGATCAGAATCTTTTCAATCCGACTTCCAGAATGTTCTGCGGTTCGGAGGGTACGTTCGACGGCCTTCCCTCTTACGAAGACGTTGTAAATGAAAGATTCAGTCAACCTGCTACACAGTTTCAAGCACAATACAATGCCTACACTCATCGAAATCAAATGTATCCCTCTGAAACCTATAGGCCTGCCTTTGTCAATCAGCAGCAGTTTTATCATCCGGGACAGCAAATTTTGAACAGCAGAAAGCAAAGCAACTTCATAAACCAAAATTTTGTGCCTTGCCCGGTCAACAATAACGACTTAATTAATAATTCTTTGGGCTACCAGACTCCTAATGGTGGCTTTGATGACATTTACTCGAAGAACTTTCAAACTTATGGTTCTGGCTTGAGATTTTCCGGATCTGATTACGGAAGTCAGACGTATTGCAAGATGAACTCTGGCTACGAATTTTATGCTCCCCAGCAGTCCTACATGATGGAAAATGGGATGAATGACTCCCAAATGGCAGGTTATCAAGCCACGAGCAGTTGTAACTATTGGAGCTGCCACAACAACTTGAACGGTCCTTACCAGAAACAGGGTAGCATGAACGCACCTTTCCCCTCAACTGACAACTTTCTCCAACAACAGAGCAACAATTTCAGCAGCAAGCATCTCTCCGGTCTTTATCCGGCCTCGAGTAGTAATGCCGTTTGCATGGCAGACGGGCAGCAAATCACTTCTCCTAACATTTCTGTCGACACCGAATTGAGTATGATCGAAGACATCATAAACAAGAGATGATGTCGTATTATTTGGACGAGCCTCGAGACGATTCACTTGTATTTTGGAAAGCTAGAAGTTTGGAATTTTAATTTTTTTTTTAACATTATTTCATCCAGATTCAGCCAGGGTTGCACATTGTAATTACAGGCTCTAATTGCTGAGAAATGTGACTGAGTAAGTTGTTGTTGAAACGAGATAATCGGTTTAATTTTATCTCGCCATGTTTTGTTACTCTTCTTCGGTCTTTTTATAGCTACTTGAATTTCATAGCTTGTTACTCTCCGGTGTGCGAGTTCCGTTGCGTTAAATGCGGTTCTGAAATTAATGTGGACTTGAATATCTTTTGACTTTCTGATTCACTCAGGCAATGACTGAAAATTTTTAGTTTTATTAGTTTTTGAGGAAATGAAAATTATTTTTATAATGTGTTCCATTTATGGCTGATTATTGAACAGGTAACTCATGATTTGTTTTGACAGTGCTTCATTGTATGTGCCTTATTTTTCTACGACGTCGATACACATGTATATTGTGAATGATTCATTGGAATTTAAATGCAGACTTTTTCATCACTTCAAATCCCCAAGCGCCTTGACCGTGATGGTTGCATTATTAATATATCGCATATGTAGCAGTGTTGTTAGTTCGTATTATCCAGGTTTAGTCGATAATAAAGGAATTGCGTTAACGATCGAAATATGTTCGACTTGCACTTCAGCACCTGAATGTGGACTTCGAATTGAGGAACATTAGCCGGGTGTTTTCGTTCGTGTGTATTCACATGGCTTTGGTGCAATTGTTCATCAACTTATTTCCAATGTTGAGATGCAAATGATAAAGGTATCACATTTGCTGTTGAGTTGAGTTAGTGAAAAATTGGAAAACATTTGCGCATCGCTGCATACGTTTGGCGGAACTTTGAAATTACTTTTACGATTAATTTTAAATCTAAACATGTATGGCGTTGAAATTGTTTTGAGATAAAATTTTGGTTACAGACTTTCCCAAAGTGAGTGGGCGAGTTCATTCAAAAATGCGACGTTGATGCCCGCTTAATGTTGAAGTCAGCTGCATAAAATAATCTTAGCCCGGGATTAACCTGCTCAATTTCAATGCCGTTCCCTGTTGTACTGCCAAGGGGGGAAGTTTGGACAAACCGATATCATCTCCTTTATCCAGAAATTTGTTTTGAGAATCGCTGGGGGATCTATTAGGTTTTGTAGAACGTGATGAAGGATTTGTAAGGCTTTCTTTTTTAAGCAAATATTTTACAATGAAGAATTAAAAAGGTTTTTAATGGTATACCTTTATTTCCAGCTCGTTTTCCGCTCATTCACAGACTTAATTTATTTCCAAAAAAATTCCATTTTGCTTGCGTTTCGAAGTTAAGTTCTCAAAAATGATAATGTCGTCAACTTTTCCTCTGAATATTTAAACTGGAAAAAGGCTTGAAAATCTCTTGAGTTACGATTCCACGAAATTGTTGCAAATTGACTGAATGGCTTGCCTTAACGCATGCATGCTGCATGCGACTGTAGTTGGCAACAGTCGCAATGTATCGCGTCTGCAACAACCCCAAAACTACCAGGGAGCGCCCTCTAGTTGGGACGCTATAAAAATGATAGGGCAATTCTGGTCTCAAACTTCTCATCGAATTTGGTGATGATGGTGATGACGACGACAGCTACTTCTGTCGAAATGAATCTGACTGTGATGATGAATAGTAAGTAAAGCGTTCACTTAGAGACAAGAATCAAAAATTCTTTTCATATTCTTGAAGTACGCAATAGGTCATGGTGATAGTGGTGATACATAGGCAACGGTTGTGGTGATGATGATGATGATGATAGAGTGGGGATAGCTCTGTGTGGTGATAATGATAAATGTCAGAAATATTGATGATGAATACTAATACTGATAGTAACACAGCTTAGTCCATTTTTCTAGAGTTAGATTTGGTTCACCCACGCAATCTGTCAAAAAGGATTAGCATCCACATACTTAAATTCCCCCCAAAAAAACAAGATGTCAATATAAAATTATTATTATTATTAATTGATTAATTTCAAATATTATAAAAGTTTTTTTACTGCATTCAATTTGTCAGATAATTACAGAATTAACTATTGTAATGTTGGCATTACGGCCATTATTAAACATATTTATGCATCATTTCATTTCAGAGTAAATATAATTATTTTGTAATTTGTTTTCTTTTTGTGAAATTTCTTTTAAATTACCAACAATGGGAATGTTATGATGATGACCATGATGATGATGTCGACGACGACGAAGATGACGAGCACCAAGGGATACAAAAGGACGACGTCTCGAGGGTAGAAGCAGGAGTGTCTTATGTAGATGATGTAATAAATAAATGATAATAAACTAATTTGAATACATGTTTATTACATAACTAATTTAAATGTGTATGACTTGCTTAACAAATTTACACATATATATGTGTAGGAATAAATAAATTATTAATTAATTAATTAATTAATCAACTCAATGATGCTGGAAGGTGAGTAAATGAGATGAATGATAATTCATTTTGTATGCTAACAAGTTATTGTGACGCAATATTTATGCGATTACGTCATTTTGTTCTACGTTTTGAATAAATAAAAATAATAAAAATAAAATTTTAATGTTAAGCTTAAATTTTGTTTATAAGAATTCCAGTTTATTTAAAAGTTTAAAGTTAAAATTTATGGAATTACTATGTTACCACTTGTTTAATTTTTATATTTATAAGAATTATAGAATTAAGAATAGACATTGCAATTTCTGATGGTGATGATGACGACGATGACTAACGATTATCTAATTAAAGATAATTGAATTTTAAACTTTGTTTTAACGGCCGGAATTAATAGAACAAAGAATTTAAATATTGAATACGTCCAATAATTGAAATGTCATGACTTTTAGATTAACTTTTTTAGTTTTATATATTAATATTAATATTATATAATTGTTATAATATTTATTATTATTAAATAACAATTATTATTATTATTATCTTCATCATCATCACAATACATGTAATAACAAAATTTAAAATAATTTTTTAGCGAAACCATTTTCGCCCCTTCGTAACTTTTATAATTTCCTGAAAAAATTCATTCGCAAATTGCCTGCTAATGAAATTATTCTCTGAAAAGATTTTTTGTGCTTTAATGACATTTTGCAAAAAAAGGAAGTGATGCTTGTTCTTATTTATAATGCCTTGAGAAGAACCAATTTTTACAGTAATCTTCAGATAATTTAAAATTTTAATAAGAAATTTTGTTTCAAATTTAAAATTTGTAATCCCCCAACAAATGTAACATTCTCCACTTTCAATAATATTATTAATAATATTAGCCTGAATAATAGCAACAACATTATGAAGGCTAAACGATGTTAATGATACCCAAATTGGTACGAAGGTGTATAGGCTTAGCATACCCTTACATAGGCGTAATGTAATCCATTGCATGTTATCATTGAATTTACGACGCACCCTTAAGAACCTGAACTGCTCCAAGCATTGTTTTTATTCTTGCACTTTTTTATGGCTCCGAAATGAGGGCTTGCTATTTGGACAGCCTCCACGTTTGCAAACCACCCCTTATTGCGCTCATCTGTGTTTTTGTTTACCTGCATTTGCATAGTAATTAATTCATTTGATTACCTATATTTGCATGGTAATTAATTCATTTGATTACCTATATTTGCATGGTAATTAATTCATTTGATTACCTATATTTGCATGGTAATTAATTCATTTGATTACCTATATTTGCATGGTAATTAATTTATTTGTTTACATATATTTGTATAGTAATTGAGTTATTTGTGGTTTTTTTTTATTATTTACGTTTTATTTAGGTTCATTTTTAATTTACGTTTAGATTCATCTTTATGTCGATTCTTTAAACTTCGATTTTCTAAATTAAAACAATTTAATTACATATTTTCACAATCATCCGCTAAAACCATATTTGCACCTAACAGTGTCTAAATGTCTGAAACATTGCTGACATATCATGAGATATATCGTAGTTGTTTCAACAATTCCTTGCGCAAGTCGAAATAATTTCTAGTTATTCTGAATCATTCTTTAAGCTGAATAAATGTCCTGCTGTTAGATCTAGTAATCTAATGATTGATTCTCTGCAAACACCTCGCTAACATGTCGGGACGTTTACATTTCCGTGATGAACGCCCGTGGCGAAGTTTATGTTTTCGCTGTTTGACAGAAATTGCGCTTCATTTCGACTTCCAAGCTGTTTTTTGTATTGTTTATAATCATTTATACATTTTTTAATTATGTATTTCAGATCTTATATCAATATAAATACATTTTTGAAAATAAATTTTTGATTTATTAAAAGAAATAAATGTCTGCTTGACAGAAATTGCGCTTCATTTGGACTTCCATGCTGTCTTTATTGTTTATAATCATTTTTTTAAATTTTGTATTTCAGATCTTATATCAATATAAATTTAAAAAAATAACTTTTTAATTTATTAAAAGAAATAAATGTCTAATGTATTTAAAGAAATAAATTTCTTATATATTTAGATAAATAAATTACCAATCCCGAAATATTTTACGATTTCCTCTTCGAACATGAATTTTGTTAATTTTCTGATTTGTTTTCGTTTATTGGAACCTTAAAAAATTGATTGAAAGAAATTAATTAAAAAACATTTTAATAAAGTCACTTTAGTAAGAAATGTTCAACGAAATTAAGCAATGGTCAACTTGGTTAACGTTAAAAATCCATTCCCAATTTGGTCGACTTACGTTTTCAAATAAATTATTTTTAATTTAAATATTAAATAAAAACTATTCTTAAATCCAACGTCTTATGGTTGTTGTTCGTCTCCTCATTCAATCTGCTACATAAACTTCAATTATAAATGTTAATAAATATTCATTAGGTTGAATAATTATTTTAAATAATGGCACATTAATTCCAATGACGCAGCAGGAAGCAATATGCGACCATTAATAGAGTATTACAAGGGACGTGTACATTAAGTAATCTTTATTATAATACCATGTTAAGTTAATGTAAAGAGGTTAATTTCTTCAGAAAATATTTAAAATAGATATCAAAATAGATATTCATTAATAATTTCAAATAAATGTTGAGGTTCGTTAATAATTCACAATACTTTGTGCCAACATCGGATCTTTTTGAAGTCTTCAACTCCACCAAAGCCAAAAAAGTTAAAAAAGTTGAAAGCATCAACAAAATGAACTTCATTTTAGTAGTCTCTTAAAATTCAAACTTTATCTTTTCAAAAATGTTTCTCAACTTTTAGAAATAAATATTTTATTGACCTGCAAAAATAACTATTTTTTTTTTACTCTGCAAAATAGAAAATATTTTTTATATCCCGCAGCATTAAAATTCTAAACATCAACAAATTGCTATGGCCTTCCTGGCAGCGAACGAAACATCGCTCACACAATGTCCTCTTGTGCTTGTAAAACGGATGGCCTTTGTTTGAAAGTCATTCTTATCCATTACCTCTTAAAAATATTCAGGTTGCCAAAAAATGTTAAAGGAAATCTTTTTCAACGACGAAATGTTAAATTAAATAAAGGTGTGAATTTAATAATTCAAAACAAAAGCTATTAAGAAAGAAATTATAAAAATTTAATTTAATTATAAAAAATAATTTTCCTTTATGGGATTTGTTTTCAATTTTAATACATTAATTGAAGCTTAACTTAAAATAATTGATTAAACAATCAAATGCCATGACGTGCAGTATTTTGTCACGCAACATTGCATGTATTCCTCTTGGATATTCTGGAAATGGCTTTTAAAGAGAAAAACAGTGCACGTAGACGGAGGAGTTGAAAGATTGGGTTCTGCTGCTGCATTTAATGAAGCCAGATTCCTCATCTCCTCGTGAACAATGACCGACCCTGCTCCAAGACTATATTTTTTGCATTTTCTTCGTTTTGGTATTGAAAACATTTTTAAGTGAAAACAATTTAAAATTTAAAATGACGAAACAAATCAAAGAACACATTTTCTATGATTTGGGATGTAAAAACGCGAATAAAAATGTGGACGATATAATATCATAATTATATTTTCACCACCATCATCATCATCATCATCAGATGATGATTCAATTACACGTAACCATGGAAACGTTTTGCTTAGAAACATTTCCAAATTTATTTTGCAATTTTTTTTTTAAATTCCATTCTAAGAAATGACTTTGGTGAATTTTAATTTATATATTTTTTTAGTAAGCAATTAATAACTCAGGCCAGTAATACATTATGCATAATTAATTAAATGCTCGATTAATACATTATCAATAACTATTTTGATAATTAACACTAACATTATTATTCAATTATTGTCTTTAAGCACACTAGTGTGTTCCAATTTGATAGAAAATCAAGCGAAGCTTTACGTTGAACGTTTTAGTGATTGATAAGACGATGTTGATGGCGATGATGCCATTTCGTTTCGCCATTGAGCAGTTGTCAATTTGATTATTGATAACCTCATTAACGTCATTCATCATTAAAAGATTCATTAATAATTCAATACCTCGTTAATTATTACTTAAATCGCTAACAAAGACGTTAATGGCACTTAATGTGTCGAGAAGCATTTTAATTTTAAATTTTTATTTTCAACTTTTTTTTAAAAAACATTTCAGCACTACTTTAAGCACTTTTAAACATTAATTTTAAACATTTATTTTAAACCTTTATTTAAGAACTTTAAAAGTTGAGGTCTCAGAATTTTAAACGAGTCGGAAATTGCAACCTCTTGACAATGTGTGACGATTTCTTTTCGTCAAGAATTTTAAGTAGTTGTCGGTAGTTCTCGGTAGTTGTCGGTAATTGAAGGTAGTTCTCGGTAGGAATTGTAGGTAGAAAGATGACTTTAATTGTTTGAAGTATCTTCCTCGTTAAAACAATGGCATGAAACATGTTGAAAACAATTTCGTTAAACATCCTAAAGTTTAACTTTTAGTATTTTTTTGTAAGTTCGTAATTAAGTAATATTTTGTTAACTATTTCATTCTAATGTTTTTATGAAAATAAATAGAATTTGGATTTAATGTGTCATTTTTATGAAATTTTTCAAATTTCGAAATGCTGTTAGCTGAGAAATTTTAATTTTTGGGTTTTATTTGTTTGTAATTCCTCAATTTGTTGGTGGATCTTTTGGACAGATGAGAGTTAATGGTTCTCCTTGAAAACAACTTAAAATAACTTTTAAATTGACTTTTGATGATGACGGTGATGTCCTTAAAGGGTTCTTTATTCTGTCCATCAACTGCGCACTTTGACTCAGCTCGCAACAAAATATTTTTAAATTATTTCTAAAGAAAATATTTTAAAATTATTTCTAAAAAAAATATTTTAAAATTATTTCGAAACAAAATATTTTAAAATTATTTACACCTAAAAATTGTTCAATCTCGTTGTTGAAATTATTTCCGTCTTTCGACTTTTTTTTCCGAACCTTTTGAAACCGATAAACCTCATTTAGTTATTTTCCACTGAAACTTGAATGAAACTAAATCTTTTTTTCATATTTTCACCTGAATTTTAAGTTATTGAATTGAGAGCTCAAGCTAATTTTTAATTTTAATTTTAAGTTAAATTAATTAGCCTCTGAGGCTATGCATATAGCGCCTTAGAAATTAATTATTGTTGCCGTTGTTATTATTATTATTATTAAATGATTGTTTTCATTTAAAAACAAAATATAATTCAGACAAATTGTCAAGGCATGTTTCCAACAAGAATTTGATCCACAGTGAGTCCACCTCTTCATCAATTCCTGTCAAACCATTCCTCATGAATCTTACCTTTTCGTGCAACTTGTCAATCTTCAAAAAATTTTTATTTTATGGAAAATAAAATATCAGAAAAATAGTATTTTATCAACAACATATGAGTAAGTATCGTTTAATTAATTCATTATTCATTAAATTAAATTAATGACTCGACTTAATTTAATCGAGGAAATGGTTAACAAGCGTCAAAAGGCCTCCCATTCGAAAATCAAATTTGGGCCACCAGGGAGCCTTTACATCCTAATTAAATTTTAAATTTTAAATCTTAAATAAATTTTAAATCTAAAACATCAGATGAATGTCAATGCAAAAAATTTTAAATTCAAAAAACTGATGACTTTTCAGATTCGGCTTAGAATTGAATGCATTCAAGTTGAAAGGTTTTCATCAATTTGAAAAGAAAACCATGACCTGTTCCAGTGTAATTCATTTAATACTTCTGTTTTATTTTTTTATGGGGAATGGGTTATGGAGTGCTGATAACATAATTGCATGTCGTTGGGTCGTCACACCTAATAACATTGCATGTCGTTGGGTCATCATTGCTAATAACATTATACATCATTGGGTCACCATTTCTAATAACATTACATAACATTGCGTGACTCTTTCCTTTTTTATCTCTTTTTACAACATCTTCTAAATACTTTTTATTCACACACATTGTCGTGGTGGCATTTGAAATTCTTTTTTTTAACTTTTCAATCCATGCTTTCGAATTCGTCAAAAGCTAAGCTTGCTTTTCTTCGCCATTTCCAAGAGCCATTTGATCTATAATACTATCGAATCTTTCCCAATAAATCACATCTATCACATATCCTATTAATATTATTATTATATTAATATTATTAATAATAACTTATATAATAATAACTTATATAATAATAACTTATATAATAATAACTTATATAATAATAACTTATATAATAATGATGATGATGATGATGATGACAATGTACTTCTATTTCTATCTCTCTCGAAAGCCATATCTCTCCAGAAAAGTCTCTGACCATTTATCTTCATGAACACGTCAATAGCCTCGGTTAGCAGAGTGTTCCTATTTGAAATAACTTAGCATCATTAAATACAATAATTAAATACTTGGCTTTATTTTAAACAAAGGAATTAAAATAAATCAAATTAAAAATCAAATAAAGAGAGGGAATGGCTTTCTCTTTCAGGAATATGTTTCCAAGCATCGAAACGCTTTTTGCATTACAAAAGCGTAGAAAGTTAATAAAGCTCCGTTATAAAACATTATTATTTCTTTAATAATTTATTAGCTAACATAATTAGTTCATTAGTAATTAAATTACGAAGCGTTAATATTCTTGATATATTATTATATATCTTTAATAAATTATGCCTTTCATTTAAAATATATTTTAGCAAATTTCCGTTAAAATAAAGTCTTAACTTGTTCTCAGAAATTCCTTCATTCGAGAACAAAGAAAGAAATTGCTTTTGAATTTAATATGTTTCAGCCTAATATTGCTTGGTCATGATTTAGGATGCAGGCAGGTTTCCAATTTTGACTTTTACACAATTTCACAATTTTAAACTAAACTAAATTTCGTTTTTTCATTCAAATTTTAACGAAAATATGTGTTTAAAAAATTATGTGGTTTACAAATTAATTTTTTTGTAAAGATTTTTGTTAAACATTACAATATTTTGTGATAAAATGTATTAGTTTAATTTATATTGGCAATGATGATAATAATAGTAGTTATCGTTGTGTTGTCAATGTTAAAAGTAAAAACTGCAATATTAAAAATGAATATTAAGTAAATAAATATCAAGTAAATAAGTATTAAGTAAATAAGTATTAAGTAAATAAGTATCAAGTAAATAAATATCAAGTAAATAAATATTAAGTAAATAAATATCAAGTAAATAAGTATTAAGTAAATAAATATCAAGTAAATAAGTATTAAGTAAATAAATATTAAGTAAATAAATATCAAGTAAATAAATATCAAGTAAATAAATATCAAGTAAATAAATATCAAGTAAATAAGTATTAAGTAAATAAGTATTAAGTAAATAAGTATCAAGTAAATAAATATCAAGTAAATAAATATTAAGTAAACAAATATTAAGTAAATAAATATCAAGTAAATAAATATCAAGTAAATAAATATCAAGTAAATAAATATTAAGTAAATAAGTATTAAGTAAATAAATATCAAGCAAATAAGTATTAAGTAAATAAATATTAAATAAGAAGGAAGCAACACATCGTTCATCGTTGACCTATTGATCCCGATGTTATCAAAAATAAATCGATACATCAAAGTCTGCATTCCTTCAGAAGCACATTTTTAATATTAAGGTTGATATTAATATCAATGTTGACATTAAATATTCATTAAAATATCAACATCTATTTTTAAAATTCACATTGATATTCAGCATTTAATATCAACAAATATTCTCAATACCAACATCTGCTTGTAATATCAACAATTATTTTCAACAACACTGACACACAGTGATCAACATTTACATTTGCAAGTGCAACACTTTTAATCAACACTCCTCAGCATTAAGCGCTCGAACAATCTCATTTCCGGATGCCATTCTCGCGTGTCGTCGTCTCCAATTTTGTTGATTTGATATTTTTTCCTTTCGAAACCACTTCAAAAAGAAATTTAAAAAATAAATAAACCCGGGCCGTGTCGGTCCTACGCAATCATCCTCAGAAATGAAACCTTCATTTGCATAAGCCTCGATTCTGACAAGTTAAGATGCTCTGCCAACACGGGGTTCTGAGTTACGTTTTTAGGAGCCCACAGCATTGTCGTTGGTCAGTGATCAAAGTGTCGAAGCAAATGTTGACTAATTTCATCTTTGTAATCTTTATATTAATTGCATTCATTATAATTTCGCTTTCGGAATGTTTAGTAATTTTTAAAATACTTGTAAGATGTTTTTTCGATATTTTGATTATGTTATTTGTGAAAATGGGAATTGCTTTTACGATTCGTTATGGGATGAAACATTTCCTTGGAGCGCCGAGGGAAGTGTGGTTACCGTTGAATATTAATTCGCTTGATGATGAATATTAATTCACTCGTTGGATATAAATTCACTTGTTACGAGTTGTAGTTCCTTTAATGACGGCGAGAAACTTCTTATTTAAGATCTTCTGGGGATTTTAGCCAACAACATTTTATGATTTAAAAGCTCACGTTGATGCCGTTGTTTGAAGTTCTAAACGTTATTCATGTTCTTCTTGAAGGTAATGTTTTCAACATTCCGCAAGACACAAGATGCTGCTATGGTGATGACGACGACGATGATGATGATGGTGGTGGTGATGATGGTGATGACTGCTGTGAAATCCTGATCATCCGTAGCCGTTTTATCTTTTTTTTTTATTTTAAAGAAATTTGTGGACATTTTTATAGCAACACTAAGAAGCTTGAAGTTCTCCATTCTACATTTCCTCTGGAAATTATCACCGTCATCACCAGTACCACTTCAACACCATCATCATCGTCATCATCATTAATCATCATCACCTCAACTAGTCAAGGAAAACTAACTGGATAGAAGTACTCTCGTCAAGCATTTCTTCCATGCATGGGTGATCGCATCTTGTCGCGCGACGAGGACCGATGGAGCGTGACGGAGGTAGGAACGCTGGTGATGATGATCGTCATCATTCTCGTCACCATAGGTGGAAACGTCATGGTAGTGATGTCCGTATTTACCTACAAACCCCTGAGAAACGTTCAGAACTTCTACATTGTCTCCCTGGCCTGTACCGACCTCATGCTGGCAACCGTGGTGATGCCCTTCCACGTAACCTACTGGTTGGTAGGTCGATGGACCTTAGGGCACCTGTTCTGCAACGTGTGGGCCACGTGTGATGTCCTCATGTGCACGGCATCCATTCTCAACCTCTGTGCCATCGCCGTAGACCGGTGGGTGAATAGACAAATAAATAAGTTAATTAATTAATTAATTAATATTTAAATTTAATATTTAAATTAAATAATTAATTAATTAAACAGTCATTAAGTTATGTCTATATTTAGTGAATAAAATGTATGAAAAATAAATATTGAGTTAATTAATTGATTAAATATAAGCATTACGTAATGACTGTTAACTATTAATTAAATTTAAAAATTAAACATGTCATACACACGTCACACGATTGTCTCCGATTCAATACAAACAGCATCTCATTCCATTTGCTCCATACTACATTTGTTACGCCAATGATGCGTTACAGAGGACCGGGATTATTTAAACCGATGAATTACTAATTTTTAGCAATAAATTCAATTTTAAATTGCTATTATAAATATAAATATAAATTACATTATAAACTTGACTATTACAAACTGTGTCCTTAAAATCTTGTTGCACGTCATAAACCTGTCTCCTGAAAAATTTGTACTCAAATGAGATTAGAGATCTTCACGCCTCAGTAATTCCATTGAGCGCAGACAAAACTCCCTCAAATTGCTGAATGGAAATTGGTTTCACATATTTTATTAACTTAGTAAATTTATTATTTTCAACTATGAAATGATAATTTTCTAAAATATTTGCTAGTTTATTAATTGCTGTATTGTGGTTGGTTGTTATTAGGTGATATTGTATTATGGTTATTATGATATTATGGTTTTTATTATATGATATTATTAATTATATGATATCATTTAACCACATTACTCTTGTCATTAACTCCTGTTATCTACATTACACTTATTTACTAAATAATCATGTTTAATAAAAAATTAAACATTAGAGTTAATTAGCATTAATTGATCAACCAATAAAGCTTGATGTATAAAAGTTTTTCTCAAATTCCAGATAATAACAACATATAATAAAAGATTTTACAAACTTTGGAAAAAATAATTTTATCTAAAAATATTCCAGGTCAAAATGATTTATTATACGAACAGTTTTTAAAATCAAAATTTTGCTGCCAACTAATTCTGACAAACGAGAAGCAGCTGTTTCACGTAACGGAAATATGGGCTTTTCCGAAATCTAAACCTATTTGTTCAATAATAAAGTTTTTATAATAAATAACATTATTTCAATAAATTCAATTACAATGAATAAAATTTTCTTTTTAAATAGGATCATTTTATTTGTAAAAAAATTAAATAGAATTTTACTCTGTGAGAAACACCAGGAACAAAACTCCGGAATATTGTCTTTACTCAGAGATGAGTCTGCTTTGGCCTATTTAACTTTAACAAATAATTCGATTAATATTAAATTACTAAAATTATTATTAGTAAATCAATGGTAAATGCTAAATTAATTATTGAATATTATCTTTACGAATTGCACAAAACAATAAATTAATTGTAATCAGAAATTTAAAATATCAGCACCTACGATTAAAGATTTTTCTGAATTTAAATTTAAATTACAGAAAATCCATCTCTTTGAAATTCACTTGTCAACGGGAAGCTCTTGACACTGAGCAGTCTTCTTCAGTTTCTTTTCTTTTTTCCCTCCATCTGACCATCCATCCTCCATCCATCCATCCATCCATCCATTCATCCATTCATCCGTGCGTCCGTCCGTCCGTCCGTCCATCCATCAATCCATCTGACCATCCATCCTAGTTTCATTTATTAATTAAAATAAATAAATCGATAAAAAGCAAATGAATGCAAATGAAATTTAAAACAGTTCCAATTGAAGTCTTTTGAAGACTGAAAGTCATGCAAGTTCAACCTTTTTATCGCCTCCGCTATTGAAACGATATAAAATATTTATTTTAAATTTATCATTTATATTTACCGAAGATAATTTCCGCGTGAAATTTAATAAAATAGTTAAATTCAAATTTAGTGTCCCATTGTCTTGACATAAATTTCTGGAAATGTGCAAAAAAAAACGGAAATTTGAAAATTAATTTAATTTTTAAACTTCCTTTTCCATCCAGGTATTACGCCATCCACGATCCAATCCGCTATGCCCAAAAACGAACAATGAAAAGAGTTCTGGTCAGCATTTTCGTTGTGTGGGGTGTAAGCGCCCTCATCTCCATGCCACCCCTGGTTGGATGGTTTGGGGGTGACTCCCCACAAGAATTTGGACCATCATCCGATCTCACACTGAACGACTTGCGTCAAAAATTAAAGACGTTAAAGAAGGCGTCAGTCGACGAAGCGAGCAACATCTCTGCCTATCAACATCATCTGCTCATCAACATCTCTGCTCATCATCATCAACAACAACATCATCATCTTCTTCTCCACAAAGCTGGACTTATTTCAGAAGCTTGGAGTGATGCGACAACAGCGATAGACGAAAATATCGACTCGCGTTCGATTGTCAGCATTTCAAGTTCTTCCGAATCATCTCCTCCTACTACAATCATTCCGAGCAAGCCTCCGATCAAACCAAGATCCAGCCATCGCAAATCACTGTACAACAGTCAGGACTTGAGCTGTGAACTGTCCGCAAACCCAGTCTACGTCCTTTACAGTGCAGCGGGTTCGTTCTACATTCCACTTCTCGTTATGTTCCTCCTTTACGTCAATATCTACCTCGCCACCAAGGCGCGTTTGAGGAAAAGGACCAAGCTCGGCAAAAGACTGCTCATGTCTGTGGCACCTCAGAAATCTTTCTTGAGTAAAAAATCGATCCCTGAGAATTTGTCAAAATGCAGACAAAATGGACAAGCTTTAAATGAGCTGCCGGATGGAGGAGAAGACAGGTCTGACAAAAATAATGAGAACACAAAAAGCACGAGCGAATCCAAAACATCATCGTTTCAAAACGTCGACAAAACCGAACAGAAGTCCACAACAAATTTTTTATTAACTCATTTAGCTGAAGTGAGGACAGAAAAAACAAACAGAAATGACGAAGACTCCTTGACTAGTTTGTCTTCTCCTTCAGCTCAGATCGAAAACCATCAAAAAGCTGCTTTGAACTCAGACTTTTACCCAGAGGAAGGTCGGAAAACACTCCCAATCGTCGATGACTCGAGAAGGGATGACATCCCCAGTGAAAACAAGACCGAATCGGCGGCTAACGTCGTCTCCGCAACGAGGGTGAAACGCCCGACAACTCTGGCGGCAAACAATATTCGCGGAGGAACTGGAACTCTGAGAAAGTTCCTCGAGGAAAAGCAACGAATCTCACTTTCACTGGAGAGAAGAGCAGCTAGAACCATGGGCATCATCATGGGAGCGTTCGTGATTTGCTGGCTGCCCTTCTTCGTTTGCTACGTTGTCATGCCCTTTTGTTCCTCCTGCTCTCAAAGCATCGATCAAAGTTTTGTCAGCTTTTTTGTCTGGCTCGGCTACATCAACTCGGCCATCAACCCTTTCATTTATACAATTTTTAACATCGACTATCGAAGAGCCTTCAGAAATATTCTGCAAGGCATGTGTTCGAGCAGTTGAGAAACAATTATTCGTCTGCAAAAGAGAACATCGAACCTTACTTACATTTACTTTGAAATTGTAATAACAAAATTTCGTGCTGTGGCATTTTCTCCAATTTCCTAGAATTTGCATTTTTTGAAAACCAGTGAAATAAATTTAAGATAATTTCGTTCCGTTTTGTTTTGACTCCTTTAGAGTGTGTGCTCTTCATTCCTTCATGTGCTCCTTCAGGCTGCGTAAGAAATGCTAAAATTAGGATAACAATTATTATAATATAAAAGTCACATTTAATCCATAAGATTGAGACAGAACTTCAAGATGCAAAAATTGATTCATTGATTCGTTCACATTTTCCAAATAAAGTATATAAAGTTATTAATTTGTAAGTAGTTTTTATTTTATTTGATTAATATTTCTTTCTCTATAAGAATCATTAAATCAATTACTTAAGACAACAATTTATTATTGCTGGTCAGTAATTGATTAGAAAAGCTGTATTTGCTTGGCTCCTATTAACCCTCTGAAAAGTTTTATTAATTTTACTGAAATTCCTTACATGTTTATTACCTATGTTTATTAACATGTAATAATGTATGTCATATTTATGTTCTAATTTCGAAAAAGCATTTGAATGTGCCAGGATTTTGAGCAATAAATTTCCTGATAAATTGAATTGTGAGACGTTTTTAAAATTTCCATGCTCAGCGGAAGTTGCAAAAACTCAATCTCTCTGTTATTGGAAAAGTTCTGCCAAAACAAGAGTGTATTACTGCTGTTGTTTTTAAAAGTTATTGCCAAACGTACTGCTGAGGTTGTTAAAAGTTACGCTACTGGCTAATCAATCAATAGTTATGAACAAAAAATAAAGATCTCTTTCGTGATTCAATGACCAACCCAGCGAATGGGATCACTGGGGAACTAATTTTAAATAAGCAATTTTATTCAGATTTATGCACCACTATCTCTCACAATAATAAATCGTCATCTCTACGATATTACAGTGCACGAGGTAGCTAAAAACGGGTTTAGCTAGCCTTAAAAATTCCTCATCAAAGAGAGCTTCCCTCAGTTTTAAAGTTGTCTTGAAGTTTTATTCGAACATACGACGAGTAAAACACATTGGGGACCATCTTCGTTACCATAAAAAAACAAACATTATACAAATTTTAGCATTTCGGAATAAATTCAAAATTTATTTCGCAAAATCAGAAATATTCGGACTTAGTTGGAGCTCACAACGCTGTCAATCCACCTCCTAAAGGCAGATATTCTTGTAAAAACTCCTGGAGCTTTTCCCGGATTGCTAGCGCTTGTGAAAGAAGCCAGTCCCACTTGAACGAACAAATCTCCAAAAGGGCATACCAAGGGACCACCGCTATCACCCTGTGGATAACGTTTACAAATGCCCGACTGTTGTTTTTAATGCGCGATGTAATTATAACTAATTATGTAATTATAACTAATTATGTAATTATAACTAATTACATTGTCATGCTCACCGAACAAATTCCAATTTCCTTGTTTCCATTACCGCCAGCACAAATGCGTGAGTCTGTGGTTATGCCCCAATAATCTGCGCAGGTACGATCGTTTACTTTCGGCATGTTGACTTCCAAGGCGTCGTTGCTGATTCGTCCTCCTAAATGAAATTCCTAAACTTGTTGCTAATTCTTTTCAAACAAAATTTCCAAAGTGAAGATAAACAAAATTAGTTTTTAACATGCAATGGCATCACGAAATGAACAAGAGCGGTTTATCACACAGACTTCTTAAACAGCAATCAATCAATTAATGCTGTCTAAATGATTCATCAACTGTTTCCATTGCTCACCGCTTGCAGTGCAGCCCCATCCCTTCATGATACAAGTCATGTTGTCCTTCAAGAAGGAGTCATCTGGACCTGCCAAAGTGACCAATCCTACCCTAGAAATACCACCTTTATTGGTGGAGATTTGCCCCATCATCCCGTTGAAAGATTGTTTGAAAATGTTCATGTAAGTCTCGTCCTGTCCTATTGGTATATCAAGAGACACCTCTTTTTGAAGTTTCATCAGAGCTATGTCGTTCCTGTATGAATCTTAAAGGCATTTAATTGTTTTTATTATTTTAATCGTTCGATTACTGTTAATTAATGTTAACATTAATTTAGTGCTTTCGTTTTGGCACTTTAAGCGACATTAGCAAGTTAAAATTTTCTAAAAAAGTACAACATTTTACTTTACAAATTATTTCTAAGACCTTTGTGATACTTTACTTTTAAAGTTTAATGTTTTAATCTTATGGAAAACATTCTTACGAAATCTTTTCATGTGTTAACAAGGGTCGGCACGTGTATAAATAGATGGCATATTGCGGAAAGAAATTGCAACGGACTATAATCAAATAAATAAATAAATAGGAAAGAAATTGCGCCCCGAATCGTGAATAAACTATTCTCAAATTACATTTGTTCTTTCCATATTATTAGAAACATTTTAAATAGGAAGACCTACCTTTTGGCGCATATTTGGGATGAATAATAATCTTTGAACCCTTAATGTTGTAGTAAGTCCACTCAGGCTTTTTCGCCACTTTACTGGCAATACCTTTCAAGCGATCTTTGAAACTGGTCTGAATCAATGAATAATAGAAAAATAAATACAAATGGCATCACTTACTTTGGAATAATTTGAAGATTACCTAACCTCGACCGTAATTTCACCTACTTTGGCTTCCCATTGTCTTGGGTTGGGAATCCTTTAAAAAGTTATTTGTTTATAGCTATGTAAAATAACTTATTTACGTTATTTCAAAAGCATTTTGAGAATTTAATTATTTAGTTGTTATGAATAATTCGGGTTTTATGCACTTATTTAAGCACATCCCTGATGAGAGTTATTATTATTGTTATTATTGTAATTGTTATAACCAAAAGTATTTGGATAGTTATTTGGTTAGCACCATCGTCGTCATCAAAGTATCTTCAAATTTCAAGCATACGTGAAATATTCCTTTTGATGAAGTGTTTAAAAAGCAGAACCATTTAAATCCTAAGAAAAATGCATCCGATTAGGTTATCACGCTCACCACAATTCTGCTCTACCTATTTAAGACAATTCAGATTTTTGTTCATTTGGCTTGACCAAATCTATTTAGAAGGGTTTTTCATTATTCATTAGCTGTAGCTTATGTTTCATATTTTATATTTGATTGGTACATAAATGCTGGATGGATCAAAAAGTTCCTTCGCATCCTATACATATTGGATACAAAAGTCACTCGAAAAAATGAAGTACAAGTAAATACAAGCGCATTCGGGTCACGTCAGTTTAAATTAGCAGTTAAAACATACTCACGGATGATCAACTAAAATAAAACAATGAGCAGCTGTTAAAATCCAATTTTTTCCAATAAGTGAAGCGCCACAGTAATAATTTTTGTTTGCTAAAGGAACACCTAAGATGTAATTAGTTGGAATTTTTCCGTGTAGTGAAACTAGCCAGGGCCATTCCCCTTTGGTGACAGTTGTTCCCCCAATAATCCTTTTTACTCTTGAGCTACTTTTGTTATTAACGGCTGATACATTCCAACTATCGAATACGTTACAAGTAAGAAAAAATGTCAGAATCAAGCGACCGCAATGCATCGTAGAGCCGAAACTAATATTGAAAATGTACAAGAACAACTTTAATGTAACAGTATTTATTCGCTTGAAAAGGGCCCTAATTGAGCTGGCAATCAGAGACAGATTGTCATTGGTCAATTGACATCAATTCAAATAATTACCCAGCATAAGAAGAGAGTGAAGTTTATCGCGAGGAAGGTATCTTTTAAAACTTTTTAAAAACTGTGATGTTTTTTTTGTACAAATATCGAATAACGTTTTGGTCTTAAAATGATAGGAAATTCTTAAAAAACGAGCCGATTCTTCAAATCTGAATATTCTTAAATTTTTATATTTAATAATAGTCTGAAAAATCCCATATATTCAAAAGAAAAATTTCTAATTCATAAAACTGTTTTATTCAAAAAAGGACTTTCTTGCATTCCTTTCGAATGCATTTCATTCATTTTTTATCTTATTGGCTTTGACGGCAATTTATAGTTGTTCAAATCTGTACATAAATAATCAAGATATACTATCTAGGGATACATATGAGTTGAATATCAACGATCATTTCATAATTTAATTAGGTCGAGTTTTTCCCGCTGACCAGCAAAATAAAAAATTAATTCTCTAATCTTGTATTGATGCTCTGCGTAGGAGCGTCCATTTTATCTTTTCCTTTTTACTGCACCAACTAGAGCGAATGGTCAAGGCGTTCATCCATACGGGAACGTAACCTCACAAAACAGCCATCACAAGGATATCTCTGAATACATGATATCGAATAATAATGTATGTCTTCACAGATGCATTATGAAGGATGAATGTTCAAACGATGTCGAAAGAACACGTCTCGTCTAGGATCTCTAGCACAATTAGAGACTTATCATTGAAGCAATCAGATATTGCGGAGGACATTTTTGCCATTGGACAACCGATTTAATAAATAAATAGATAAATACAATAAAGCGCAGAAAGCAAATGCGACGTTTAACCGCAACTTAAGGAAATGAAATTATTCGGAGCGTGTTGATGGCCAAGACCATAATTAAGAGAATTTGGAACATAGTTTGATATAATACAGTCGTCAATAAATCTTTTCATTAAATTTTGGTTTAAACTCTCAAAACACGAAAGCAGATAAAATTTAAAGTATCCAGAAGTTCACCACAAAAATTTATTATCCCGCCAAATGTCCGTGAGCACGAAACTACGCTTTTTGCGAAACTTTGATTAATGATCGTAATGAATTGCTGAGGTCGTATCATTTTAATTATCTCACTATGGTTCGTTTATTACTCTGCAGTTGAATTTGTCATAATAATAATAACCACCATCATCATCATCATCAACATCATCACCATCATCATCATCACCATTATCATCCCGCCAAATGACGTCCACGGTCATTTGTCATACTAAGTTAAGGAAAGATTTATTCGCAAAGAAATGTTCATCCTGTCGAGGATTTGCCTCTTCTTCAGCCCTTCTTTATCTGTGTACTTTTTCAAAGGAATCATTTTAGTTTCTTTTTATTTGCTTTATTTTAGAAGTAAAATTAGAAATTATTTCTTAATAAACTTTGCTTAACTTCCGCACACTGAGTTAGTGAATGAGGAATTGTAAAGAATTTACTCAAAGCTACATGTCTGCGATTTTGACTGCTAGTAAAAATTGTTTTTATTTTCAATGAAATACTTTAATACTTTTGTTTGTATTTATTGACATAAGTTTTAAAAGTATAATTAAACATTATCATTAAATATTTCACTACACTCCCATGTTGTTGATGGTTACCGCGTCGATTACCGAGTTCAATGTTTACGAGTGTTTGATTGCGATAAAATCACATACGAAGATATGTCAGTATGATGAATGACGAGAAGGAACATCATTTGCATCAGTTATTTGTAAAGCTTGGTTAGAGTTGTTCAGCTCTTAAAACTGATGATGAAGCATCCACATATCAATAATACATACGTTCAATATGTTCAATAACACAAATAACTATTTATCAGGACACGAATTAGAGCAAATAAGGCAACGAGCATTATCAAATCTGATAGCGAAACTTGATAATGGTTTGATCTCATTAGAGGAACTTGCAAATGAAAAGTATTTGCATGTTAGACTTCTTGAATGGTTCAACTTTCCCTCATGGCCACTTTCAAAAGAGGTTTTGATGCTGATCAAAAGACTAATCCAAGTAATCAAAGTTTTATCGCAATGAATCCATTCTATGAATATTATTGTTTTTGTATTTTTGTAGTACCAGATAGCCCTAGAGTCTTTTGTTGAGCTAAATGCAATTCAGTTTCTCACACAATTGAAAGTCCATTTGGATGAAGAGATGCAGTCTTTACTCGAAGAAATTTTAATTTCTTTAAAAAGTGTCTCAAATGTTCAGACTTGCTATCAACAAGGATGTGTATTTTACTCGAAATCTGGGAGAAGAGAACTTTCAGGTTTGCAGTTAAAGTTGATTTTGCATAACAATTCATGACCAGGAAATAGTAAATAAATGATTAAATATTAATTAATTAATTATTGTCAGTCATTTGCATTTGCAGACGAGGTTTCGACATCACCGGACTTCACGTTTGATTCTTATGCTTCGAGGAAACAAAACACATATCAAAATATTTCATTCAATGGCAACAACGGTAATACATATTAATCGTTTAAACTTTGAAGACTTAAACTTATTTTCTCTAAATTTTTAATAAATTGCCTTTTATCAAGTTGAATGTTCTCGTCACTGTTTCAACAATTCTTACTTTCCTTGGGTGAGTCTTACAGCTGAAGATAAATTTGTTCTCGATTCATCTGTCGAGTGAGTTTCATTTTGAAGTGTTACTTTCACTTTGAATTAATAGTATTGACAATGTTAAACAACAAACTTATTTTGCATTTTGAAAATTTAAAAGTTGTTTTAAAGCAACATTCACGAATATTTAGATGGCTCTCGTCTGCAAACGTGGACTCGTGCAACGTGTTCATTGCGGACGTTCTTTTACATGACTTCCCAGCAGAGGTTTTCCTTCAAAGGCCACAAGTTATCAAGGTACATTTTAAAATTTATAAAAGTACAGTTAATAAATTATCAAGGTACACTTTGTAAATTTATAAACGTACAGTTAACAAGTTATCAAGGTACATTTTAAAATTTATAAACGTACAGTTAATAAGTTACCAAGGTACACTTTGTAAATTGTCAAGGCAAAATTCACACAGCAAGGTAGAATATTAACATACAAACACAAAATGACATTTTTAGTGTGTTGTATTCATCCTTGTTTCACATAAATGGTCAACAATAACTTCTGATACTGTGATAAAGCAAATGTAAATCTGGTACTATGTAAATGTGGTACTATGTAAATGTGGTATTATATAAATGTGATACTACGTAAATGTGGTATTATGTAAATGTGATACTATGTAACTGTAGTACTATGTAAAAATGGCACTGGTGAACTTAACTGAACTTTCAATGCAATAATAAAGTAATTAATCAGTAAATTAATTCAGTCTAATTAAATCTGGAAACATTTGCAGTACTACAAATTATCAAGGTACATTTTTAAAATTGTAAACATACAGTTAATAAATTATCAAGGTACACTGAACATGGCAGTACTTGAAGTACTTAAATGAACTTTTAACTGCAGGCGTTGATGGAGATGATTTCCTCCAAGGATGCAACTTTGCTCGACGAATGGGAGACGAGGATGCTCCTCGAATCAGTTTCGACTCTTTCCTCGTTCTGCGACGTTCTCTCCTCGAGGATTCAATTTCATGCCGACTTGGATTTCTCCACAGGTCAGAAGCTTTGGAAGTTATCGACTTATTGGATCGATTAATAGGGGATTTTAATAGCAGATTAATAACGTGTTACTAATTAATTATGATGAATAATTAAATAATAATAGTTGTTCATTTATTTCTAATTGGAATTAATTTTAATTAGAAGCTAACAACTTATTTATAATTGAATTAATTAATAGAACTTAATAACTTAGCAATAATTTTATTAACTTATTTCGTCAAGGCACGCGAAGGATGCACGACAACGACGAAGACCTCTTTCCCCTGCTACGTCCGATGCGCGAGGAAGGCGATCGACTCGACGAGTCGGAATGGCGTCATCCCCTCGAGGAGCAGTGGAACGTTCAAGAATTTTGTTTGAATGCGATGGAGAGAGCGATTCCCCTCTTGAGTGGACTGGACATGATGATCTACTCGAAATGTTTGAGACTCGTGTCCTCTGTTGCGACACTCTTGAAACGATCTGTCGACAAACGTAACTTGTGGCAGCATCGGGATCATCACGACAACTTCGTGAGTTGTCAGAGTGTAGTAAATGCAATTGTAATGCCTGGCAATTTTTGTTTGTTTTATTTTTTATTTATTTTATTTTATTTTTTTTATTGCACAATTTTTTGGTCAAACCACAAAATTCCGTCGAAAACTTGCTACCTTCCAATGATCTTTCGTGAACTTAATTTTTGAGCGGATTCATACTAATTTCAGAAACAAAGAATTTTATCAATTTTGAAAAACTTCTCAACAATTACGGTCTCCCAGCATCGTACGAAGAGCGGCAGATTGGCAGTTTGCGAGGTGACGAGAAGGCAGACGTTCTTCGTGGGACTTGCAGACGCCTTCGTTCGACTCGTCGATGACCTCGTCGACCTCAAGGAGGTAGTGTAACTTTTGCTTCGTTTGTTTAAACTTATATTTGTTTTACGAACAAACAAGAACATATGATTCATGTTTTATTACTTGCAATTTTGAAGGAATCTTGTTATTATTGGTATTATTATTATTATTGTTATTATTATTATTACTATTATTATTTTCCAGGCACCTGTTAATTTCCAGCAGGACTGCTTCTCCTGCTTTGAAATGATGCAGCAGGAAGTCTTCCTCGAGCTCGGTTTTCCCGGTCTGCGCGAGCGAATCGAATCTCTGCTTTCAACGACCAATCACGTTCCTTCTTACGAATCGATTCAGTCGAACGAAGTTACAAAGTCTCTCAGATGTTGCTGTAGATTTCTGAACGCTTCGTTGAAGGACGAGGTGGTCTTAAAAGTTAATTAACATAATTTATTGTGTTTCAGTAAAAATATTCAAAGTAATTTACATAATTTGTTGTGTTTCAGTAAAATTATTAATAAATATTTATTACTTCAGCTTAGCAGATGCTCTTAGGCGCTTCTAATTCATTACATTGCTTTAGGCTCACTTATTGTCCACGATTTATTGGTTAACATTTATTTTGTTACTTGATAATTAAATCAATGAATTTATTATTTTACAGAAACAAATTGGAGACCCAAGTGAATTAATAAATTTAGCAGAGCAAGGATTCATGAGCATCCGTGAACACAGGAGTGTGGATTTCATCGAATGCTCGATCAAACTGATCATTAAAGTGTTTGTTTCGCATTTTGCCGTTACTTCATGTTATTTTCTGCGATTCGGCTTGAATTAGTTCTGCGTTATCAACTTTTTTTGTTATGCACGTTGCATTGTATGTTGATGTAAATGATTGTATTAAGGATGTTAATAAGATTGAATGTTATTGAATTTTCAATTTATTGACATATATTGATTATACCGACAGATGTTCCAACGTGGAAAGCAGCGGTTCGGACGTCGAAAGATGTCGCCGGTTGCTGCTGCTACTTCTCGCTTGTTCGGATGTCGCTTTGCAGAGCGAGGTTTACAAGATCCTTCAGAGAATAATCAAAGTTGGTTTAGTGCTCAGAATGTTACAAGCCTCATTAATAATTAATTAATATTCCTTAGAGAATGAGTATTCGATTAATAGCTTCATTAATGATTAATTAGTGTTCTTTACTCGATGAGTTTTCGACCGTATTAATCGTGATGCTGTACGTTTTAATACCCGCTCGATTGTATTCCTTAGCTCGTTAATGCGAGCTACGATTGATTTTTGATTGAATTTTCTTCGCAGGGGACATTAAACATCGAAAAGTTTGCAACTGTGAAGTCCGATCTGAAGTCGGATTTGTCTGTTTTGGATTGCTTGCTGGATGTGAGGATCTTCTATGAAATCATCGCTTTCGGGTTTTCCAACCTGGAATTGAAGGTTAGTGTTACTTATTATTAGGTTACTATTACTTATTATTTTGTTACTATTACTTATTATTATGTTACTATTACTTATTGCTAGGTTAATAACCTATTATTATTAGGCGAGCATTGCTTATTGATTTAATATCCAGCAAACTTAATGATTAATCAATATAAGGTCTAAAATATTTAACGATTAATTGATTTAAGATCCAGGAGACGTCAAAGGATGTCCTGCTTCATCTGCTGCAGAGCAAAATCCTCCTCGCCGAGATGACTTGGAACAAACTCATGACTTGTCTTCAGCCACTCGCTCCACTGCTTCATGTGAGATGAGTTTGAGGATGATGATGATGATGATGATGATGATGATGATGATGATGATGATGATGATGATGATGATGAGGATGATGATGATGATGATGATGATGATGATGGTTGGGGTGGTGATGATGATGACTTAACAACAATGATTAACCGTTTGGATCTGCTAATCGTCGATTGTTTAATTTTTCCAGAGTTACGGTGACGAGTCATCGCTCGTAGGAAAGTTTATTTTGGGAATGTTCGGCGATTCGTCCGTCGTCAACGTGGGCGGAGTCCTCGGGAAGGAATTGGAAAATGTTAAAGGAAGTCTGAGGATCATGTTCCACAAGGACCCTAGGTATTGATTTATGGTTTATTAATGATACAATTACTTAATTATGTAATTATACATTATGAATAACATTTGCACTTTACTAATTATGCATTTTGAGCAACATTTACATTTTACTAATTGCACATTATATAACTAAATAATTATGAATTATACATTATTAACAATATTCAAATAATTTCTTGAATCATTTGAAGACTCAGAAAAATTGGATTGAGTTCTATGATACGGAGTTTGATGTGCGAGGAAAACAGTTCGAAGAAGTTGCCTCAATTGTCCTCTCCCGACATTTGCCAACAAAACGACATTTTCCTGCTGACTTTCAACTTCGGGGAGAGATGGAATTACTACAATTACAACATTTACAAAGTAATAATTTACTGTCCATCATAGTAATAAATTGGATGTACTTAATTTAGTTTGTGGTTATATTATAACATTTACAAGGTATGCCCTAAGCTCGTTTAGCATCTTGTGATGGAAATAGGGCTTCTGATTGGTTTGCACAATGTCAATTTATTTTATTATTATAAATGACCTTATTGTATAGTTAGAAGATGAACCATCGACTTATATTACTTAAAAGAGTTAAATTGAATAAATTTTGAACTCATTTTAAGGAATCTGATTTGAAAAAAGCGATGAAAAACTTTGCAACGCTCGATAAAGAAGCAAAAATATCGTCTTCTTCTCAAATATCTACAATCTTGTGTGGTGAGGATGATTGAGTGTTTGAATAAGAATGCTTGGAAACAATGAACAATAAATTAATAATTATCATTATTATTATTAATATTAGTATCATCATTTTTGTTATCACAATCATCATTGTCATCCTTTTGGTTGGTTGCTAAGGATAGCTGCAATATGGTGCAGGAGCTAAATGTTCATAATTATCTGCTGCTATTTACAAAAACTGTAAAAAATGATTTAGCAGAATTGAAATGTTATTAGTAATATTTAATTAATTTGAACGGGGCTAATTTTACTTATAAGATCCTTCCCTTCACAAAACCTTCGTTTCCTGCAACGGACTCGATTTGATTCTCAACGAACTTCGAGAAGGACTTCTGCAGCAGAAGAACCTGGTTGACAAATTATTTTTAATTGTTATCGTTGTGTGATTATGAATTGTGCAATTGGTAGTATTTATTTATTTGTAGATGTCATAGTTCTGAGTCAGAATTAATAAAATTAATTATGGAATGATATTATGTTTTGATTAAAAAATGTCATTATTAATATATTTATTTTCATGATTTTCACTTTGTATGTGACTTTGTGAATTTAAGTGATAATTCATGAATTCATAACCTTAAAATAAATGGTGATGATATTAACTGTAAATTTAAATATTTCTTTCAACTTTTGATGTTTTATTTCAGGAAGTTCAACTTATTTCGAACCTTTTAAAATGCCTCCTCAGTGTCATCGTGCTTAACTCCGATGCGTGCGAGAGATTGAGTCGAGATGTGTCTTTGTACTTGGTACTCCTCAGATGTGAGTTTCCTCCACGATTTTAATGTGTGCAAAAGATTTTAATTAATAATTTAAGTGACAATTGTCCATTTATTTTGTAAATTGTTGATTACATTTTACTAAGACATTAATTCTATAATATTATTAAGCTATTTGGAATGCATGTAATGTGATAATGTGTTGTAATGTGACTTTTGTTTATTTGGCACTGGTTGAATTTTGATACTTATTTTGTTAGATTTATGAAATTCTATATTTTATTTCACAGAACTTTTGTAACAACATAACAAAAGTAATGCTTAATTAAACAATATCATTACAATTTGATATTGTCATTCAAATCTGTCGAACAATTTCATGCGATTAGATGCGATTCTTTTTTCAACTCGAAATATGGCCGAGCCTCAGGTGGATGTCACGGTGATTATCTTTCTTCTGCTATTCCAGCATTCCGCACGACTCATCGTTTCGTGGTAAATGTTTTTTTTTTATAATAATTTCATAATTTTTATAATGCATCTTCATCGACATGAATTCATTATCAAATTTAATAATTTATTGATAACATTTTTTCACAATAATAATATAATATATCCTTAATATATACACCGTAATGCATATATAATATTTTTCTCACGATGTCACTGAATTGCTGCAATTGTATTATTATATTGTGTTATTACAATCAGTATTACTAGTGTCTGAGGTAACATTATTTCTATTAAAGGCACAACAATGAGCCACCATTTCTCGATGAATCCACAATAAGAATCCCTGCAACGATATCATCCAGGTTTATTTGTTTATTTTGTTTTAGATGGCGTTTGATAATATTATGTTCAAATGATGGCACTAATGCAAGGTGAAAAGTCATTCAATAGATGGCATTTAATACTTAATGTAAATTGGAAAGAGTGCAATGAATAAAGTTCACTCAATAGATGGCGCTCGATAGTTATTTTATGTTCGAAAGATGGCACTAACAAATGTCAGGTTAGAATTTAATCAATCGGTAGATGGAACTTCATAATTATTTTGTGTTCAAAAGGTGGCGCTTATTACAATATTAAAATTCAGTCACTCGATAGATGGCGGTCAATAATTACTTTATGTTCGAAAGATGGCGCCAACACATTTAGGATCAGGATTTAATCATTCGATAGATGGCAGTTCATAATTATTTTATATTCGATAGATGGCTCTAGCAAATACATTATTAAAACTCAAGCATTCGGTAGGTGGCTATGGGATTTGTTTTTTTTTATCCGGTAGATGGCGTTTAGCAATTATTTTATGGGCGAAAGATGTCACTAACAAATAGGAAGTAAGATTCATTCGATAGATGGCCTGTTGATGTTTATTTATTACTCGAAAGATGGCGTAAATAAATACAAAAAAGCGCTATCATTCGATAGTTGGTGCTGAATAATTACTTTTTATTCGAAAGATGTCACTAAAATACTAAGTAAAATTCATTTATTGAATATATGTCGTTTGATAATTATTTTATGTTCGAAAGATGGAGCAACTAAGTGAAAATAAAATTCATGTCATCATCCTCAATAATTCAAATTAAAATGATTGTTAATAAAACTTGTTTTGAATTTTGATTTAATTTTATTCGAAGATATTGCATACCTTTTGAAAACCATGGCAACTACTGTGAATCTTCTCCGTGGGCAACAACCATTTTCAGTGAATCTTCAAAATATGATGAAAAAACTGATAGAAAGATGAGCGAAAGGATGAGGGTTGTTTGGAACGTTGAGTTGTGTGATGGCGACGCGATAAAGGCTTGCTTAGGAGGCGATGATGGAATCAAGAAAATGAGGTTTGATTTATTTAATTAATTCAGGTTTAATGCTTTGTCAAGATAACCAATACAGACTCTATAGAACTTAAACCTGAATGTGAAACCACTTCATCTCAGGTTCAATACGTCCCTCAACATGTCAGACGATGACAAGGAATTGTTGCATGCCACTGTTCCCTCGTGTGGCACCTCGTTTGCCTTTTCGGAGCTCGAAAGCGCTCAGTCGCATTTTGCGGCCTCGCGGGCCATCCTCCGAATCTCAACTTTTCTCTCTTTCCAAGAAGAGGGCGATTGTCTTCTTCCCATTGGATGGACGAAGGTCTTGGAGAAGTGAGATTTCGTTAAAGAATTTGTTTGAGATTTTGTTAAATTTTACATTTTGAAATTAATATTTTCAAAAGTTGAAAAAAAATTGATTTATAGTTTATTATTAATAAAAAATTACAATTCTTTATTGTAATAATTAATATGCAATCCTGCATTGTTCAGATTCATCTCTGTGGCTCCGTCATCACCTTCAGACTTTCTTTTCCTCAAAGATGTCATTGCACTGTTGAAACTAATTGCAATCAAATCATCATCATCATCAACAAATAATAAGAAATCAAAAACAACCGTGTCAACCCACAACTGGATGGTTCAGTGCCTTCTCAACGAAGCAGTTCTCGGCGCCTTTTCGAGTTCCCACGAAGAAGATCAAATCAGGAGGTTTGTTACGTTTAATTTAATCTCGTTGCATCATTTAGCTGTAAATTATTGTAAAATATTGTATATATTGTATTGTATACAATTTGAAATAATTTTTTTTTTTTTTTTACATTTTACTGCACCCACATTACAGGGGCCTCCCAAGAAAGATCCTACAACTGATGAGTCATATCCTTGCTTCTCGTTCTGACGATGTTGACAATTTAAAACACGATGATGGACTGAAGAGATTGTTGGATGTGATTCTCCTTCGAATGTCCGAGGTGGAGGCCAGGAACTCCTGGCAACTCTCGTTTCTCCGGAATCTTCTGATGGTTCTCGGTCACATAACAGCCAGGTGATCGACGTTTGATTTGAAATAATTTAAATTCATGTATTATTTTATTTATTAATTAATTGTTTTAATATTTAGTGATAGTTATGTTTTATCAGTTAGTTCGTTCGTTAGTTAGAGATGTTGTTCGCGAAGTCAAGTTAAAGTTAAAGTTAATCTTAAAAATATTTGTTCGTTTTTTTTATGAGTGATGTTTATTCCGTAAGGTCTGGTTGGAGCACCTGCGATGCGAATTTGTGCGACAAAGTTTTACAACTCCTTCTGAAGGTGCTTGAAATATTAATTAACATAAATTATTTTGTCACTTAATATTAATATAATAATCTTTGATATCAATACAATAGTAATAATAATTTTATAATTATTCGTAGTGATCGTACTTACTAAACGGTACAGAATTCTATTTCATAAAGTCCATGAAAGTAGCTGTGAAAATCAGTTCTAAACCGCTTAACCAAATCAACATTTCCATCCCCGTGCAGACGTGCGTGTTTTTCCACGAGGGACGTTCGGGCGTCGGTCGTTCGTACGTCGGGAAAGGGATTACAAGGCTCGCAGCCCTCTGTCTCAATCATTTGGCGTTCGAAATGGCAAACAATCACTATAGCGAGGTTGTTGTTGTTGTTGCTTCTGTTGGCGTTGTTGTGATTTTTAAGTGGTATTTAAAGATGGAAATGCAATAGTTGGAAATTGTTTGAGATTGCGATGCTTTTTTTTTACAATTTAGGAATGGGCTGAGCGATGGCTTCACCCGATGTCGTCGTCGTCTGATTGCGCCGACTCGGGATTAGAATGGCTGTTTACGCTCATCACTTATAGGGATGTCGAGGCAAGTCTTACTGATGTTAATTTGTTTTTTAATAATTTACTTAATCATTAATTAGCATGTTCAAACATTTTGTACCAACATTTAAGAATTTATAACCTACCAGTTATTAATAATATTATTAGCAGTAATGTTAATAATACCAAATTAACAATGAATGAATGAATTAATTAATTAATCACGACATCGCTCAGGTTTGCGTCTCCGGGTTGTCCGTGGCAACAACGTTGTCGTTGTCGGAGGCAGGTTGGAGGATGTTGATAAAACACACCTCGTCGAGCAACTTTCAGAACATCTGGGATGCTGCTCTTCATCTCCTCATCGATGAAAACGAATATCACTTCGTTCGCAAGCAGGTAACGTCCGTGCAACGTCTTGACGGAGCATTTAATTAGCTTATTATTATTATTATTATTTATTATTATCATTATTGATATTATGATGACATCAATGATTAAGCAGGCTACAAGTCTGGTCCTGAATCTGATGACTCATCTCACAAACAACAACGACGACGACAGCAACGAATCTTGTCAACTGCAAAGTCTCTTCGTCCACGACAGGGAAAATAATGTTAGTTGAGAAGTTTTAAAATCAATAAATTTAAGTCATATTGATTCGTTTATTTATTAATAAATTTATTAATTTATTTATTTATTTACGCTTTTCCAGGTGAAGTTGGTAGGGTTGCCCTGTTTGACGTACCTGTTGAGAGAAACAAAGTTCTACGAAATGTTCGCTTCGATGTTGAACTCGTTCACTTTCGGTGCCGAACTCCATGTTAAAGGCGAGTTTTAATTTTGCTTGTTCAAATGGATTTTAACGTTTTGGTTGTTTGTGAATTTAGGTTGGATAAGTATTCTCTGAATGTTATTTAATGCTTATTTTTTTGTTATTTAATTGGTTAGATTGAGTTGCTAATTAATTCATTTTGTGTTAATTACTTTTAATTAATTAAATTTGCAAGTTTACAAGAGTGATGAGTGTAAATAATGATTGTGTAAATAAAGTATTTAAAATGCACTTAGCAACCCAAATGGACGACAGGAAGACAAGCAACAATAGGAACAACAACTCGTTAATTTCTGACATCACTGAAGATGTCGAGACAATTAGAGGTTCGTAATTTCTGTATTTATTTGCATTTCAATTAAAATTATTCAACAAAGTTGACGATATGTTCATTTGTTACCTAAAGTGCCACATATATTTAAAGTCAATGATGTTAATGTTTAATTGATGAATCAATGATGTTAATGATTAATTAATATTCATGATAGGAGGAGTCATAAATCAACCAAGGACCTCCCCCATTCTGCTTGCATCTCTTTTTGATCTCCTGCACAATATGCTCATCATGGTACCATCCGATACCGTGCGTGATTTGCACCGACATCAACTCATCAAACATATCTTGAGGTAATTTATTATAATTTAATGTTGATTATAATCATACTAAACCTGCATTTGTTTATAATTAACCTTCTATTGGTCTAAATGAAGAAGCTTCTTTGAAGGAATAAATTTTAACTTAATTAATAATAAATGATCATAAAAATAAATATTAAGTGGATATTAATTAAACATTAAGTAAATATTCAATGAATATTAATCAAACGTTAAACAGAATCTTCAGCTCGTCCCTTTCCACTGTCCACCAAAACCCGACGGTCCTTCGTTCGGAATCGAAGTTCTTCGTCGCCGATCTTTTGCAATTCCTTTCGAGTCTCGTCGACTTTTTGTGCCTCGCGTCGAACGTCGACGAAGCGACCTTCGCAGGTGAAGTACTGAAGGATGTCGTCTTCTTGAAGCATCTACCATTGTCCTATGCCTTCCTCAAAGCTTCTGCAGGTGATGATTATAACGATTGTGGTGATGAAATTGATGATGAGGATGATGATGATGGTGACTGTGATAATGATGATTATGAGTATGACATTGGTAATCAAAGTGAGATTTTCCCAAGACATTTGACTTTCATTTGTCGTTAAGCTTCGTTTTGTCGTCTGCAGACGACGACATGAAGTCGAAATCAGCGAAGTTGATGAACTCTTGTTTCAATCTGCTCATCATTCTGCTCAACTCGAACGTCGACAATTCTTTTCACGTCCTCGCGAAAGTGTGCGACGAGAGGTGGTCGCTTCTGAAAGGTCGGAAAACAAAATTTTAATTAATTAATTAACCAACTAACTAATTATTTTAATATTTTTAAAATTCATTAATTTAATTCAATGACGAGATATTGATGAATGTAGTCTTTCATTTTCTAATTTTTTAAATTCTATTTTTCACAGAAGCACTATTGCATATATTTTCGGATGCCGGTATTTTTGGCTCGGACGTGTGGTTCTCGGGCGTCCAATTCTTGACCTCATTTGCGAACAGAGAATCTTTATTGGCCCAGACGAATCGATCATCCGATTATGTTGCGAACAGTTTAATTTTTAACAAGCACTTGAACCAATCAGGTTTTTTGCCTTTGTCTTTAGCAAATATTTATCCATTATCGTTATCGTGTTATCGGATTAATTATTTTATTTAACTCCAATTTTAGTTCCAATTTACCCTTTCCATTAGCCATTCTAAGATGATGATGATGATGATGACGTCCTTCAATTTGTTTACATTTATTAGAGTTGAATTTGTGAAATACTTAGAATCGCCTCCGTCGTTTCAGATGAAAAAGACGCTCGCGAGTTCGTCGAGTCGATGGTCGGAATGGTCAAGTCGTTCGATTTTAAATCCTCGGAACTTCTTCAGCACAAAATGCTGATCCTCGACGCTTTCAAAGCACTGTCAAGCATCAGTTCGACCTTCAGGATGAGGGCATTTAGGGGTTTGTAATGATTTTTACTGTCTCGAGTTGTTATTATGACAATTATATTTAAGTTGTAATTATTATTATTATTACTAGTTATTATTATCGTTGTTGTTATTTATTATTATTATTATTAACTATAATTGCAAAGAATCATTTTTGCAGCTGGAATTCTCAATATCTTCATGGACGACCTGCAAAGGACGTCGTTGACTCTGAGCACGGATTTTGATTCGCTCTCAGAGAAAAAAGTAGAGAAGATTGGCCACAAAAAAGTGATTATAACTTTGTTTTTTTGCGCATTGATGCGGCTAATGAATATTCAGTGAAATGCTCATTAATATTTGCAGGCAAAAACAGCATTAAAAGAAGTTCAAAAGACAATTGAAGCCTTGCAGAGCTTGATGATGCAAATCCCAGAAGCTAAGGTGCTCACTGTTTCTGCAATTCTAATTTATAATTATATAATTATATAATTCTATAATTTTTTGTAAAAATATGTTTTACTGACGAGATGAGTTACCACGCTTGCATTAGCACTTTTGTGATTGTCATCTTATTTATGGATAGGTAGGTACGAATAACATGCAGTGATTGTTCACAAGAGAGCAGACTCAAGCTGGATTGCGATAGTCGCACGCAAGATCACAGCAACCCTCATAGCTAATTTGCATTTTATTATGACAATGTGACTCATTTACATATTCAGATGGCAGCCTGCAGAAGGGACTTGGCAGGATTTTTGGCTTCCTTGTGGAAATGGTGTCTCAACAGTGCATCCCTCATGTCGTCTGTACTTTCACTCCTTACTTGCTTCACAGCTCACTCCTCTGAAGCGAGTATGCTCACCTTAATTCGTTTAAATTATTATTATTATTATTATTATTATTAATTGATTATCAGTTGGCAATTTGACTAAATTTTTACTTCAGCCATGAATCATAATCATTTCTGCAATTTAACAAAATATCATTGATAAAATAATATGCCTCAAGCACTATATAAATGAGCTACTATTATTACTACTGTTATTATCATTATCGCCATTACTATTGTTAACAACTGCTCAATAGATTACCTCGAAAATTAATTTTCAATGTCAACAAATCACATTGCGACCTAATTTTAATCAGTCTCCTCATTGGTCAACACGAACGTCAACAAATACCAGGCTCCAAACAGCTCCTTCTTCGTCTGCCTCTTGAAATTCACCCAGAAAGAGTTCTCGGCACCCAAAAAGGGGAGCGTGTTGCTACTCAAAGCATTCCAACTCCTTGGAAATCTCATCACCAACTCTGGATGCAGGAGCATTCTGGCAAAAGTTTGCGAATAAATATTTTAATACGCTGTTATTATTATTATTATTATTAAGCCTTTCAAGCGACATTTTAGCAAAATAGATAAAGAAGCAGAGTATCGAAATTAGTTTGCAATTGGATAAAATAGTTTGTTATGAGTTTCATTATTTTATTTATTAATTTAACCAAAATTAATAAAATGATAAAATGTCATTTTACATTGCAGTCAACGTTTCTATCCGAAACGGCTTGTTTGATCAAATCAAGAAACAAGAAACAAATTTCCCAAACAACTGAAGAGATTCTGTGGCTTAAGTTCTTGGCAGGCTTATCCTTCTTTGGTGATGGACAACTCATGATACTGAAGGCCGAAGGTATCCTTATCGACCAATCACAATCACAACTCTGTAATTTTTTTCATTATCCGTAACTCGCTCGTTTTTAGCCGAGAACATGTGACACCTCTGACACTGTGCCTTACGAATTAATTATTATTATTGAGCCGAGTAATACTCAAATTTGCAATTAAGTTACTAAATTTTAAAAATATATTTGCAGATGATTTTAGATTCTAATGCCATAAATTTCTTTCCTCAGACATCCTGAGCATCCTCTTGGACCAAGGTGGATCAAACTTCTTAAAAACTTCCTGCCAACTTTCCACACTCACGATCAGAAACCTTTGCTTCCATCCCAACAACAGAGCCAAACTGCTGTCGAACGGTAAACAAACTCAAAATTCAAAACCGAATCACAAATCAACCTCACCGGGTTATCCTGATCAACTTCAAGAAATTCCAGCTGACATTGAATTCCAATTTTAGATAAAATTGTTGCCTTCCTCCTAAAATGTCTGAACGAGGAGTCCGACCATTTGACCTCCATGGCGTGTTCAGCTCTTCTCGTGCTGCTCACTTGCAGCCAGAAGGTCAGACATCATTGGAATTACATTGCGGATTACGAGAATTTATTCATTATTATTAAAATACGAACTTATTATGTCATCGTCATTATTATTATTATTATTATTATTTTGTACGTACATTGGATTTAAACGAATTAAAAACATCGATGCAGCTGAAAGTAAACCTGAAGAACAACATGGCAGTCATGAAAAGACTCCAGGATCTTCTGGAGAAACAAGGTTCAAAGTCAGAAGTATTGGGAAAATTTAGTTTGAGACAATCGCTCCAAGACATGATAACAATAATCGATGGATGACTTTCACAATTTGAAAAAAAACTTTATTAAAAAAAAAATAAATAAAATAAACAAGTCACATTGGTGTCAGATTTAAAGATTCAGTGTTCCAAAAACAAATCGGGCAATGCGTGACCAACAAATGATAATTGTTTGCTTGTAATCATAATCGTTCGTAATCAATCGTTCACTCGATGTTTGCTTCCCCAGAATTTGAGGCCACAGAATCATTGACAACATTCTCCATTATGGTTGCTATTTGACTCTCGAGTTGTATGCTGTCCTGTTGAATAATAAGCTTAATAATTATAATATTATAATGATCATAATTAAATATCATTTAAAATCTTATGCTATTTAAGTATATAGCATTACTAATGTTATTATCGTCCAGTAAATAAGCCAGATTACAAATACCTTACTTAATGACTCGGCAGTCACAGGATTGCTAAGTTATAATGTTAATCATAATAACATTAAATGTTTAATTATAAGTAGGGAAACTAACATCCATCCTCTGTTCATCATCGGTAAACATGATCGAAGCATTCCTCGCTCCTTGCTGCAAGTTCACAGACTTGTTCTGCTCGGCAAGCGAATCGTCGAACATCGTGGCAGATTCAGAAGCCCTCACGTCCACCTCGCCAAACCTCTCCTCAGAAATTTGAACTCTGGGAGCGTCGACATTGTCGTCAGCTTCTTGCAAGGTCACGGTCGATTGATGCGAGGAAGACTTCGAAGAATCGCTGTTTTGTCCGTCGGCCTTTATCGTGCTGTCGAGCGAATTTTCCGTCGCTCCTGCAGAAACTCTCGAAATAACCTCGTCCAACAACAAAGTCGCTTCTCTCGTGATCAGACCGTCGTTAGCCGAGCTCGCAATGTCGCAGCCTTCCGAGTCTGCTCCTTCCGTCTCGTCCGGCCGATTCGCTTCGTTATCTTTTTCTTTCAATCCTTCGGAAATATTTTTGTCAGCATCTGAGTGAGCCTTCTTAAGAGCATCAACCTCGTGGTACAAACTCAGTTCCTGAGGAGCATCCATTTCATCTTGAAGACTCAGATGAACGTCTTCCTTGGAGTTTCCGAAAGATGATGAGATTACTGCGGATGATACAAATCTAATTGCACTTCCACATTTGCATCGCTCATGCATGAATTATAATACATATATAAATATATTACAAACTATGTACATTATTTATTATTACATAAGTAGTATACACTGATTAATAATTTATTACTTAAAGAAAAAATTGTTTCAAGTGAATTGCACAGAAACACTCACTGGACGTGTCTGCCAAAAGATCATCACCATTGGAAAGGTAACCTCGCGCTCTTCTGCCCAAATTGAGAGTGTCAGTCTTGAAAGCAGGCAGATCCGCAACAGCCTGGGTTCATTGGAAATAAATTCAACTTGAACATGAAACCTGTTGGTTATGTTTGGGCATCTCACCTTAGCAAGTAATGTTTCATCCCTTTCTGGATTAAGGAAGAGGCTCTTGAACTTCGAGTAGAGGAAATCTGCCTTCAATTTCACCTTCTCGTCGCCAGAATAATGCCGACACTAGGAAAACATATGAAAATATGTGTAAAGTGATGTACAAGCACAATCGAAGATGATACTTCGATTAATAAATTGTCAACCTTCTTGATAGTGATGATGATGTCGGGATTGTTCCTGAGTATGAAGGAGTTGAGTGGAAGGTCATCGAGTTCATCCATCAAACGGAGACATTTGACCTCATCCTGACAATTTCAAGATGTTGATCATTGATGCAGAGAAAATACATTTTAACTGGGATAATTCCCAATCGCCACTTTAACAGTATTTCTAATTATGTTGGAAAGTATAATTTATTAAGAATTTATTTTATTTAATTATTTATTTATTATTATTATTTAAATGAACGTTAAATGTGCAAGGATATAAAACAATATAGCCACTAACAGGTGTACTGTCTTCATAACACAGTGATGTTTTTATGTCCAGTTCCAGTTGAGTCAATTTGATCTTGGCATGATGCACTGAGATATTCGTTCACGTTTTCATTACAATGGCAACGTTAGAAATATTTCGAAAGTCGAGTGAGTTACGTGCACTTTATTGCGTAAAGTCGCTCAGAAAGCGAAAAAAAAACAGGTCATGGCATAAATGAGTTTTAATTCTAGAATCTCTTATTTAGCAGCTAGCATTTAATTCTCAAATTATTTGTAAAAAATCATAAGTTAAAAAAAAATGGTGAAATTGGTAAAAGTTGATTTGACATTAAAATAAACCGCTTAATACAAGTCGAAGAAGTTGTCACATCAATTTCAATCGATTTCGTAATTAAGTGATGAAACAACAACTCACAGTATTTCTCCTGCAGTTTCTTCTGAGCTGCCATTTCCTTGGCATCAACGCTAAGACACAAACTTAAATCATAAATGATTAGAGTTAAATTAATAATTTTTTACAAGTTTTAACTTAAATGCCAATCATAAATAAAATGAATCCTTACTTTGTATTTACTTCCTCCTCACCCTAAGAACAAAACAATTTAAATCATTAATCATTAATTTTTAATTTAATCCGAGGTAATAATCACAGTAATGCAAGAATCTAAGGTACTTACATTTTGTTCAGTGGCTGGTCTGTTAAAATTCAATTAATCGATAAATCAGTGAATTCGTTTAAAACGGATGAATGTAAATTGTAACAAATCAATTACATTGTTTAGTAATAATAATAATAAATCAATGTTGCTCAGTCATGGTTAAATAATATCAATAATGAATGCAACCCCACATACCCTGGTGATTTCTGTGTGATTCGCTGCTGGAAAATAATTTTAAAAGTTTAAAAGCACAAAACATTTGAATAAAAACTAATAAAAATAAAACTAAATAAAAATAAATAAAACTAAAATAAAACTAATCCAAACCAACCTTAAATTGTTTTGCATAGCTCACAAATCTAAATATTTAAAAAATTAAAATTTATACATTTATGATGAATTAAAGGTCACTTAAAGGATTAAATAAATCTAAGCATCTTCATTATGGAAAAATATCATTTATTATTATTATTTTACTTACGTCTTCTTAACTTTGTTTCCAAAAATCTTCTAAAAAGTATAAAGAAATAATGTAATAATGTTATAAAGTAAGCAGTGACGAAAGATGCATTAATTTAAAAATTAATTTAAACTAACAGCTTTTGAGATATATCCGCTATCAAGCTTTAATCTTTTTCCATAAAAACTTCCCTGTTAATAAATTCAGTAGAGCTTAATTTGCATAGAAATAAAATATTTGGAAAGCACAATCTATCTTCTTACATACTTCTAACATAAATAAAATTAGTAATCTTTTAAAACAGATAATAACATTTGATCACTGAAATCATTAACCGTTTAAGTGAATATTGTAGTAACAAGTAACAAGTAGTAAGATATAGATTATGAGAAGTCACAGAAGTTAATGCGTTGACTTTACGAAGGCAATAATCTTAAGGAGTCCGAATCAGAAACAAATTTATTTATTTATTCAGTTATGCATGCAGCATAACTGGGTTAGTGTTAGGGCTTAATAAGTCAAGTACAAACTTAGGTTATTTTTAAAACTTAACATAACGAATTTTTAGAGCCTTCCGAGCTAAATATATTCCGAGCATAACATAGCGGCCACTCACCTCTGCCGAGAGCTTCCTTTTATAGGGACGTTTCTGCAAATAGAAGTAACGTTCACCAATTCAAACATGTCGCACGAGCGCAACTCAACGACTAACCACTTTAACCGCAGGGGGTGAATTTGTAGCTTCAGTCTCAAAATCATCTTCCCTGTCTTCAGCATCAGATTCCTTTGCAACAATCTCCTGCAAAAAGTAAATCCATTTATTCAAATCATTTCTCTTACACCAATGCAAAACATAATATGTTGCATAACTGCAATCAAGCGATTGATAAACGATAATTAAGCGACATCATTGGCATTAGGCATATATCATTCGTTAAGCATGCATTAATCATTAACCCGTTAACCTTACATTAAGCATTAGGCACCTATCAAGTATTAAGCACATATTTATTATGTAATACATATTTATAATATATTTGCAAAAATAATTAAGCCTATAAGTCGTGCACAACTCACGCTGCCAATCATCACGTCGGGGTTAGTGAGCAACTCTTGCAATCCCTCGTTAAACAACTTCCTGTTGTGAGGTTTTCCATACTGATCCTTGTGTTTCTCGTACGGAAAGATGTCCTTCGGTTTTAAGAAATACCTTAAAAAATAAATTCAAGTTCAAATATTGAAAGTTAATTGCCTCAAAATTTTTAAAATTTAAGAACTCACGTCTCGTGAGTACCGTAGAAAAATATCGGATACTTCCCTTTCGGAATGTACGATCCTTCGGGAAGCTTGTTTATCTGCAACAAGTTTCATTGCAATGTCTTCATATTATATTAAATAAAAACTTATATTTATGAGATCAATACATATGTATATATTATATTTATATACATATACAAATTATATTTGTGGGAGCAACTTAATTAAAATAAGAAAGAAAACGTTTGCTTCATGTAGTTTACTATCCTTGTAGGAAAAACATTATTCAATAATACTATTATTGATGTTAATTAATAACTAAACATAAATCTTTGTTACTGGAAATAATGAACCACTTAACAAGTATTATTATTATGAAAGTAGTACAACGAAAAATACAATAACTTGCCAAAATAGCTAAATGAATTCACAAGCTTGAAATGTCAATAAACTAACAAACCCATAAATATTAATAAACTAACAAACCCATAAATATTAATAAACTAACAAAACCATAAATATTAACAAACTAACAAACCCATAAATATTAATAAACATACCCTCGCAGGCCAATGAGGATGGCCTCTGACTTTGGCAAAGATTAAGTCTCCTGGTTGGTACTCGGTTTGCATATTTGGTAATTCAACGGCACACCAACTTTTTCAAAATTTTTTAAAACAACATTCAAAAATTGCAATAAATCAACCGACGAATCAACCCAAGCTACAATATTACGACGATGAAGAGCACAAAAGCTGTTTGCATCCACTAATACTTTAATATCGTTCAGAATAACAAAGACATCTATAATATTATTACAATTTTTAAAATATAAGTCAATTTAAGCATTACAAACTTTTTTAATTTTATTTTATAACAAATGTCATTATCTTTAACATTTTCAAAGCAAAATAATGCCGAATTATTAACTCGACGAATGGAGCGATTTATTTATCATCTCTTATTATAACCTATTTTTGCTTTTCATAACAATATTGGCATAACAACGGACTAGTGGCTACTCTTCTGTCTGGATAAATCTGGCGTGGTTCTATTTATTTGTCGTTCGCTATGTCAACAATTCTCAAGGGCTGTTCGCATTTCTAACTTCGTAACAGGATATAATAAATAATACGACTGTTCGCATTTCTAACTTAATAACTTATTATAATAATACCATTATTTGACATCGAATTAGTAACTATTCAGGCGTCTATCAAACTTAATCGTCCTTTAATCATTATAAGACGAGCATTAACAAATATTTTGAAATTTGCGATGTCCTTATTGAGGGTCGACAAAAGGTCGACGATCTGAATTGTATTGTTCAGAAATGACAATATTTGATCGTTCAAAATTAAATAATTTTCATCAGAATAACTTCGAAGACGCTATAGAAAAATGGAATTGTATTCAGAGGTACTAAAAATACAAAAACATTGTAATTCGCTGATGCTGATAACCGTTTCAAGAGTGTATTTGTGACATAAAACTCATAAAGTGATAATTAGTTACTAAATAATAAATGATTGCAGGAAACAATTAATCTTCAAGAGTAATAAAACATTCATGTTCAACTTCAAATTTGATCTTAATTCACAAAGGATGCCATTTGTTAGACGTAATCGATAGGCAAATGAGCCTCATTTATTTTCAGAGTTAAACATGTCCCTTTATTGATATCTTATGCCATTCATTGACTTTTGTAGAAGGATAGGTAAGCATTTAGACACACCTGATTAATTATCTTGCATGTTGTTTGCATAATGAACACCGATCTCCCTTTCGCAAAGTCAATTGAAATAAAGGTCTAAAGTGAATCGAAACTGGATCCATGTTCTTTGCAAATTTACAAATTCGTGAATTTTAATGAGCCTGGAAATCAAGTGAAACAGAAAGGACTGAGTTCCTTTGCGTAATTACATAATTAATTGTATTTTAATTTCTGCGAGGAATTAAATGTAATTACTTTGCTCGGTTCAAACAAAACATTCAATAGAATACCTGGTTCATCAACTTGTTCTTGGACAAACGTGAAACTGCATTTTCAATCTTTCGACCTACCTTCATTTTGTTTTTGTTTTCCATTTTGTTCATTTTTACTCTTAAATGTCTGAAATTTCTCATCTTACATGGAAATTACTCTTTGGCTTAAAGTTGATAAATATAGTTTATAAAGAAAAAACATGATTTATTGCACTGAAAATTACTTAAAATGCGGTCGTACATTTTACGCGCCAAAGCACATGCACTATTGCGTCATATTTGTCGGTCACCGTCCCATAATATATTTCAATAAAAGTGTTTTTATTGATTTAACCTTGACAGATAGTAGTCAAGCTGCCATTAAATAACATGCCGCCCAAACTGAATTTTTTTTCTAAAATCTTAAGCATGTTTTTGTCTTTGGATGCCAGATGTGTCCTTTTTATGAATTGATTTTTTTTCAGTTACTATATTATTGTACAGAAAACATTATGAGATGCTAAATACGCAATTTAAGGATAAGTGACAATTTATCATTTCTTGACGGAAGCTAGTCAGAAATGTGGTAAGTTGTTGATGATTTGTTGTTTAATTTGTTAAAAAAATCTTTTAAAATTAAATTCAACCACATGTTCATCTGAATTTGAGATTAATAATGTAATTTCATCAACAAATTGAGGTCCGTCCACTTAATAAGGTACATTTACAGATTATGTATATTACATCATTATCGAATAATAACTACATCTTAATTAGCAGGCCCAATTAACCCATGAAATGTCCGCTGCCATCATCATCAGCCGGGATCGATTAATTCAGGTGGCCCCAGAAAATGGATGTCCCAATCAGCATCCTAGCCCTCCGCCTCCAAACGAGTTTATGGACGCATTTTCATTTGGCGGACTCATAAAACATTCTCATTCTTAACAGGTATAAATTGACACATGCACGAAATAAGCACATTTTCCCATGGATATTGTCACCGAATCCGATTAATCGAATTTATTTAACGAAACGCATATCGCTAACCACACGCAGACAGTCGGTTTGTCGACTTGTCAACTGTTTATTAATTCTTCAACTACAAATCTAACAATTCAATGATTATTCCATCGAACGAACATTGCGTGCATTCGAATATAAATCGTTTACAAAATCATAACCACGTCAGTCGAGTTTCATTTAATCTGAACACACAGTTAGGCGTCTAAACCAGTTAAATTCTCACAAGCAATTTATGTCCTAAACAAACATTACAATTAAAACATTAAAATAAAAATTAAAACATTGAAACTAAAATTAAAACAATAAAATTAAAATTAAAACCGGTCTTCCGTTGAAATCCTCGATGGAAAGTCTCAGGACAAATAAGAAGAACTTAATAAAAAAGTCAAACATGAAAAAAGGAATAAATCGAATAAATCAAATAAACAAACAAAAATAAAACAATTGAACAAAAAAATATTATTAAAAAGGAATACATTTTGAACGTTGAGATTGAAGTCAACAGGTGCGTTCCGCCAGGAACAGCGGTGAGCGCACCTGTTCTTTGATAAAGTTCTCCTTCCGGTTTTTTGTTTTTCGAAAAAGTCTCAAATGAAATTAATCGAAATTAATCAAACGATTTAATCTAAATTAATCGAAATTAATCGAATGAGTTAATCTAAATTAATCGAACGCATCACGTGGTCGTTTGTACCTATTCTCAAACAGAACATTTTAATCCTAAGATCAATCTTAAAAAAAAAAAAAACAAATCGCGCCAAATTAAGCACTGAACGATAAAGTAGCTTGTTTAGCGATTAAAGTCATCCCAGTGACGTGACGATGACGTCATAATTGGGTGAGGAAAACAGCCGTCGAGTCTTCTTTGTTGATGAAGGCCCTTTTCGTGGGTCGAAGCAAGTTTTTCACCCGCTGTAATCAATGAGCTTCTCGTTAGTGCCAGATCATTGAGTGCAATGATTACCATGATCATTACTACTATTATTATTATCATCATCATCATCATCAGCAGCAGCATCACCATCGTAACTATTATTATTATTATTATTATTATTATTATTATTATTATCATCATCATCATCATCATCAGCATCATCATCATCAGCATCATCAGCATCATCATCATCATCATCATCATCATCATCATCATCATCATCACATCATCATCATCATCTCATCATCATCATCATCTCATCATCATCATCATCATCATCATCATCATCATCATCATCATCATCATTCATCATCATCATCATCATCATCATCATCATCATCATCATCATCATCATCATCATCATCATCATCATCACATCATCATCATCATCATTATTATTATTATTATTATTATATTATTAACCGTTATTAAATATAACTAATGTATAAATAACGCCATTAAGGAACAATTGCCAGAAATATCGTTCGGCATGCTTGGCATCTCAGGGGTGTAAAAGAAAAAGTAATTATTAAGACTTTCAGACTTTTGAGTTGAAAACGATGAAAATAATGTTTCAGTTGACCTCCATCGTATGATTGACATAACATAACGATCAGTAATGTGATCAATAATGTCTAAGAAAATATTAAGTTGCAACGAACTCTAATCAAATAAATAAATAAATAAATAAAACAAATAAATATTATTATTACTGTTGTTATTTAATTTTTTTTCATTAATTAACCAAATAATTGTTCACTCAGTATTACTATAATAGTAGGTTATCGGACAACAAGCACATGGTTGTATGGAAAGATTGTTGTAAATAATTTAATAATACTTCAATGGGTAGCCTTCCCACATGACAAGGTATAAAAAAACAGACCCATGTTGGCTTTGCAAACCACCCTGGTAACGCTGCCCACGATTATGACAATTACTTTTAAGACAAAACAAAATGGCCGAACAATATTTCTGACAGTGGCAAGTGAACATTATTTGTTGTAATACGTACTCATTATCCTGCAATAAATTTTGTTTATCGTTTCATTATACGTGAATTTGGTAATTAATTAGTCTTATTAATTATCATAAATAATGATCTTATTTGATCCAGTGTAAATTATTGAGATGTAGTCAATAAATACGGTCAAAACATTGTTAAAGAGAACATTGAAAAATAAACATTTACCTTGACAAAAATATTTTAAACCATTTACAACTTAAGTGTTTTTTGTGATGACTTAACTATGAAATTAATAAATTAATTAAACGAATTTAATGCATATATTTTAAATATAAAAAGTTTACACATATTAGTATCTTTAAATGTATTTTAAAATTTAACAATGAATCCGAAACGAGCTGAGAAAATGAACACTGAAGTTAGAGCGATCAATTAATAAACGAACAAAAACGATTAACGGCAAAACGATTAACGACAAAAACATAGTTCACTTCCACTGTACATGATGCCATGGACGGAACTTGAAAAAGTGGTTCCGAGACATAATGGAGTCTGCCTATGTGAATGACCACACACACCGGTATTACGGATGTTTTAAAATAAATTTTTATGAACACCTTGCAAATGTGAATCACTAATTATTTGCAAATAATTCGTAAGCAGTAAATAATAACGCTCTAAGAATAATAGCACTTTAACGACAATAATAATCATTATCATCGTCGTCGTGACCATAATCATTATCACCATTACAATCGTCATTATTACCATCATCACAGACCAACACTATCTATCATTTACTTCCAACAAATCGCATTTAATTCATTATTCATAATTCATATGCTATCATAATAACAACCACAATAACCATACATTGTAATCGATAAAAGTCAGTCGATAGAAAATAATTAATCATCTGCTCAAAATAAACCACAGAAAATTCTAAAGCCACCTTATTAATCTTTACTATTTTACTTGATTAATCGGTTAATTATTATTTATTAATTTATTTTAAACTACTTCATTAATCCAGATAGAAGCTCAATTAGCAATTAGTATTTCGATTAATTATCGGCCACTCCAAACATATCCTCTCAAAAAACAACGAGAAAGTACTTACTACGATGAACGGTTCCTCATCGATCATGAGCCGATAGATGGCGTAACAGGGGATGGGCATGATGGAGCAAAGGGCCATCAACCACCCAAAGACAATCGCCCACCAAGGATAAACATAATCCCCGTACATGGGGGGTGTCATCTGGATGCAGCTGTACAGAAACAACGCCTGTAAAAGTGGAATTGCATCGTTCGTTACTAAAAGCGATCGTCGAATCTCTAAAAAACGCATCCGTTTGGCTCATCATCGATCTAAATTCTCTTTAGAGATTTAAGAGCAGACAATTTGAGACAACAGGACATCCAAACTGCAGGCGAAGGACACTTGTAAGTTTCAGGTAATCATCAGGTAAACTTCCCAGAAAACAGAATTAAACCAACAGCAACTCAGGCTGACATATTTCAAGAGAAAGCCAAAAAACAAATAAATAAATAAAAAAAAATAAAATTGAGAAACAAGCCGCAAGACTTTTAAGGGGAAAAGAAAGCAGAAGATAGTTTAGAGTTTACTAAATTTCTTTTTAATATTTATATATTTATTTTTTTTTTGAAAAAATAAAATAAAAACTACCATTTGGCGCGTTAGGATCAAATAATTGATATTTTAGCACAACTTGACTTCAGTTGTTTTCAAATACATATATGTATATATATATGTATGTAGCCAATCCTATTATATAGTCCGAATAGCGAGAAACTCTTAATAGGAATCTTCCAAACTATTAAAATGCTGGACGCTTTCAGAGAAAATCTCCAAATTGATGGACGTGAAATAACTGGTACATTTCTCTGTCGTGCTGTTGTTGCTGTTGTTGTTGTTGTTATTGATGATAATAAATCATCGCCATCATCATCATCATCATCATCATCGCCAGCGTAGTAGCCGGACTTTTTGTAAGAGGATGGCATCTAAGTGCGAAGATCTAAGTTAAGAAGAAATTCTCACGAGCATGATGAGAGGGTTGATGTAGCACCAGCAAATCTTCCACCAAATGGATGGCCTCTTACCGATCATCGACTCAATGTCATCGTACAACTTCGACACTCCTGCATTGTGAACGAATGAATGGATGCATGCATGCATGAATGGATAGATAGATGGACGGATGAATGAATGAATAGATGGACGGATGAATGAATGAATAGATGGATGGATGAATGAATGAATGAATGGTTGGATGAATGAATGGATAGACGATTGAATGGATTGATCATTTAACAAACAAAAAACTAAACGTAACAGGATAATTTATAAAGAGTTTATTGGTGTTATTTTCTGCTTATAGAATGACTACAAAAGCAATAATTTATTTACCGTAAATATGTCCCAATATGATGCATTCCAGGAAAGCAATGATTAAGGCCGTGAAGGCGGCCACATACCAATCCATGATTTGAAAAATGTACATTCCAGCCTGAAAACGTCTTTAGTGAATGTATTCCATTAGATGCCAAAATAATGCAAACTTAGACATTTTCGAAGCATAGCTTGGAAAAAGTAAATCTCTAAGTTGAATGAGCAAATACGATTCCCTCATTAAGTATTTTTTAATATTTATAACACTATTTTTTGGTTAAATCATCAATACCAGTGTTTGCTCTGCTGGACAGCTTAAACAAATGTTCAACATTTCCAGCAACCACAATTGATGCAAAAAAATAATATAAAAATAAAGAGCAATTAATGGATTAGCAGCGCTAAATTACAATTAACCACTAACACGTTGTAAGATATGCACGCGAAAACCGACTCCTTTAACATTATGATAATGACATTATAATACCAAATAATATACATGTCATTATGTAAATGACAATGTAATACCCAATCATATACGCTTCATTATGTTAATTACACTATAATACCAAATAATATATATGTCATTATGACAATATAATATCCAATAGTGTTAATGTCATCACTGCCTTCCCGATGCGAAAAGCATTCAAAGATGGATGATCAATATTTGAAGTAATGAGAAAACATGCTTACAGCACTTTTAAGAAGCTGAACCATCGACTTGTTAATGTCACAACTTGTAAATAACTAATTATTAACTTGTAAATAACTAATTATTTAATTTTATAAATTTTAATTAACTCCACTTGTTTGCTTAACATTTAAATGCAGACTTCTTAATCAATGTCAGGAAGCCATATAAATGGAGTTCCTGCTTCATTGGAAGGTAAAAATTTACAGAACGAAAGAAGTTATATAGAAAGATTGCTTAGAAGTTCAACTGCGAAAAACAACTGCGGAGAAGAAGCAATTGCGTCCAGATGTTTACGTTAACGATTGCGCAACACGAACTGTTACATAACACCACAGGTTACATAACAGTACAGACTTACATAACGATCTTGTAGAGATTATCATCCCCTTTGTCCTACTCATCAATTTATGTTGAGGAGTTAAGGTTAGTTCTAGGGCTAGATTTAGGCTGATACTACTGTGACTATAATAATAATAATAATAATAATAATAATATAATAATAATATAATAATATAATAATAATAATAATAATAATAATATAATAATAATAATAACAATAATAATAATAATAATAATAATAATAATAATAAATAATAATAATAATAATAATAATAATAATAATAATATAATAATAATAATAATAATAATTCATTTATGTGACGCTTAAGGCGCATTTGTTCCTGTATATATATATATAGTCACAGATTTGACAAACTTTCTCTCCAACTAAAAACATGACAAAATACGACCACAAGTTTGGATGTGACAACAGACACCATCCACATTTTATCTATAATCACCTAGACAGTTACGTAATTCCTAAAGTTAAGCCTTATTTACTTATTTAAATTGAATTAAATTAAATTGACTTGAATTAAATTGCATTAAATTGAATGACACATTTCTATCGAACCCTGGTCGTCAGAGGAATTCCGAGGAGAAAGAGGACAAGACAGATGAATCCGGTGAGCAATCCTTTTCTTTTCTCAAACAAATTTGGAAATTCGTCTGAGAGTCCACCAACGCAGGTTTCCACCATGCCGAACTGGATGACGTCATTTCAAATGGTAACGAACGATAATCTATTTATTTTATTTATTTATTTATTTCAAAAATTTCTTGTCAAGGATTGCGTAGCACAAAGACTAGCAATGGTTCCTAAGTAATATGTTCTGTTAGTATAAGTAATGCAATCTCTTTTAAATGACAAACACTTTCCAATGGAATAATTGTTAATAATTAATAATATTCCTCAATAGGGTTTTGTAATATCAGTTTATTAATCATCTTTATTCTACTATCTAGAAACAAATTGACACAGCAAATAACAACCAAGAAATACCAACCAAGCTATCCAATCCGAGAGTGAGCAACATGAGAAAGAAGGAGATGGACCAAAATGGCGACAGAGGTAACTGAGCTATGGCCTCTGGGTAAACGCTGAATACAAGTCCAGGCCCTATGATGTATGAATATTAATGAAACTTATTAGAAGGTAATTATTACGATAACCAAATAATATGCTCTTCAACTCTTCCACTTACCTGTAGTGATAACTTCAGACACTGTAGTTCCGATATTCTGTGCCATGAAGCCCAGTATGGCAAAACATATGAATCCAGCGTAAAAGCTTGTTCCGCAACAAGTCAGGCATATTACTATAGAATCTCTGAATTGTGTAAAATATTTATATTTTATTTTGGATAAATATACTTCTTCTTGACTAATTTACTTCAATAAATAAGAATCAAATAAATAAATAAATAAATAAATTAATTAATTAATTAATCAAATTAGTAATCGAAGTGAATTGATACAAACAAAAGTCATAAGAGAATGTATGTTAACTTCAAGCAGTTGTTGTGGAATTTGTTGTATCTCGACATTGAAATCAGACCACCCCACGTGGGACCCAAGGAATAAAATATTTGAAGACAAGCTTCAGCCCAAACCTGGAATAATTCAAATAGAACAATTGCAACCATCATATTAATCTAATGCAAAGATTAAACATAAAAAAATCACTGATTTCATCAACAAACCAACGGAATATTAAACGATAACGTTACAAATTAACTTTATTTTATCGCGCTATCAGACTGGCCTTTTCAATAATCAGGAAATGAGATTTCTCCGATTTTCGATTACGTGTAGAATTGAATAATTTGAATGCCAGTGAAACTACATCTTCGTTTCTCACTAGGAAATCTTTAGACTTGATTTTCCACCTTGTCTTTAAATCTTCTTAACCTTAAAGCGACCTGTCATCCCACAGTGATTGAAATGAGCCGGAGGATCAATAAAGCAACCAATAAAATTGGTTTTTATTAGTTATTCTTTCGTTCGGCAGGCAAATTATAAACATCTGCCAATTCGATGTTCTTTATGTTCGCAATAGTTCAAATTAACTGCTACAGCTAATATTTAACAACCCTTGTAATCATCGATTTAACCAAACAAATCAATAAATTTCCATAGCAAACTCTAGAATAATTTGGCCAGTTGCTAAACGCAATTCTTCTTCCAGACTAAACAATTCTCTCAGACCTAGCAAGACTTCATGGAATTCTAAGGTATGAATCCACTTATTCTTAACCATTTCATAGAAATTTTATCTGATGGGGACATAATTTCATCTTAACGCAAGCCTCGCTACAATGAAACCCTTCATCGCTTGATCATTAAATTTAATTGACCCTCATAAATCTAATTGATGTTAATTGCCACTGCAAAAAAATAATAATTTAAATCTTGAAAATTGAGATGCAATTATAGAATGTTTTACATGTCTATATTTTAAGTGCTTTTTATAATTTTAGTGATCATTCAAGCAAACAAACAAGGTCTTACAAACTATAATCCTACAAATTTAAACCAATGAAACCTAAACTCAATGAAAGTGGAAAAAAAAAAATAATAATAATAATAATAATATTAATAATAATAATAATATAATAATAATAATAATAATAATAATAATAATAATAATATAATAATAATAATAAAATAATAATAATAGGACGGTTATAAAAATATTAATAAAAATAACTAACAACCTTATCATCCTAATTAGGCCGAATCCATCATTATTACTCTCATTGAATCGAAACTGCGTAAAACTTGTTAAAACCATCCCCCCACTATGTTCTGTTCGGGGGTCCAAAGATCCAAAAAAAAAAGCGTCATTGTAATTTTCAAAAACAACATGTTTATGGCCTTTTTACGGTACTTTATCATTCCGACGTTCAGATTGTTTGGCGACCTATCTAATTCTGTCGTCTTTTTCTTTATCTGTTGTCTGCTTGCATTTCGCTCTGTCGACTTCTTCCAGCATTGTCATGTTATCATCTTAACCTAATTCTATAATAATATCTTCGTCAATGAAGATCAATTCGTTTGGAATTTGTAGAATTTTGTTATTTTTTGTTTTTGTTTTTTTGGTTTGAAAACAAACAATCACCGCTCTTCCGACTTACCTTGGCATTCCTGAGCTGCGAAAACTGAGGTCGAACGTAGAAGAGAATTCCCTGAAGAGCGCCGGGAAGCAGACACGCTCTGATGAGTATGATGGTCAAGAATACGTAGGGCATAGTGGCCGTCACATAGACCACTTTGCCAGACCACTTAATGCCCTTGAAAAGGCACAGGAACACTACCACCCAAGACAACGCCAAGCAGATTAACAGAGGCCATCGTACGTAGCCAAAGTCGTCAATTCCGGTGGAAATTTCCAGAACGTTGAACCTGAAAATGTTTTGACATTTGAGGGCTGCTTATGACGGTAGCGATATTGAACTATTTTATTTTATTTTAATTAGTATGATGTTTATTTTCTACGTGCAACAAACCGAAACAGAATAGCAGAGAAGCTCACTTACTCCCAAAATTCCTCAGCAGCTGTTGTTCTCTTCAGCAAGCTCAGACTACTTCCCTCAGACCGGTTGTGGCTCTCAAAAACAACGCACGATCCGTTCGTAGCGCACGTCCTGTTGGCGTAGTTTGTCGAGTTTTGTCCTTCAAAATTATCTTTTCTATAGGATCGAAGTTTGGGGGGAAACAACAATTAAATAGAATCATCTTCATCGAATTAGTCAACTTAGCAACAAGCAAGCAAGCTATTAAGCTTAATGAGGGATTAAGATAGGATGAAAGGATCTCAAGGTCAAAGTGCCTCGGCGTTCCATTTGTTTTCATCCGTAATTTGGATCGCTCCTCGCTATAACTGCTTAAGCTGACTGACTGAGTTCTAGAAAAACTAAACTTTCTTCTCTTTTTTTTTTATCTATTTTTAAATTCAATCGAGATGGTCTTCCGTAGGTAAGATCTCAGAAAATCCTGTCTAGAAATTCTATCGATGATCTTTAAGTTTCATCGAAATTAATCTTTAATTCATCAACATTATAAAACAATTTATTTATTTATTTACTTATTTATTTATTTAATTAATAAACAAACACATGCGTTCATGCATGCGACTGTAAAAGCAACAGCCTGTTAAGCAACACAGCGAAACTCTCACGGAAGAATGCGCCATTTAATTTGTTAGAGTTATTCTGACGCTTGCGTTTGTGGCGCTACAGGAAAAGAACTAAAGACTAATGTAGCGCTCGACTTGTCTGCGCACTTATAATAATTAATAATTAATAATTGATAATTAATAGTAATTAATAAATGAAAATTAATAGTAATTAATTTTTAAAAGTTAATCTCAGACCTTTTACCTGGTAGGTGTCGTAAAAAGAAGAATGTTTGTTTTTCGATTCGAGAGAACCGTGCTAGGTTTGAACACAATACCTCTGAATTCAATTTAAATAAGGGCTTATAACTTGAAGTTTCCAATAACAGCTCATTTTAAAACTTAAATCAACTTAAAATCTGAATTTAGACATATATAAATACTGTATAAATACAGTATCAGTGTATGTATAACCACACAATCTCAATTGGTCAAGGTAGGTTACTTTAGCTTATCATCGCCTATTCCTGACGAGACATTCCTGCCCGCAATTGTATCTTGATATCATCATAATGTTTGCTTTTATCTGCCTGTCAGACGGTACTCAATGAATTGCAACTTAGCATTCTGTTATTGAAATCTAAAATGCCGACTCAATTCAAAACACTTCAATACGGATTCTAAAAATGAGACTAAAAAAATAAAAAATAAAAATAAAGGGGGCAGAAAAGTGGAAAGTAAAATAATCCGACCCTCTCTCCATGCAATTCGGGGTGTTCCAAGAGTTGCCGCAGGTGGCCCACGGAAGGGGATCTGAAAAGGAATTTCCCAGAAAGTAGAAACACCAGCCCAGGATCATGCCACTGAAGATGGTAGCCAGTGCTGACATGATCATCATCGACCATCCCACACCTGGAAAAGAAATTAATCATAACGACGTCCATCAATTCTAATGATGTGACGATCTTTTCGTAGTGTTAAAAAAAAAATAGATATTTTTAAAAATACAAATGCCAAAAAAAAAATAACACAAAACAAACAAATGAATCTCTCTTGATGCTATCCCGTGTGTCAAAACATTGTCACTTCAACGGAGCTGTATCACGTACGCAATCGAATTATCCTCCTACAGATCGACGAAGTCAAGAATATACAATCCCTCATGCATATTCAACACCCTCATGCATATTCAACACCCTCATCAAGACTCCCGCCATCATCGACAGTACGAAATGAGGTAGAACCGGTTTAACGGCATTTAACTCCTTGATAAGCAGGCGTTAAATAACTTTTTAATACATTAGCAGCTCAAATTTCCACAAATTTATTGTATAATTTATTAATTTATTTTATTTAAACGCCTGCAGTTTTTTTTCATGCATTATTTCAGCCCAGTTGCATCATTACTCGCTTCTGTTTCTTTTTCACGATTCGCTTCACACACAGCCATTTGTCATTCAAGAAGAAGAAGAAGAAGAAGAAGTCATACAACCACCAAACGTGACATTTCTGCTCTAATTTCATGCCGAGTGTCTAGATATTTCAAAGTCATTTCAGCTGTTGCTTCCATGACGATGTCTACGAAACAAAGCGCAGGCCATAACGGATTCTCACAGCCAGAAAGCAGATAGTCGCTATCGAGAATCTGGTAAAATTCCATTCAATAAGTAGCTAAAATTATCCTGACCAACCCCGACGTTCGGTGTGTCATTTCTAAGAATAACTTAATCGTTTCTCGAGTCGTGAACTTTCAGAATTCGATTTTGTAATAATTTAAAAATATTAATTAATAAATTAATTTTATAAACGGTATTTCATAATATTTTACGATAGTGGTTAAATGGTTGGGCGGTTAAACGTCTAAATGTCCTTCGCTTGACATCCACAGAATAGAAAACTATTTATATCCATTATCTTGCTTAAAGCTACGAGGCCCCCCCAAAAAAAAGAGAGAACAGCCAATAGAAAGATGAATCATGAAAAAGCCTTTATCCCGCCTATCGTAAACCTATCTAAAACTTAGGAAAATTACCTGATTGTTTTCTTACGCAACGAGTTCAACGAAGGTCGAAAATTATTGAATAAAATATTTTTAAAACATGACGATCACTCACTCATCTATAGTTAACAACATTTGTTATTTGTTCACCTCGAGCGCACTAGAAGATTAATTAATTAATTATTTATTTATTTATTTATTTATTGCATCCTTCCCAACTTCAAACGAGGCGTCGGCTACAAAAATTAATAAAACATAATCCTTTCGCTTCGTGGTCGCTTCCGTGGAAACTGTATCAAAACGTATCATTATCATCACTCGATCTGTTCACACGATCATTATCATTACAACCAAAACGACATCAGCGAATGGCATCTCAAACGGAAAAAATCCATAGCATCACCTCACATCAAGATGAGCTTGTTGTGCTCAGCACCGACCAACTCAGTAGAGCGTGCACAAATCATGCACTTGGCACTGACTCATATTCTTTGTTAATACATGTCATGTCGTGTCATGTCATGTCTATGGTTTTATTATCAAAAGGCTTGATGGTTATTAATTTTTGATTCCATCTATACGCGGAGCTGTTTAAATGACGCCATAGGAGATTTTGGACAATTTTTGAACCAGAAAGTACTTATTTACCTTTAAGAAGTGGGCAAATATTCCAGATTGCCAAAGGGCCAAGTCCTGAATACTGGCCTATGATGAGCTCAAGAAAAAATAAGGGGATGCCACACAGGAATAGGCAGATGAAATAGGGTATGAGGAATGCACCTGTGAAATTTGTGAAGTCATTACCATCTAAATATCACAAATTGACCTTTCTAGTTCAAAATAATATTATTGAATAACTTATTGATATGGACAGCATTAAAATTTAACACAAAAAAAACCCCAGAAGATACCATATTAAAATTAAAACAATTATTATACAATATTTATCCCATCAACTATCATATTAAAAAAGCCTATATATGTTAGTCATACTATATATTATAATATTATAATATGTATTTTAAGCCTAACATATAAACACGTTAACCAACATTTACCTCCACCGTTTCTCATGCAAAGGTAAGGAAATCTCCAAAAAGCTCCAAAGCCCACGGCATATCCGATGCAAGAAAGCATAAATTCCAGATGCCGAGCCCACAGCTCTTTGGTCTTCGGCTCTTCTTTTTCCGATCCTTCTTTGTTAAGTTTTCCATCCTCCATATCGTTGATGTCATTTTTATCGCTATCTTGGTCGAAGGCTTTTTCCATCTTGACGAGCAGAGATTGATCGCTCGAATGATTTGAATGAGTCTTGAGTGCGAGAGGCGCTATGAAATTTATCCACTCCTCAGAGGCCGCTGAGCATCACGCGTAGATACCTTGCTATGTAAACGACTCGCCAACCGTTGCAACTTATAAATGGAAACTTCGAATCCTTCAAAATGCGCAGCTTAAACGCACTCGTAGGAATCATCTCTATTTAAGATCCATTATTTTCAGCGACCACCAATTTCTTTATTGCGCTACAGCAATAGCCTGTAGCAACAATATTATGAATAGGCCAGACGCGCTCCGGTCGAAACGAGAATTTCAGATTTTTTGTTTAAATTCAAAAACAGGACTATCGCTAGTAAAAATTACAACAAATCTGAATTGATACTTGATTTTTAAAATCACGAGCTATAACATGTGGAACGTTTTGCTTTACCTTTATTAAATAAATGTGTATTTCTTTTATAACTTCGTGGAAAAATTTTTGAATAAAAAATTTTAACAGACATTCATTAACACGAGAACTTTACAAATGTTATTTAGGTTCACTGTCGTCTGCAAGGAGGCGTTGGGAACGCAATGGAAGTAAATGGAATTTTAAAATTTAAATGAATTTTAAGTAAAAATGATGTCTCAGAATGTACTTTTTGCCAGCTCTCAAAATCTGGGTCAGCTGTCGTTGCGATGACAGGATCGAAATGTATTGCGATCGCTACTGATACCCGCTATGGATCAGAATCGTTGACAATTTCTTCGGATGCTCCTAAAGTTTTCCAACTTAGACCGCAGTTGTTCGTTGGATTCGCTGGACTTTATTCCGATGCTTTGACTCTGTTGGTGAATCGTGAAGGATGGTAACAAGAATTAAATTTCTGATTTATTCTTAGATACGAAGAGTTAAAGTCTAAAATGTATTTGTACGACCTCACATCGAAATCCAAAATGGAAGCAAAAACTCTCACTGGTCTAATTTCCTCACTTCTTTTTGAGAAGAGGTAATTGTTCCCATTTTAGAATGTTGCTACATTAATTGTTCACTTATTGTTGGTAGATTTGGGAATTATATGATAGACAGCATAGTAGCCTCTTTGGATAATTCTTCTCCGTATTTGTCGGCTTTGGATAGCTACGGTTTTCCCACTTATCACAACAATTTTGCTGCCGCTGGTACATGTAAATACCAGTTGTTGGGATTGTGCGAAACTTTCTGGAAACCGAGTTTGGTGAGTGAATGATGGCACATCGCAGCCCTCACGATATGATTCGAATTTCAACTGACAATGAAATTCCAAGGTTGAGCATAAAATTTGCATGCCCTCGCTCTCAGTCATTTTTGTAGCATTACCCAGAGTTACTGGCACATAAACGATACTTGATTTTATTCAGGAGATCTCGGAGCTATTCGACATTATTTCACAAACCATCCTTAACAGTGTGGACAGAGACCCCCTATCGGGTTATGGTGTTAAAGTCTACATGATGTTGGTATCTTAAGTCGTCTGAGAGATCATTAATCTTGATGAAATTAGTATTTGAGTAAATTATTTTTTAGTTCCGAGGAACAGACTGTCGTCAGAACTCTCAGAACCAGAATGGATTGAAGCCTCTTTGAACTAAAGTTTTTATTATTAAAAACATTTGAATTTCCTAAAAAGTCAATAAATGGATAAAATTCATACAAAAGTTTTTGTGAAATGCACATTAATTCATGCTTTTTCAGAAGACCAAAAACAAAAAAAGATAATGGATAAATTTAGGAATTGAGCTTTAACAAGATGCAATGAAGCTTTTGCAACAAACAATCATTATCAAAAACAATATTTCTTCGCTTACCATTTATACTAACTTGAATGATTAGATTTAACTAGTCAATTTTTAGGAATGGCATCAAATTCGGCAATATCAACGCATGACTCGGAGAAAAAAGGCTTAGAATACATTCAAACTTGAACTGAAAAATGACTTAGGTGAATAATATTGTTGTAAACTTCTCCAAAATAAAAATCTCTGATGACTCGTGTGAGATTATGCTAAACGCTTCTTGAAATTAGACTGGCACTGAAAACAAGAATATTTTTCAAGTTGAAACATCGAAAAAATCTAAAATCTAAATCCAATTCGTGCAATCCACCTGGTTCGAGAACTGCACTTCTAACTTTTTTCTTAAACTTCCCTCTTTCACAGCATTCTTCTCTTGTGCTGCATCACAAGAACGACCGTAAGATAAACGACCGGCATGAAATTGAAGTACAATCTTACTGGCTCGTTGCAGAAGTGCATGGTATCTCGTTAGGTACTTGTTTGCTTCTAAAGAGTAGAAAATTAAATTCAAGATATTTAAGACAATCTAATTAATCAATCCACTGTAAAAAAAAAAAAAAGCAACTAACAAGAGACTCAGATTTTGTTTTTCTAAATTGCTTGCGGGCTGCGATTTTGAGCATTTTAAGAAAACAGTTCTCGTGAGCCCTTTGTCGCAACAGTAACAACACATGACGTCAATGATGGCAGCCATGACTAAAAGAAAGGACACAAAAAGAAAGATGATGATGGGGAGAAGGCCGGTGTAGCCTCTTGAGTGCCTCATTTCAAGTTCTGACTGCAAGGCTGCAAAACAATTGTCAGGAAATATAACAAAAGAAACACTTATTCTAATAAAAACATTGTTTCGTGATTCATATTACAAACCCTCTGCAGTAACAAAAGTGCTGGGACGTGTAAAAACAGACCACCCAATGGCATTTCTGGCTCTCAGCTTTAACACATACAATGACTTTGGCTCTAGATCTGTTATCAGCAGTCCATTCATTGGATGTTTCAAGTTGTCCTTAACTTTCATGGTAATCCATGACGATTCATCGTTGTCAATGGAATCTTCATTGAATTCCAAGCCGAAGTGAGGAAACATCTGAGGATATGGCGATCCCGAAGCATCGTTGACCTGCACGGGCTCTGCTAACTAATATTTTTAGAGGTGATCAGCAATAAATAAATAAATAAATAAGAGAATGGAAATCAAATAGCTTAGTAACAACTAATAACAATATACCCACTAAATATATCTACAATTATTAGAGCTAGTCAACATATTTAACAAACAATACAATGACTCCAGATGAATGAAGTAACCATTTTACCTTTTTATACTGAACTTCATATTCAAGTATTGGCATTCCACCAGTGGTGTTAATCCTCCAAAAGATCCTATGGTCAAAAGCTTTGCTCTGTTCCCATTGATCTTTCACTATGTAGATGGATGGCTCACCTTGGTATGGTTGTAGAATTTGTTACCAACGTTTATTTCCAAATTAAGGCCTGACCCCATTTGGATTATATAGGCTCAAAGATACATACATATGGAAACAAAAAATAGTGCCTAACTTATTCCTTTGGTTAAGACCTCCAATCGCCTCGGAATGCCAGTTCCGACGGCATTCTTTGCCCGTACGATGAACAAGTAACGCGTGTTCGGCTTCAAATCAGACATCCTCACTTCATTATCTTCAGCAGGACATAGAAATATGGCATTAGATTAATTAAAGCAACATTTAATGAGAAATACAAAATCCATTTCATACCTAATCCAAATTCTTGTGTTGTGCCTTGGTTTTGAATGATATATCCAGTTATTGGCATTCCGCCATCTTGAATTGGGGGGTTTATTGCTAACCAGACATCAGTTGCATGAGATTTTATTAAGGTTACCTCTGGGTAGCTAGGTATAGCTGCAATCAACAGTATTAATAACAATAATATTGTATATAACAGTAATATTAATAATAACATCGACAGATATTGACAAAAAACACACGACAGATATATTTAAAATACGTCACAAATGACTACATGGCCTTACTTGCTCTTTTCAGTTCTACATATACCTCTGCTTGCCCAAGCAAATTGCTCAATACACACTTGTATTCTCCATAAATCCATGTTTGATCAGGTTCAGTTACAAAAATCTATAGTACAAAAGAGATAATAATAAACATTAAAGAATTAATCCTTCATATTTTTACAATACCTGAAGACTGGAAAAATTGGTTCCAACGAACGATTTAAAGGTATCATTTGGTTTTAGCTCTGTCGTGCCATGATACCAAGTAGCATTTGGCATGGGACTAGAAGCAAAATGTATGCTGAGATTCTTAGAAATGCCAGCCCAAATGTATACCAAAGGTAGCGTTTTCAGTTTGTTAATGCGGGGCGAATCTGCGAAAATGCCAAAAAATACAAACTTAGGTTAATGTCATTATTTCAATTGTATTTCTGAACGTACATTGAACTCTTATCCTGGCATATTGAACGTCCTCAGCATACAAATTGCTCGCCATGCAGAAATAAATCCCAGCATCATCCGGTTCTATGTCTGAAATTTGGAGTTGATAACTCCCTTTTTCAAGCCACTTGATCTTCATTCTTTCATATGATGTCTGACAAAATCCAGTTACCAAGTTATAAATTTATTATTGTTGACATTGATTTTATAACTGCTAATGTCTGAATATAATTATCTGTACAAGTAAGCACAAATAACTTAATATTCGTACACTGAAAATTGTTTCATGAGAAATAGCTGAATGAATCTCACAATGCAATTTACAAACCTTAATAAAGCTAATTAAAAAATTTAAAAAAAAAATTTTGTTGAACAAAACTAATTGAAGTAAAAATCAAGCAGAAAATGCTTCACTCTACTAATAGTAGGACTCATTGCACTGCCTCAAGATGTAACAAATTGAAATTTATTGCAAAACATTTTTTTGTGAGACCCTAACATTGTGGTAGAGGCTGTGGTGATCATCTTGTTTTTTGCCCATCGAGACTTCTGATGTGGGATCTCCGTCGACTCTGCAAATCATGCTGGCAGACCCACCCTCGTTGACCATAATGTCTTCGAACTGAACCACTTTAGCTGGCACTGTTAATAAAATATTATAATTGGTGATATTTCATGAGTCTATTTAATTTTCGAAAACATAATTGAACGAAATAGCAAACAGCTGCAAACCCGTATTAATTACAAATAAATCATTAAGCATTATTAGATGGCTCTAAGCATAATGACTTCCAAAAATCAGATAATGGGCAGAAGAAAAGGAACTTTATCAAACACCAATGAGTAAGGACAGGCTTCAAAGCCTTCTAAATAGTCCTTCTAAAGAAATGGCTTAGAGAAATTCTTAAGTAATTCCCCCATAGACCTTAACAATTTATTTCCCTTTGAATAAATAATGATTCAAAGTTATAAAATTAAGGAAGAAATGTCTTCGATTAAAAAAACTAAATTGGTAGCCATGTTAATGCCTCGGAGAGAATTACATAATACGCAATACTATCATAATTGATTGTCTTAATTAACTTACCAAACACAGTGAAGAGTCCTACAGCAGACTCGTTGACCCCGGCTTCATTTCTCGCGATGCACTTATAATATCCCTCGTCTTCTTTAACTGTAGGTTTGAACATCAACAAATTATCTTTCAAGACAATCCTCCTCCGATTATCTTCTTGGAGTTTTACCAACGTTCCATTCTCCCCGATCTGAAAATTGTACGTGAAAACGCATGAAAACGTTTAAGTTAATAAGGACACGTTAAGTGGTCTTCAAAACCATTTTTATGTAAAGCATTGATTTCATAGACAATTCATACGGCCTTTTCTACCACAAGGAAACAGGGATTTAAAAACTAAATGTTACATGTTGCAACAATCAACCGAATTATTATGATAACAAGAGTACAAACAGTAACTAACACTAACATACCAGTAACAATTCAAAAAAAATTCAAAAACCTTATGAAATTCAAAGGTCGGAGTCGGGTATCCGTCGGCCAGGCAGGTGAAATTAAAATCCTCTCCCTGTACGGCCTCGTTCTTGCCGACGCCCCTGACGATTCTAGGAGGCACTGTCAACGATTAGATTTGCAATATTGACTTCCTAATAACACCCAGTTCACCTTTGAAATTCTTAAGTTGATTTTGTGAATATAATTAAAAAACAAGGCAAGCGGATCACTATCAATAAACCTCGCCAATAAACGACAATCTTGATAATCTTACCGTGGACTGTAACGTTGATTGACTTTGATTCCAGCAGTCCTGCGTTGTCTATTTCGGCACTGCAAATGTAAATTCCGGCATCTCGTTCCGTCGCATTGACCACTTTTAAGCCATCCTTCATCTTTACATATTTAGCACCTATATTGAAAAATTAAATTTCAGCATATTAATTAATCAGAATTAATTATTTTCACAAAGTTCTTGCCCTTCTCAATCAAATCTAACAATAAGTCACATTACCTGGTACGACTTTTTCTTTGTTGAATTTCCAGTACACAACCGGATCTGTCTCCCCGCTGACTTTGCATATTATTGTAGAATTGGTGTTGACGACCAAATTTTGGTGTGATGGCACTTCGTCAAATGTGATGCCCTCTAGCAACAGAAAATTCATCAGTTTTTACCAATCGTTGACATCACTTCTAATATAAAAATTTTAATTTCAATACAATGATGAACTCACTAAAAATTATTAGCTTAATCGACTTCTCTTGAAGTATCCCGGACACGTTTCCAACGCAAGTATAGTGACCAGTGTCAGAATTTTGAGTATTGGTTATAATCAGCTTCTTAGATGAACTACTTAGAATATCCAAAGAGATCCTTTATTATTAAATGTAAGATTGTAAACAATTTACAAGATAATTCTAGAAAATGAAGAATGCAACCTTGGATCCCAATAATCATTAGTAATTTCATTTCCTGAGGCATCAAGCCACTTCAGAGTCTTGGCAATGGAAGATGAACAAGTAATGACAACCGATGAACCTGCTGGCCTAGATATAGTATCTTGCTCAGGCTTAATAGAAAGATTATCACATTCTGAAAGTAATAAATGCTCTCTATAAACTCTGAGCTATTTTGAAATACAAAAGTTAAACGTGTTGGCCAACCTGGGATCGACAGCAGTATAAATATAACGTTAATTAAAAACCACATAGTAACTACAACCTTCTTAATTTAAAAAATGACAAAGGCTGTGTAGTTATAGTTTCGCAAAAATATCCGAGTTTCACTAGATGCTGATGTAACTCATATACAAATAAGTTGAAATTTATCGTGCACCTTAATATAAAATATTTTCAAACTCATCTGTTCCTAAAGCTCGCCCACGCACTGACATATCACCAGGTCAACAAACGTCTAATCAAATTTATAGCGTCTCGTCGTTTGGATGATGTCAGAAGAATTCGCAACAGAGGCGTGCCTTATATTAGACATCCTCTGTTTTGCTGAGACTCTTAGCAGGTCAACAGATTTCAGCTACGGAGGCAAAAAAGCAAGATTTTGCTTTAATATCAGTTTTACCTTATTATACCCATAAAATAGTGCTACGCGGTAGGGGCGTTTTTTACGAAAATTTTTATCAGGTTGTACCATAATTATTAATATTATTATTATTATCATCATCATCATTACTATTATTCAACAACCAAATGTTACAAATTTTATAATATGACTCAAAAGAATTGCCTTATACTTAAATTATACTGTATAACCATTAAGGTTGGTTGATTAGCCAGATATCTTTTCAACCAGACACTAACAAAATTGATGGTCCTTGATCTACTAACCAATTAAATATATTAGTTTTAATTTTTATTATAATATATTACACATTTAATTTTGATAAAAAAATGTTGTTACATACCGGGTTGGGAGCTAGAACAGCGGTTTCAAAAAATTCAGTTTTTGCTTAGCTGAAAACTTTTTTGGGGCCCGTCCGGGTTCTAAAAACCAGGTTTAGCCTTTCCATTAAAAAATTTACATAAGACCCCCAAATTTCAGTCGGCGGCCCTGCATAGAGGTAGCAAATTTTTTACGTCCCTGATGCTCACCCTTATATGGGTCTAGTTGAGGCACCCTATACTCTACGTGTAAATATATTCAATATAACTTTTCATTATTTAAAATTATTTTCTTATTAGCAAAATGTGGAGCAAATCCCATTTTCCAGAAAATAAATTTTGCAAAAAGTCATGTACAAAACATAGACGTTGATCTATATAATGCTTAAATTATTTTGGATTAAATTACGCTTATCCGCGATGAGTAACTCGTAATGTATAATTTATTAATTATAAAATTTGTAATAAATTATCAAACGAATATTTAATATTTTATAAATTTATAATCTTTTATAGATTATTGTTTGAAGTGTTTATTGTTACTGGCAATATTTTCTAGTTAACATCACATTCGTTATTGGTCTCCTAAAAACAGTTGTAAACATTTTGATTGTGTTTTCTGGAGTTGTGTAATTGTAATTCTCGCGACACTTCTAAAGGTCACAAAGAAGGGTTGTAGAGTTAGTGTTAACTTTAGGGTGATCTTTATTTTTAAGTTTTCGCCAACCTTTTATGACGAAAGTGACTTAGTGCGCATAAGAACAGAAATTTAGCAATTTGAAACGTATATCTAACATATTTATTGCAAGAACATTTCGCACTTATTCTTATTTTTACTGACTTAAGTTTTGTTTTTAAACTTATTGTTTGTGGATTTAATATATCTCAGAATATTTGAAGGATTTTATTGCAGTATTTTGAATTTTTCTCTTTAATCATTTTCAGTATGTCAGAATCTGCTAAACTTGAGAAAGATAACCTAAAGCAGGAACCAATAAATCCAAATGAGCCCTTAGAACAGCTTTCCTTAGAGCGTCTTTCATTCACTGATGAGCACTGTTCAAATAAGTCATGTGGGTGTAAAAAGGGTCTTAAAAGAACTGACAGAAGTGATGTCACATCTTTTGACATTTTTGGTATGAAAGCATCAAAGAGGTTTTGCGGTGAAAATGTTTATAAGCATGAAGAAAGCAGCAATCTAAACTTGAACAAAATCAAGATTGGTACTCAGATGAAAAAGAAAACCCCTAAATGCAAACTCTCGAGGAATGTCCAGGCAAAAAACATGGGATCTGGAGATTTCAAAACCTTCGGAAATCCTGAAGAATTTATGAATTTTAAAAGTCTTGCGATATCGTCTCCTAGCGAAAGCAAAACGCCGAGTAGTTATTCTGGTCAGAATTTCAAAGAACTTAGGGGAGGAGACTTCGCAAGCAGCATATCCGCCATTATAAACGAAACAAAAGCCATTGACTTGAAGACGGGTGGAGACGATTCTCAAACCTGCGGTCAAGTGATGCCAAGCTGTTCGCAGGAAGCCATGACATCGTGTACCGAGGACTGGAGCACGGACGAGCTCTCGAGTTACTTCGAATATTTTTGCCACATACCGAAAAAGATGTCCGACATGGCCAAAATGATGTATGCCTGAAACCCCTTACAAACTAAACTACTAATTTTTTGAGTATCTTTAAATCCATTTACATGTTCATAATTATGACCCACACTACCTCCGATGTGATCTTGCTTAACATCACATGTGAATGAATGCTCGTGCGCTTTGAACCATTGCCAGATAAAAAAAATAACAGTGATTTTTTATATCAAGAATAAATGCAACATTCACACTGAATGTCTTTGGGTGGATAAATAACTATCATCAGCACGGGGAATAAATTTGTAGGTTTGGGCAAATGCATTATGAAGGTGGAAAGGCACTAATGAATGATGAATTGCACAATCACTTGAATTGGTCTTTTTTTTATGCCTGACCCGGTAAAATTGCATCGGCGGTTTAGTTATATTGAGAAGATTCGACTGAATATCCATCGGCGATTGTAAAAAAATCCCAGCATACTAAGCCTTAGTCCGATTTTTAAACGAAATGTTTTTACATTGGCTGGCGCGGTTTGAAACAATAAAATGAATCAGTATTCGTTTTTTTCTGATTGAATATTTTTTGTATTAATTCTCGAAAAGCAAGCAGAATAAGGACATTTATGACTAAGACGACTTTCAAATATTTATGAATTTGCATAAAATTATTCTTTACCGCTAAAATTAGTTTTCTTTAAAGAAAGATGCTTTTGGATACTTGTCTAAATTAATAACTTAAGAAAATGGTTTGGATTATTTAGACATCCTAATTTATTACTCTCTGATCTTGTAAGTTCATCTGAGCTGCAGAATAATCCTGGCTGAGTCGGACGGGCTGCTGCTGGAGTAGATGTTCGTCCGTGATTTTTCGAGTTGTCAGCAAAAATGGAAGATGAAATTGTTCCTCAGAGCTTTGTCGATATTGCAAGTTCTATCAAGCGACTTAAAATGTTTCCATATTTCGAAGTTGCACATTACATCCTAACTTGCCTCCTAGTACGAGATGATACTTATTCCTTGAAAATAGCTGGTATTTATTTACTAATCGTTTGGATAAAACATTAACCTACAATTTGACCTAGGACGTGAAATGTACCCTCAGGTCCCAAAGGTTTCCACAGAAATCATCCCCTGGCATGCTATGTTGGATGTATGATGCTCTGCTTTGCTAATAGTTTGGTGGGAAATCTGCTACTCGGGGAGCCCCTTTTGCTGACCTTTGATAACGAGATTAACATCGTCATTGCGAGTGTGGTATGGTGAGTAATCAAAATAGATGTGGAGGAATAGGTGCTATATTTCCTATGACTATTTTAAGATCGTGGCATGGATTTTGTTTTAGGTATTTAGTGAACTATAGCCCATTTGATGTTGTGTATCACTTTGCAAAGTTTGTTCCAGTCAGAATAATTCTGATGATGATGCAAGAAATGCTAAGACTCAACAGAATATATGATGGCATCAATTTTGCTACCACGAATTTCTCAGGAGCACTTCTTTTTGTTTGCATTTTTGGAACTTTAAAGGGTGGGTTGTTTCATTCATTTTAACTGAATCATATTTTTACCAAGTTGAGATAACCTTTAGGTTCAGCATCACTGCACATCAGAATGTTTCAACGACTCTTATGTGGAAAATGGCTTCCTGGATCATTGGAATTATTCAACCCGACTCCGTTCGTCTTAAGATTTTGTTTTTACAAATGGCTATATTTTTTTCTCACGTTCGATTTCGATTTATCAGAGTTTCCAAATCCAGTTTTGTTGCCGGGATATGCTTCACTCTTCAACGCAGAGGCCTCGTAGAATTTTCCGATCCCTTGTTCTATTTTTCGCTCATTTTTTTCCTTTGCCTCGTTCGATTCTTCTGGGTTGTCTTTGGGGTCGACGTTTTCAAGCTCTTTGAAAATATTTTAGGCTTTTTGTTTTTTGGTGGACTGTTGGATTGGATTGACAGAAGGAGAAGAAGATTGGAAGGCGACAAGCTGGCAATGGATGCTGCCAAATTAATGAAAAAACACAAGTAAATGAAGAGAGGTGGACATAAAATTGATCTCTAAACTTCTAGTCCGTTTTGAAGCAGATAGTTAAGATAAATCCTATTTATTCGGTTAACTGTTTATTTAATTCCAAGCATCTTAAACAACTTTGCACGACTTGTTGCATTTATATATATATTTTTTTTTATGAATCGTTATAGTTTGGAAACACGCTAGCATCAATGAGGAGTATGAAGTTGAGATTTTTTAGTTTTGCTTATCATCTGTTGATTTTCTTTTGGAGATTTCATCCTATGAAACCATTTGAGACTTTTGTGTGATAAAATTTTCAATTATTATTATGTAATATCTATGATGTTATATAATTTAAGCTAAATTTTAAAATTATTTTTGAGTTTGTTTTTGTGTCATCATGGGATTTTAACGAGCACTTTTCAATATCCTTTGTTATGAAAAGGTTACCGACTAATCAAATTATTACCGGTATTAGTCCATTTTTCTTATTTACATCTTCAATGCAATTGTTTTCTCTCTTGACAAGTAATCATCAAGAGATTGTTTTTAAGGACATTATGCACTTTTTAGTTGACAACTGCCCTGAAGCTGAAAAATATCTATTTCTTAGTTTGAACTTAGAACGAAGTTGGTTCCTCGTGAACTATTTAATACCCTCATTTTTCATGTCAAACAAGTGCCTTTTTGAAGTATTTTGATTTTTAGATAATAAAAGAAAACTTGGTACTACTATTCCACTATATGATTAACAGAAATTTTTTTAAGGTATTTTGGTTGTTGGATAGTTATTTGAAGTCTAACTCATAAATGGGATGATGAATTTTAGCGTCTGCGTTAAATCTTAAGTTCTGAATTTAAATATGATCTGACCTAAGACTTGTTCAGCAGCCATATGAATGACATAATAATAATAAAATATTAATAGTAACAATAATAACAGTCACTAATACAACTACATTATTAACAAATTAACGGGTTTATTCATATAAAGCTTTCTAAGCTTGTAGTCAGGAGAATTGCCATGTTTGATAATGGAAGGAACTTAATTGATTTTAATGATATTTGTATTTTATTGTCAATCGAAAGGTTCGTTACTTGCCTTTCGAATTTTATTAAAGGCTTGTTTAGAATTACTAATTAAATATTTAAATTATAAATCATTTAATATATTCTCGTTTCGGTAAGAGCGACGACAACATATATTCTTACAGTTTTATTGTAAAATTCAGAGCAATAAAATCATTGAACAAATGATAATTTTGATGGTTAGAACCACTAAACACTTAACGAATAAAATTAGCACAATTTGAACATTAGGAAAGGCGCTTACTAAAACAAATATTTAAATACAGGAATTAACAAAAAAGTTTTTACATCGCATTTAGCTTGTTTAATTCCAAAAACCCAACACGAGAACAATCCTCATTTAACGTTGACAAAATAATTTCGATTTAAAAATACATTTGACAGATCTTCTGATGCTTGTAGGAACATAAGTTAGACATGGAATAATATCATAATATAAATAATCTCACCAATAACATATTTTATGCCTAAAGATTGCATAATTATGCATAAATCAATAATATTATATTCATATAATAATGATAACAACAACAACAACAACAACAACACAACAACAACAACAACAACAGCAACAACAACAACACAACAACAACAACAACAACAACAACAACAACAACAACAATAATAATAATAATAAGAATAATAATAATAATAATAATAATAATAATAATAATAATAATAATAATAATAATAATAATAATAATAATAATAATAATAATAATAATAATAATAATAAATAATAATAATAATAATAATAATAATAATAATAATAATAATAATAATAATAATAATAATAATAATAATAATGATAATAATAATAATATATAATAATAATAATATATAATAGTAATATCAATAACGATGATATTAATAATAATGCATAGTTAGTTTATTTAAAATAAAATAAATATTTTTAAATATTACCGTAAAATGTTAGAAATAATTAAAGGACTTTCCGAAGATTTAACGACTTTCATTTTTACGAGGAGCAGTTTCTTCTGTCCTAAAGGATTGTTTCTTTGAATTTTATGGAAGCAACTGAGGTATAATGTTGCCAGTATTTGTAGCAACTGAGGTATAATGTTGCCAGTAT
>JAJTWR010000323.1:737500-760000 GCA_021613335.1 Whitmania pigra
ATTAATATTGATTTAAAATTAAACTAAATATTGTTTAAAATTTTATTGCCCGCAAAATTCCACAATGGGGTCTTGACACATAAGTTCAATATGAAATGTAATGTCATCAATGCAATAAAGTTTGCATCATCACATTGATGTCAGAAACCAGTGTCACAGGAATGCAATGCGAATGTGCATGAATTGGTCACAAGTGATTGACTGACGTGATTGACTCACATCTGGTTGATCGATGACTCACATGTGATTGACTGATGAGTCACATGTGATGTCACACAAATGAAGTTCATCCATCCATCTTCTTCTTCTTCTTCTTCTTTACATGAGTTTTTTAACACATCCTGAATAAAAGCAGTTCTCTTGAAATAGCCATAAAATGTTTTAATAATAAAATTATAACATCGAGATAATTTGGTTTTAGTGTTTTTAAATTTAAAAAAAAAATATATATATATATATATAATATATATATATATAAGGAGGCGGTGTTTGAAAATTTAATTTTTAAAATAAAATTTTTAAAATAAAATTTCATTGAAATTCTGAAACCTTCCAGTTGAAATAAAACCTCAACAAAGTTGTTTATTTTTTGTAAACATTCCAAATTTAAAAAATGACAGGCAGTCGGAAAGTAATCAATTGACAATAATTGATAATCAATTGACAGGTTAAAGAAATTGAACGAAACGACCCCATTGAGAATGAAATAAATGACGAAATATTGGTCTTCAATGAGTTTATTTGAGTTTGCTGAAGATTAATCGCTCCTAATTAACTCGAGCTTATCACACTTGCAGACTCACGTGTCAACCATTTGTCAGGATTTCAATCAACTTTCAACCTGCTTCAACCATCTGAGAGATGTTATTAAAACACATGGATATTGATTACTTAACATGGCTACTAATTACTTTACATGAATATTGACTACTTCACGTGACTACTAATTACTTTACATGAATATTGATTAGTTCACATGGCTACTAATTACTTTACATGAATATTGATTACTTCACGTGACTACTAATTACTTCACATGAATATTGATTACTTCACATGACTACTAATTACTAATCACGTGATTGGTAATTACTTAACACTTTCATAATTTATTAATTTATTAGTTTTTCCAGCTTCATAAATATTAAAAATTGGCAATCAACGAACGACTTTGATACAATACACAATAGTGGTGACTAACTTATAAACTAATTTCCTTCATTTATGTTTGTAGCAAGGTTGTAACATCAATAGCAACACAATTGTAACATTCAGCATTTTATTTATGTTGATATTTGAAACTAAACGACAATGTTTACCATTTTTATTGAAATGAATGATGACCGCCGTAGATTATCAAGAATGGTATCATCTTTTCTTTTTTGACTTCATTATCCATCTTCAACGCCGTCACCTTAATAGCCGTCATCGTCATCATCATCATCATCATTGTAGTCATCATCATCATTGTAGTCATCATCATCATTGTAGTCATCATCATCATCATTGTAGTCATCATCGTCGTAGTCATCATCATCATCGCAGTCATTATCGTCATCAGGATCGCAATCACCATCATCATCATCATCGTCATCGTCGTCGTCATCATCATGTGATGAATCTGGAGACTTTGTCCTCATTTCTATTCTGATTCGAATTCGATTCATTAATTCCGTTGCCAGGCAACCAAACACTCAATATAAACAGTTCGCGTCACTGACCGCGAAATCAAATTATGATCGATTTTAAGCGAATTTCTGGCATCTTTAGAATTCGTGACGTCGTAAAGTTAAAAGATTGGAAGCCATTTTGAAATTCCAGCGCATTCATTTACAATCTCATTCTTATAATTTCTACTTTTAGTAAATTTATATTTATTATTTTTTTTTAAATATTTTCCAGCAAATTATCCGTAATTTTCTGCACGGATCCATGTTCGGAAGCACCTGGATTGTTCCCGGATTCGTTGAAGCGTGTCGAGTCCCATCTGAGCAGACGATAAGTTGCGATGTCGAGAGTTGGCGCCAAAATTTATCGTTGTCCCTATGCGGTGATTGGCTGAAGTAAATAACTCATCGACGTACTCTTCGTCTTCAGTTTAGATGAGAATTTTAAAAATAAAATGAATGATAAACATCCAGAATTTATGGCCGCTTATTATTGCGATCCGAATATTTTTCATAAATATTTCATAAATGCTTTTTTTTTTATAAATATCTTTCGTAACAATTTTATGAACACTTTTTCAAGTATTTTGAATATACATTTTATAAGTAATTTTTTCATTAATTTTCAGTTACTGTAAAGTCTTAGATTTAGATATCCACATGTTCCTAAGTTGTTAGTGGAGAATCAAATAAAAACATTATTTCAAATATAAAAATTATTTCAAATAAAAAAATTATTTCAAAAATTATTTCAAACAAAACCCCGCGTGCACCAAAAATTGCCCCTAGTCATTTCCCCCATCTGGATAAATGTTACTTTAATTGCGTTTCAAAAGGTTTCAAATTAATTACATATTAAGATTTAATTTACATTAATTAATAATTTACTTATTTTGTATTACATATTAAGATTTAATTTACATTAATTAATAATTTACTTATTTTGTAAATATACATTAACATTTAAGTTATATTTTAATATTTAAGTTTAAGAGCCTCTGAAAAATGAAAGAATTTCAGTTTAAAAGTTTCAAACAGGAAGATTTGAATTGCCATGAAAGTGGCTCTCATTTTAATAATATCTTTATATAACTTTTAATAATATTTTTTAAAGTTTAGTAATATTTACACATAATGTTTATATTTATTTTATATATATAATTTTCAAGTATTTATTTAATTTATATTTAATTTATGGTTAAAAAAAATATCTGTATTTTTATTTTATGTAATCTTATAAAAATTTTATTTATTTTGTAAACATAATTTACATATTAATTACATATTAATATTTATATTTATCTTATATATCTTATGTTCATTGTGCGCATATTATAAATGCATTTAAACAGCGCTACATTTATTAAGTGATTTGCAAGATGGATTGAGATGGCGTTTTGTTTGTTTTGAAGGATATAAACAATTATTTGATTGAGTTAAAAGTTTTATTTTTATTTAAATATTAATAATAATAATAATAATAATAATAATAATAAATAATAATAATAATAATAATAATAACAGTAATAACAATAATAATAATAATAATAATAATAATTAACACACCCGATGATCGATGAAATTGTGTTTTGTCAAGCAGTAGTCTTTTCAATTAACAGATGAAGATGAAAAATTACTCTATCCAGCTTCTTCCACGTTGTCACAATCCATCACCGAGTGAATGAATGAGGATGAATGGATGCATCGTTAAATATCAACTGGCCACATTCATCATCTTCAATTCCCTAAAAAAAAATCATTTCAACCTCACCCGTGAAACATTAAGCTGATTACTAGTTCTCCAGGATCAAGCCCAATGCCCACTAAGGACGTGATGATAATGATGAAAATCACGATCGTGATGATGATGATGATGATGATTGTGACGATGAATTTTTGCACATGATGAGGCATGATTTGCGTTGTTCTATCAATATATCTGATAAGAACATATTAGACATGAGAGATAAGGGTAGTCGGAAAGTTCTATGAATGATGAATAGAAGGATGAGTGAATGAATTGATGGATGGATGGATGGATGTGATGCAGAGATCGTGAAATCATTCGGCATTAATCTTTTCCATTAACGAACTTTCAGCAAGAAGTAGTTCCAAATAAAAATTGAATTCTTCTCTGGAGATTTTATTGATTTTTTGCTAACAAATAAATTGAATTTTGCTCAAAATTCAGAGAAATCGCATCACCTCTGGAGATGAGTGAGCGATAATTGGGCAATTATGGACAGGATTCCTCAGGTCACGTGTCTTTCATTCGTCAAAATATCTCGGCGAAGTTGATTCGTAGGAGATTGATGTTATCGATGTTGTTGTCGATTGAGATGTTGTTGTTGTAGTTGTGAGTTGCTTGTGCTGTTGTGTCAGTGTGGTACAGTAACGAATTATATTTATTTTTTTAATTGCACAAGTACATGATTCTTTTTTTTTTAATTACAAGTAAATTGTATATTAATTACAATTAATTAGAGTTGTTAATAATATTATTATTATTATAGTTGTAAATAATATTTTAAAATTATTTATTCAAGCTGCATTCCTCAGGGACATGAAGATCATTTGTACTCGAAAATTTGCTTCTGCGTTGATCACGATCATCATCATGACAATAACGATTACAACACGATGATGACAACGAAGATGAGGATGATGACAGCGATGATGATGATGATGATGATGATGATGATGACAGCGATGATGATGATGATGATGAGGATGATGACAGCGACAATGATGATGATGATGATGATGATGATGGTGAAAGAGGCTATGATAGTTAGCATCTTGATAAAATTTTGTAATTCGCTTTTAGAATTAAAAAGCAACGAAATTGCGTTACATAAATTTGCATAAACCTTCGACTTGTCTCTGAGATAAGTTGTTCAGTTTAAAATTTGAAATGCGTCGGGAATTTTCGCGCCAAGAAATTGCTTCATCAAAATGTCGAAGTAGATTTGAATTTGTTTGTTTTATTTTGTTTAAATTTATTTTTATGAATTTCCGGCGATAATAGAATTTATTGTTATTGTCGTGTTATTTCTGGATAATGAAAAATAATTTAAATACAACTTAAAACTGGAATGATTAAATAGATTTAAAATTCAAAATACTAAATTTATTGATTTTAAATGTATTGATTTAAATATTTATTTATTTTCACATTATAGTTCATTTTAAATCAACACTATCACAGACATTAAGTAGTCGCTATTTTTACGTTGTTGTTGTTGTTGTTGTTTTTGAGTTATTTTTAAAGCAGAGTTTACGACTCACAAAACGAAAGAAAAACCTGGCTCCGTAAATTTCCCACTCGAAGGTGTCGTGCAGGTGTTGAAGGCACTGAAATCACCTGAGTTCCACTTCGCAGAACACCTTGATGCCACCCAGACTGCTGACGTCACAAGCCGTGTCGTCCCACTTGAAGTTGCTGGAGTTTAAAATTTGAATATTTAAATCGTCGAGATATTAAAATTTGAATATTTAAATCGTCGAGATATTAAAATTTGAATATTTAAATCGTCGAGATATTAAAATTTGAATATTTAAATCGTCGAGATATTAAAATTTGAATATTTAAATCGTCGATATATTAAAACTTGAATACTTAAATCATCATCACCGCCATCAGCAGCAGCAACAACAACGACGACAAGTCATCATCAACAAAAGCATCATCATCATCATCAGCATCATCATCATCACATCATCATCATCATCATCATCATCATCATCATCATCATCATCAGCATCATCATCATCATCATATCATCATCATCATCAACAAAAGCATCATCATCATCATCATCATCATCGTCATCATCATCATCATCATCATCAACAAAAGCATCATCATCACCAACAAAAGCATCATCATCATCATCATCACCAACAAAAGCATCATCATCATCATCGGCAACAGCAGCCACAACAACAACAACAACAATGCCAACCTAGCCTCGTCGAGTCCCTCCTCGTGGACGATGTACAAACACTCCTCGGGGTCGAAAATGCTGATAAATAAAAATTTTCAAATATTTCGCGGGAAATAAACTTTTTCAACGTTCAACGCTCAGTGCACGTGTTGTCGATAGATCGATTGTAAAAATCAATTGTAATTCATTTATTAGTAATTAATGAGTTTATTTCAATGATTAATATTTATTATTATTATAATATTATTATTATTTGTTTACATTATGACTGCGTGACGTCATAAATCTGCTGTTAGATTGACACGGTTGGACCATCAATTTATAAGGTTTTATTTCGGCTGATTAAGTCATCATCATCATCATCATTCATCATCATCATCATCATCATCATCATCATCATCATCATCATCATCATCATCATCATCATCATCATCATCATCATCATCATCATCATCAACATCGTCCTCGTCATCGTCTTCATCTCAATGCCTGTTTGTCCTTTCCTTTCTTGACATGTTGAAATAATCTTTCAATTGCAAAATCTCGGAATATTTGATTAAAGCTATGAACATTTTAAACAGTAAATGTTTAATTAGAGTGATATTATTCATATTTTATAATAATAATAATAATAAGATAATATAATTTGTAATTCTTAAATCATAATTTACTTGTCGGGTTTTCCTTGAGCAAAAGCCGTAAACCCTGAAATACTGCCGTGCACCCTGCCATAGAGATCCACCCATTTCCACTGGTCGAACATGCATCCCCCACCGTGGCTGCCCCGCGGTCTCCTCCCACCGATCCAAAACCCCAGAATCTTTTGATGATTCTCCGCTGAGAATTATCAGTTTAAAAGTCAGAATAAAGTCTTATTTAAACCCCTAAAATTAAAAAAAAATTATTGAAAAAAAAAAAAAACAAACAAAGATTAATAAACAAACAAACTTTAATAACCTCTAATTTCACTTTTCGTGCTCTTCTGAAGGTATTCCTCGATGAAAACCTGCTCACGAATGGTTTCAATCCTGGGCAGGTGTCCTCCTCTCTTCTCGCAGAATACCTGGGCTGCCTCGAAATTCGTTGTCACGTCGAAGGCCTTGTACCTTGAACCCCCGTCCCTATAAACACCCCATCCCTCGCCATCTGTCGATGCGATTAGTGCGTTAATTTTTAATTTTGTAATTTGGGGGAATTAATTTTATTCAAAAAAAAAAAATAAATAAATATAAAATAAAATAAATAAATAAAATTACTTTTTTTAAATGTTCGGTACGTCGGTAATAAGTTTAAAAAGTGATTAATTTGTTTTGAAATAAAATAAATAAATAAAAATAATTGTGATAGATGTGTTTTTTATTTACTTCAATTTCTTGTTTGTTGTTGTGAAATATTATGTGAATGTACTTTGGGAAGTTTAGCTTTAAATGGTTTTATTCAATAATAAATCAATTATTAATTCATGCATGAAGTGCAGAATAAAATTTTTAAAAAATGAATTCGCAACGGCAATTGAAATTGAATTATTGTGGGAGCATGTGCCTGTTTTGAGAATAATAAAAATAATTAATAATATAATAAAAATATTTATTAATAACAAAAATATCTATTAATATAATATTTATTAATATAATAACAATATTTATAAATTTAATAAAAATATTTATTAATATGATAAAAGAATTTATTAATATAATATAAAACTATTTTCTACTTTTTATCGATCCCGCAGTAAACCTTTTTCAACAACAGCGAATAAATAAATGACAAAGAAAAACGAATATCGATTATTGTGATCAAAAAAGTTAAAAGTATATTTATTTATTACAAGAATTAAAAGTATATTTACTTATTACAAGAATTAAAAGTATATTTGCTTTTAATTTTTTCACGACATAAAATATAAAAAATATTTTAATGTTTTAAAGAACAATCGAAATTCCAAAAAAATTGATTTCAGTGTACGATAAGAAAAGAACGTCGACGACGATGATGATGATGATGACGACGATGATGATGATGATGACGATGAGGACGACGATGATGATGATGATGACGATGATGATGATGATGACGATGGGATGATGATGATGATGATGATGATGATGACGATGATGATGATGATGATGACGACGACGATGGTGATGATGATGACGATGAGGACGATGATGATGATGATGATAACGATGATGATGATGATGATAATGACGATGAGGACGACGAGGACGATGATGATGGATTGAAAGATCTGAAGAGGAGAAGTTGAAAATTTTTATATGAATTCAAATCATTTCCTTACCCGGCAATTATCAGATGAAGAAGCTATTTATAGATCCATTCATCAATTTTTTTCGTTTCGCATTCCCATTCACATTTGCATTTTAATGAAACTTGCACGAATTGTTGTTTAAATTTAACTGATTTCTAATTGATTATTAGCTACGAATTCAATTAATTAATTAAATAATTATTCAATAATTATTAAATTAATAATTAATTTAAGTAATTAATTAATTAATTAGGACCTTCATCTGTACTCCAATTATTCATGGCCACTGCCCAAGGACTTCCAAAGTTGGACTGAACTTCTGATGGAGGAATGCACTGCTCTGGAAAAAAAATTTGTTTGTTTTATTTTATAAAAATATTTTATTTTATTTTATTAAATTATTTATTCGATATTTTGTAATTCCACGATCGTGATTATCAAAATTATTATATAGAAGGACCACATGTCAGTTCAACCTTTACGATGAAAAGCAGTCCACGTGATCAAAAAGACGAGGACGAAGACGACGACGATGAAGCACAAGATGGCCACCAAAATGCCGTATTTGTTCGTCGTCGTCGTCAGCCTCAGACAAGACGAATTCTTGATCCTTTCCTTTTTTACTTCCCGCGTTCTCATTTTCCTCATCCTTGAGTTTGGAATTTGAAAACTTACGATCTGCTCGTCTGAGAGACTGCTTCTCAGCGATACAGAGTCATTGGCGTGGTTCCTGTTGAGCATTTCAAACGAATCGAATACGTCCTTGAAGTCTCCGCTCTCGTCTGTTTTCGAGAAACTCTGACGAAGACCGACTGATCCTGGACACTTGTTCTGACAGTTTCTGACTCGCGGGGTCAGTTGGTTTGACGGCGTGTTTGCTGCGATTTCGTCGTTAGCTCTGAAAAGTCTTCTCCTGTCGCCGTTGTTGTTGTAGTTGTTGTTGCTGCTGCTGCTGTTACTGTTGTTGTTGTTGTTGTTGTTGTTGACGAACTTTACTTGCCACCTTCGCGGGGCAATGTTGCAGTGTTCCTTCTCGTCGAAGTTGAATCTCGCCTCCCCGGCGCGATGAAATGCCGAACGAGAGTTCGACCTTTCATCTTCAACTTCTTCGACGGCGAGAGAACGCAAAACACTCGAACACGGCCGTGCTTCTCGATTCCCTTCCGAAAAACACCGGACTGCAGTCTGTGCTGATTTGTGGCGTGGAAAATAAGAGTCGGTTGACATGGCAACGTCGGGATAATTGTTTACGTCTTTGGGAAGGCATGTGCACCTCTTGTTCGATAAGTAGGCGTCCATCTTCATTAAAATTCATTAAATCATGAATGCCATGGATACGTTCTCAGCTCCGATTATTATTCATGGCAGCAATCAGAATGAAAAGTGTATTTCGTTGAGAATTGACCTAGGAATCCGTTTATGAATATTTATAAGGAGACCACTTAATTACCTCTCTTGCACGCGGAGGAATATAAATATATATATATATATATATATCCCATGGATTGGAACTAATCACGTTTAAAAATGGATTTAAGTACATATTATTTATCAATGGATGGAAATTAATAATGCTTAAGAATATATTTAAAAAAAAAGGATTATTTAAAAGCAAATATTACTTGCAAATCTTGTCTTCAGAACATCATTACCATCACCATCATCATCATCATCATCATCATCAGCATCATCATCATCATCATCATCATCATCATCATCATCTCATCATCATCATCAGCATCATCATCATCATCATCATCGTCATCATCGTCATCATCGTCATCATCGTCAGCATCGTCATCATCGTCATCATCATCATCATCAGCATCATCATCATCATCAGCATCATCATCAGCATCATCATCAGCATCAGCATCATCATCATCATCATCATCATCATCAGCATCATCATCATCATCATCATCATCATCATCATCATCATCATCACATCATCATCATCATCATCATCATCATCATCATCATCATCATCATCATCATCATCATCATCATCATCATCATCATCATCATCATCATCATCATCATCATCATCATCATCATCATCATCATCATCATCATCATCATCATCATCATCATCATCATCATCACATCATCATCATCTCATCATCATCATCATCATCATCATCATCATCATCATCTCCGAAGATGGAACACAAACAAATGATTTCCATGGCAACGGGATTCCATTTCTTAAGAGCAAGAAATTAATTTTAAATTCTCCGAAATAACGCTTCTCGGAGATTTATTCGCTGAATAAGAGATGGACTGCTGACATTTTGGCGGGAAATTAATGGAGCGAAAAGGAAGACCGCCGATTGGAAGTTTATTATTAGAATTTCGCATGAATTATTAATAACCCTGTTTGTATCCAGCTCATATTCCTATGAATTTATTTAAAACTTTATTTAAAATGAATTTATTTAAATGAATAATTAAGTTGTTCATAAATCATTAAGTGATAATTTATTCTTAACTCATTAATTATTACTTAAGCGTCTACTCTATCTACTCTAAGCTCAAACTCACCACCAAAAGAAAGATTTAAATCAAATTCTTTGCACCCGAAATGGAAATTTTCAATTAAAGCACTTCCTGAGTACTTCATTGATAATGGCCTTATTGTATTAGATAGAAGTAGTAATAATAATCACAATCATGATCACATTTATAATTATATTTAATTATAAAATAATTATAAAATTATATTTACAATTTTTTTATATTTATAATATATATTACAATATTATATTAAATTATTAAATAAATTATAAACATAAAAAAAATTATACTTAAAATCATAATATATAATTATTAATTAAAATGACATCGTAACATTATAATCATAGTATATTAATATAATCATAATAATCTTTCATTGACAATGATAATTTATTTACTAGCTTGTCTTTACTAGCGAGTATGTGTTTTTTTTATATTAACTTTCGTTGTTTAAAACAAAAGTGCGAAAATGTCTGAAAGGCAGTTTTGGTCACATTTCAAGGAATTATTTCAGACAGGATCATCTCAGAAATATACTCGATGAAGCAACTTGGAGAACTGCTTACCATTTGTGATCATGAACATCATCGTCGTCGTCGTCTTCATCTTCATCGGCATGGGCAATGGTCGTTGCCATCATCATCATCATCGTGGTCGTCATTATTATTATAGCCATCATCATTATCATCATCGTCACAACGGCCACCATAGTCATTCTCATCATCATCATAATTGTCATACATTGCAGCAGTACATCATTGGTCACCACCATCGTCGTCGTCGTCGTCGTCGTCGTCATCATCATCATCATCATCATCATCATCATCATCATCATCCATCATCATCATCATCATCATCATCATCATCATCATCATCATCATCATCATCATCATCATCATCATCATCATCATCATCATCCATCATCATCATCATCATCATCATCATCATCATCATCATCGTCGTCGTCGTCGTCATCATCATCATCATCATCATTATCATCATCATCATCATCATCATCATCATCATCAGCAGCAGCAGCAGCAACGTTCTCGTCGTCATTGTCACGATCAATTACAGTGATGGACACAGGTTTGGTGGCGTTGACAGGCGAAAAAAAAAGTTGAAAATGTTGGAGTTAATGCTCGCCTCAAATCAAAGACTTCCTAGATGTTCTCCGGAGTTGATTTCGAAAGTGAAACTTTCCGGGGGGAAAGCAACTCAGAAGTTTTGAAATCCCTTTGAATGTGGTGACACGTTTAGATGAAGGAAGCCGTTGGAATTGCGTCTTGAAACAGGAAGATTGAAATTGAACAACAGGCAGAGAGATGATTTCCGGTTGTACTTCAATTTCATCTCACGGCGTACGGGGTCAGAAAATTTGTGTCCTCGTGGTGTGTACAGATGTGTGATCAGCCGCAACGTTGTTACAATATTTACAACATATTCCTTCGGTCACAACATTGCAACAACATTTGCAACAACATTTGCAGCAACATTTGTAGCAGATATGCTAAATCACAACATTGCAACAACATTTGCAACAGACATGCTAAATCACAACATTTCAACAACATTTGCAACAGACATGCTAAATCACAACATTGCAACAACATTGTACAACAACAACAACAACTAGATTCAAAGAACAACATGAACAACAGGAATAAAATGGAAAAGGTATGCTCCCAATGGACTTTGAGAGGTGAAATATTTGAGGCTGATAGTGCAGATAGCGTCTGCAAACGACTTTTATGTTGACTCTTAAAAAGGCAGAAGCAAAAAATCGAACTTCATTCTGGCGCGAATTTTCCAGGTGTTCATGAACTATTTGATGACTGATTAAATGGTAATAATGATTGATTAGTTAGCTAATCAATTAAGGTGGCGTAATATTGGTTATGTTATTATCATTATTATTATGTTAGAATTAAATTATACAAAATGGCAATAAATCATTTAATTAATTAAATAAATAACTGTTTGTAACTGTTGTCGTTTTTGTTTGTTAAATAAATTGAATGAATTGTGAAGATATTCTACATTTATTCCTCATCCATTGTCAGATGAAAGCTAGTTATCTGCGCATGTCTCGGGAGCAACCCGAATGAAGAGCACGATCGGAGAAATAAATTATTCTTCACCTCATTACACCCACAAACAGCAACAACAACAGCAGCAACAACAACCACAACAACAACAGCTTCAACCACAACAACAACAACTTCAACCACAACAACAACAACAAAGAAAGGAGAGAAGGTTAGCACTGCCCACTTGCCAAGGACCGAATGGACCTTAATAAACACTACTTATAACTACTACTACTACTACTAATACAATACGATAAATAACACCAGAAATAATATAATTGATAGTATGTTGCTGATAACGACGTGATAATATTACTAACAACAACAGTAACCCACAACAACAACAACAACGACGACGACGACAACAACTGTTATGGAAATGTTTGTCACTAACCACTTAAACTTTCGGAGTTTTCAGACAAACAAAAAAATTTTTTCAAAAAATTACTTTATTTTGTCCAGTAAAATCCAGGCAAAGGCCACTGAGAACTCTTGGCCGGCGTTATTTGTAGGAGTGGGTTGAGCATCGGTTTGTTGGGCATTGGTGAGTTGAGCATTGGTTTGTTGGGTATTGATGGGTTGAGCATTGGTTTGTTGGGTATTGATGGGTTGAGCGGTTCCAATGAACTCACAAATTCATGATGAGGCTCCAATTGCAGTATTTCCAACATTGTTTATGTTGAAGGCTTACTTCATAGACAACTCAAACCTCACTAATTTATTATTATTAATTTATTACTTTTACTTCGCTTTGCTCATATTAATTCATTCGTAATATAGCGAATAGTCCAATTTTCACGTTGTTAATGTTTGTTCATGTGGCTAACCATGATAATAATGTTGATGTTGATGTTGCTATAACCCTTTAATAATATTGAAATTGTTGTTGTTGAAGCCAATAATAGTGTCCATATTTCCGTGGTTCTTGTGTTATTCCTTACGCTCTTTAAGAATCTCCTCGTTTATTGAACCACAATGAATTTATAGTCGGCCCTTAAATTAGCTGAAAATATAGCTAGGATTAATTCGGCTGCCATTAAATCTTCTAAAGCGACATCTCCCAAGAGCTACTAAAACGATGAAAAACTTTGTTATTTTACGAAAGTCATTCAAACGAGGCAATTTAAAAGTTTTAGAGTTTTTTTATTTCTTCTTTCAACTTGTCAGTTGTTCTTTGCTCTCAATTTTGTTCGGCAATTTGAGAGCATCGTCTGCTTTCAACGAAATTCATTCAGTTCGTCTGTCAATAATTTATTAACCATTTATTTATTATGTTAACCATTTATTGATTATCTTAACCATTTATTTATTATATTAACCAATTATTTATTATATTGACCATTTTTTTATTTTATTAAAATTTTTTTATTATTTAACCAATAATTTATAATTTTTTCATATTTGTTACCTTACACAACAAATTCTACATCGAATCAAATTAATTAAAAAACATTATAATAATTACACTAATGAGTTTTAATGCTAAAAATTCGGAAATTCAAATATATTCAATTAATAGTTTTAAGAATATAAATATAGAGATATATTTAAGAATGTAAGTAAAAAATAGAATAATAGAATATTTATAAAAATTACTTTTTAATATAATTGAAAATATAAAATGAATTACTGACGTTCTTTTACATCGTAAAAGCAATTATTGGCCTAAGAATTTGTTGACATTTCAACATGAATCAAGTCACATGACCCAGAACCCAGAAAAAACCTCATTATGGATGTCACGTGATCAAGCCTTTTAATCGTCTGCTCGTATTGTTGTTGTTGATGATGATGATGATGATGATGATGATGGATGATGATGATGATGATGATGATGATGATGATGATGATGATGATGATGGATGATGATGATGATGATGATGATGATGATGATGATGATGATGATGATGATGATGATGATGATGATGATGATGATGATGATGATGATGATGATGATGATGATGATGATGATGATGATGATGATGATGATGATGATGATGATGATGATGATGATGATGATGATGATGAGATGATGATGATGATGATGATGATGATGATGATGATGATGATGATGATGAATGATGATGATGATGATGATGATGATGATGATGATGATGATGATGATGATGATGATGATGCTGATGATGATGATGATTGATGATGATGATGATGATGATGATGATGATGATGATGATGAGGATGATGATGATGATGATGATGATGATGATGGCTGATGATGATGATGATGATGATGGCGATGATGATGATGGTGATGTTTTGAAGTCAAGCCCTATTTATTAGCGAATTCAATTTCTGGGTTTATAAGTCTTTTTTTTTTATTTCAATGTCATATTTGATTCTTATAAATCAGACAAATAATTTTATTGCGTTAATTTAATATCAAATATTTTACGATTATGTAAATTTAATTGAGTTAACACATAAAAAAGTTTAAGTACATAAAAAAAAATTTCGTTTTTGGGACAAATTCCTGCGCATATTATTAAAGGGCTAAGGACGAAATGTATATCGGTATGTTAAATTTTAAATGTACTCTAATTTTATAGTTCAAATAATTACGTTGTTATGCAATACTTCCTAAAGCTGTAAAATGTCGTTTGAATGCCACTTAAAAATTCCCGCAAGAATTGCTTTACATCAATGCTTTAAACGTCAAACAGGTGCTCTTGAATTCATATTATAATGAGGAATTGCATTTCTGAGGCGGTCACGGGTGAATGAATCTCGTCATGCACGAAAGAGTCGTGAGTTCCTCCTTACAATCACTTCGAAGCTGTTTATCAGGACCTTGCATGGCAGCCAAAAGATCTAGCCGACAACAGTGGAGATACTTATTTAGTAAATAAATAAATAAATAAATAATTAGTAACTTCGCCGGAGGTTTAGCAATTCAAAATGGCTTCTGCGGAAGTAACTGCTGCATTCGAGTCTGACTTGTTCTCAGAAGAAGAGCGAACTTTCGACTTCGGAGAAGAAGAATCCACTAATTTGGGTCTCTATGACTTGTCAGTCCATCCGTCCATGGTGAAGGATTACGGTGGAGAAGATTACTCCAAGTATATGAACGACGATGATGGCCTAGGCTTCGACGAAACCTACCCGTCGCAATACGAACTCCAACATTTTCAAGCGCACGAAGACAACGCGGAAAGTGCTATGGACGACGGCAATTACTACGACACGATTCAGGACGTTTTGCCTCCAATACAACACCAGTCCCACTACGACTACTCTCAACAAGCTCAACCACCTCAACAGCAACAACTTGAAATCCAGACGCAACGAGTTTCCTGGAAATCGGCGAGCAAGTCGGAAAAACTTAAGTGGCTAAAACAGCATATCTCGAAGGCGACAATGGCGGGTCGAACGAGGGACAGGAGACAGTCAACAAACACCGCTTCGGTCCACGATTTTTACCCTCCGTTACGCGACGACAACCCCAACAAAATCTACAACTTCAGTTTTGCCGACTCCAAGATGGGCTACTCACTCGCAGCCTTAATCCAGGAGAACCAGCAGACCACCACGGCAACAACAACAGCAGCAGAAACGGCCGATGAAAACGCAGACAGCGGCATAGGAGTCGACAGCAGCGGTGAAATTCCAGAAGTCATCAACGAAATGCCCGGACTTCAAAGATCGAGCTGGTGGAGTTTGGGTACCCTGTCGTCAAGGCTCATGGGCAGTCCAAACGGTACTGTGTCTTCCAACCCACCTATGAAAAGGCATTCGGCATCTTCGCCTTTCCTTGCCAATTCCTCAGAGGTGGTTGCTAGCACCTCGACAAACCCGGCCAAAAGCGTGCCGAAGAATTCGCTCAACAAAATGTGGAAAAGAGTCACTGATACCCTCTCTAAGAAGTCGAAAAGGCCCAACATGAGCATAAAGACTGAAGAAATACATTTTTAGTTCAGTTATGACGATTTCAGTCAATTTATGGTGAGTAAAATGTATTATTTTCGTGATTCATAAATTCGAGTTTAACATCTCAAGTCTTTGTCTTCTTTATTCAGTAAGTACAACGTCATGAAAACCACCAAAATTTATTATTAAAACGTTTATTACAATTAAATAATTAATACAATTACATTTACAATTAAGTCGTACATCTTAATAACTATTGAATACTTTGAAAGATCGCAAGTAGGAATCACCAGCTTAGGCGGGAACAAATAACAGTAACAACCGGATCAGTATTTTGACTACGATGTGAGATTCTGTCATCGTGTGATTGTGTGGTGGTGTGAGGCACGATGAACTTGGAATAATCTTCAAAAGAACACAGAAAAAAAAATATCAACAGATCTTCTCAACAAAATATTTTCTTGGCAAAAAGCGAAAAAAAAAACAAACAAATAAAATAAAATTTCTATCTTCTACAGGAGGAACAAGGGCCAAGGAATAAGGCACAACAACATAGCTTAAGCATAATAATAATAATAATAGCACGTAATACTTTGTTAAATAACACGATGACTCTAAACACACTTTCGTTTTTTCCCCAAACAGTTCAGAGACCAGTGTGATACTGGACCGGGGTAGCCACCTGGATGTAAGGGGAGGCTGGGGCTGTTGAGGGGTAATAGAAGGCCCCAGCATGTGGGGAAATGCCAGCCATGTAGCCTCCTGAATATTATTATTATTATTATTATTATTATTATTATATTATTATTAGTTATTATCACATCATAGTAGTCAGGGCCATGTAGCCTCCTGAATATTATTAGTATTATTAATAATAGTTATTATCACATCATAATAATTAGGGCCATGTAGCCTCCTGAATATTATTATTATTATTATTATTAGTTATTATCACATCATAATAATTAGGGCCATGTAGCCTCCTGAATATTATTATTATTATTATTATTAATAGTTATTATTATTATAATATCACATCAACAAAACACATCAACACCAACCATTGGTAAAGGATTCGTTGTTTGCGACCACGATGTACTCCGGCGATACCACGGAAGGGGGCTGGGTGGCCATGTACACCCCCGAACTGCTGCTCTGGCATATGAAGGACTGAGACGAACTGATGGCTTGGACAGATTGCTGCCCCATCTGGTTTTGGACCATCAACCAGCCATTGTACGTCTGAAGTTTACAAATGTAAATACGTGAAGATTCTCATCCTAATTACGTTGTGATTACACGAATATGAAAACTGAAGCAGAAAAGTACCAGGACTCCCAAGTTGTAGAAGAATCTCGATGTCGAGACATCTGCAATCATAACTTTTTCTATCACCTCGTGAAAACTGTAGCCATCATGATCATCAAAATCATCATGATCATCATCATCACCACCACAATCATAACTTTTTCTATCACCTCGTGAAAACTATAACCATCATGATCATCAAAATCATCGTCATCATCATCACCACCACCATCATCATCATTTTCACCCTGAGAAGGAAGATCCGATCCGGTGTTATCGATGGACGGAGCAGCAGAAAAGTTGATGGTTCCGGGATAATTCTCGTAGTTGAGTATGTGTCCGTTGGGAGCCGGCACAACCATGTACGTCGACTGAGGGGCGTACATGTTAGGAGAATATTGAACCGAGCTGTTTGTCACCCCTTCGGCCGCACGGGCCCCCTCCGGAGACATGGGACAACCTTCGCTCGAACCCGTTCGTATTTGGCCTTCCACTGTTGCTGTTGTTGTTGTTGTTGCTGCTGCTGTTGCTGGGTAGTTCCAACTGGTTTCGGCCGTGGCATGGCTTTCCTCCACAAGAACTTCATCGTCTGCTCGTCGAGTTTAAAGTTAGTTTGATCAATAATCAAGCGGAAGGTCAAATTACTTTTTACCTTCGGGTGAAAGTTCGTAGAATCCATTCTGTTTAAAATCGTAAAAAAAAATTTATTTGTAGTATTTAATAAGAATAATCCCCTTTCAGAATTTACATCTCAAATGAATCTTGAAAATTTTCTTGCACATCTTATAGGTGCAAAAATATAAGGATCATTGCACAATGTGACAATCAGCTAGCAGCTAGTCGACAGATGTTAACCATATCGTAAACACTTAAACATGTTCGTTGCCTAAGCAGTAATAAAATTATTACATAAACACAAGGTCACACATAAACCAATGTTTTGTTTACATTTACCTCATCTTCAGGACAATCAAGTCTGAATTCCTTCCTGAAGTGTCCTTCACTGCAACTCCTCTCTTTGATGCTGCTAATCGTGGCATAATTCATCGTTCATCGTTCATCGTTACTTATTATTAAACATAGCATCGTTGATTAACATTATTAATTAACATGCATTAATTATAGCACCATTTATTGTAAATATTTAATTTAAGTAACATTTGATCAATTAAAATCAGTATTGAAAGGGCTGCAAGAAAAATTCAATAATCTAATCTATAACTGAACTCACAACATCTCCACATCATCGCATCCCTCCTCAATGGCCTTCAATGCATGGAAACTGTGAAACGAAACAACAACAGCTTCGTGACATCTCCATGGCAACAAAACAATAAACAAAACAACAGCAACAATCCTATGCCAACCCTTCTCGAACGGTCGGTACGCTCATCATGTGACCGGTCGAATTGATCCGATTGGTTCGCACGGGACTCCTGAAATAAACAAATTTATTAACGTAATAAATCTTTGACGTGCTCACCTTCATTAAGACACTACCACCTCGTAGGCATGGCAGGCACAAAGTAACTTTTGTTGCTCGAAGTGCAGCCGTCAAAACTCTGAAACGAGACAAAACAAACATCGTGTGAAACATTCAAACGAAAATATTCATCCGCACGATTGGCATTCTCAGCATCTGAGATTGTTATTGTTGTTGTTCAAAGAAGTGATTGAGCGTCAACAAGCACACAGAGATAGATATAAAGTTCTGAAACTCTCTGAAATTTCACTGAGGTGGGAGCACATTCGAGGAAGTTGCAACAAGGAAAACATGGAAACATGAATCGCAAGCGACAATAAAAACAACCTTCTTTTTGGCTCTCTTTCTCCAGTAGTAATCTGAAACGACAACTTTCTGTAAATGCCGATTCTTAAAAAAGGATCAAAGCGACATTTACAAACCGAATTGATTGGGTTTGACCAGAAGTTTGATGGCATCGGTGCGAACAACCTGCCTGAGATAAAATGCAATCGTCGGCATCACAACCACACCATGCATCGCATCAAAAATCACAAACTTCTGTCCGAGGCCCTCGACAAACACGACGGCAATTCCTTTATCTTTCTGAACTTCTTGTATGTGAGCATTGAAGGTCAGATCTCCATGCCCTTCCAAGGTCACCTGGTGAAATCAATCGACAGTCGATCGTACTACATCCAATGACTCCTCACGATCTCGGCATCAAACAAACCTGGCATTTGTCCCCTGGCAGTGGAACGTTCTTGTCAAAGTGGGTGCTGCATCCGTAAGTTCGAGCTGCGACAAAATGTCGACGCGACATTTAGAAACACAAATACGACCGGCCGCCATGGTTCGCAGTTGCAAAAACCCACCTTTCTTAACTTCCAGCCAAGCATCGTACTCCACATTTCTCAGAATCTCGACCGATAACGACTTGGCAACTTTGTACGGAAAAGCAATGAATGTTCTTGGCTGCAAGAGTTTTAACGAAGTGAGCTTTGCTTTGAGCTTTTAAAAACACTAATCCGTAATCAATAATTACAACAAAAATACAACTGATCCGTAATCAATAATTATAGTGTATTATTGTATAATACAGCATAATAATTATGCAATTTAAACATTTTTTCCTTTCGCAGCATTCATAATTTCATTTATTCCACAACTCACAAAGAGGACATCAGTTGGAGACATGCAGTCAGGATTGAAATGGCCAAAAGGACTGCAAGAAAAAAATTCAATCAAGCAATCAAAACATGCTCTGAAGTTCTCACGTCGCAAGATTTGCTGTGCTTTGGTAATCACAATCATCTTATAAATCAGCTGAATATGGTTTTAAAGTTTTCTGAGCAACAATTAATTTATCAATTAATCAAATTAATTATTATTAACAAGTTTATTATTAATCAAAAATTAATTATTATTAATAAGTTTATTATTAATCAATAATTATTATTAATAAGTTTATTATTAATCAATAATTAATCAAAAGCCCTTGACCATCTTAAAAGCTGAATTTGTTAATGGAATCATGAATCTTAGAACGAACAATAACTGCCACGAACATTAATCGAATTGTAATAAATGAGAAGATGGCAAAAAGTTAAAACTCAATTTTGTGGGAATTTAGGAGTCATAGGTGTTTTCACTCCCATCATATCCTTCGACTTATCCAATGCATTGTTCACCCCAAACACACCCTCGTAGAGAATCTCATACAGGACAGCTGAATGCATTAAAAACAATTAAGCCATTTCTAAATAAGATACTTCCCTGAATGAACTCACATTGACAAAGAGCACTGGTGTTGACATAATCGAGAGTGTAAACCAAGTCAAAGTGTTTATCGTCCACTGTGCACAGTATCATCTGCACGAAAACATTGGCACGTTTAAATTCCTTTATCGAGGGTTTTGCCTTCCGTGGTAAAGTTCATCAAAAGCTGGACTTAATAATAACATTACATGTTCTTTAGAAACTGTGTGCTACAAACCTTTTCATCAAAATTGTTTGAAGTGCAATCTTTCATTTCAGATGAAGAATTCCAAAATATTTTGATATCTTTCCTATTAACAAATTGACTTTAGCTTCAACAATCTTAATCTTTTGATTTTAGAAAAGCAATTTATACTTCATGAGATGAGACAAGAATTGAAACAAGCTAGTGGATTCAGGCACCTTAAATGAAACTTTAAAAAGTTAGAGAGTATTTTTAACCAAAGACTACCAGTTAGAGATAACCTTCAATTTCCTTTGATGTAAATGATAACTTTCAAACAATTCTTTGATAACCTCATAAAAAATTTGAGAACCCAGTAGCTGGAGATAATAAAAATTAAGGTAAGATGCTTAGTTATCTGGAAATTATCGTATTAGTGTGCATGGGTTGGCATAAAAGCGATGACATCATAATTGACGGCACGCCGGATTTAGTTTTCTTTTCTAAATATTATTTTAATATCCATAATATTCATAAAGATTTCTGATAAAAAACATATTCGCGGCTCCAAATTTTACATTAAATTTCACAAGAAAACACAATTCGTTCGAGAACTCGTAACAATTCACCTTCTCCGAAGCAATCCTAAACAGGCAATTGCCATCTTTAGGAATCATTTTCCTCCAAAAACCGAGTCCATGCAAATATTCGTCGAGCACAATTTCACTGTCAGAACGTGCCAACCCTCTTGTAAGCCTGGAAGACATTTTCTCGAGAACTCAACCTTCCAACCTCCCGCTAACTGGCAGACTAGAAGCCTGATCACGTGTAGTGAACCGATTTACTTGGATTTTTGGTTAACAAACTTAGGAGTCAGGAACATATTATTGGGGAAGACAATATTTTAAATGTGTGTTTTATTTACAAATAAATATTTTCAAATTAACTTCTAAGTTTTTGAGCTGTTTAATTTTTATTATCGCAACCAATAAAATCGATGGAGTTCAATTTTCCAGAAAGCAAAATATTTTTTCTTTTGTATAATAATTCACTGAAAAAATAAAACGAACAGTTTGCAATAATGAGATATTCTTATTTAAGATCTCAAAATTGGAATGAATTTTTTATTGAAGCGTAGAGATGAGAAGCAAAAATTTTCAATCAAATCTTGATATCATAACCCCTAAGTTTTAAATCGAAATTAATAAAATTAACACGAAGTAATATTTTTCCCAACACTTTGAGATATTCTAAGAGGTCGCGTTGCAGAAGAAGAGATCAACGGGTCAACTTCAATAAAACTTGCACTCGAAGTAGATTGGTGAAGTGAGTGAAAGTCAGAAAGCGACGATGACTTCAGGCGACGTCCGGGAATTTTGAGCAAAGAAAGAAAACTGTTGGATCTTTGAGCTG
>JAJTWR010000323.1:762500-827500 GCA_021613335.1 Whitmania pigra
GACATTCAATAAAATTCATATTGATTGTATAAATTTGATTGTCAGGTTTAAATGTGTTTACCTATAATAATAATCATCATCATCATCGTGACTCGCACCATCGCGATCAGTCAATACAATAGTTGGAATAAATCACAACCCAACGTTAATGTTGATATGTCTTGTCGTAAATCACTAGTTTTGTTGCATTTAATTAAGCAATTAATAAATTTTAATAAATCAACTATTACATTTCATGTGCATTCATTTGATTATAGTTTTATAATCACCTTCCCCTACGAAATTTTCTTTTATTTATTTTAATAATTCAGAGTTATTTTAAAATGAAAATTATCTCCAGATTAATCAGAGCCGTTCAATGTTTGCATAACCATAACAAAAATTGTAGACAAGGAGATATTCAATTCGAAAGCTGTGGCTAATGAATGAAAAATATCTAATTTTGTAAAAGTTCTATACAAACATTTGCATAGAAGAGAGTGAACGCAGTTATTGAGAGTGCTTTTAGGGAGAAACTTTCATCTGAATTATCGATTCCATGAATAAGCATCGTATGATCGTATAAAATGAATTGCAAGGTATGAAACGTGCAGGAAATGGCATGAATTTCCACTGATTTCTTCAAAGCGAAGGCATCTCAATAGTGCATCCATAGTTCTAAGGAAGAATTCATTTTTTTTTTTTTAAAAACACCCTAACAACTAAAGAAATTGAATTCTAAAATCGAGGTTGACAAACAAAAAAAGAAAGAAAAAAACGGAATGCATGAACGCATCAGACCAGTTCCACCTTCTTGGCACCATTAATCCTCATTCTTTCTATATTCCTCCTTCCATGCTTCTCGACCATGAGTCGCTTGTCGGGGTTGTAGTTGTTCCAGAGGCCACACAGGGCTTCCCCTGCAACCACTTCGCCCATGTTCATGCTGATCAACCTCAATATGAACATCCCATCTCGCCTCAGATAGTTCTCTGTGAATTTTGCCAAGACGCTCGGCTCGCGCTGAGCCACGTCGAAAGCCCTGAGTCTTCTTCTTACGTACTGAACTTGTCCCGGCCAGTACAAGGACCTGAAGAGCCACTTGAGGACGTTGATGAAGGTGATGATGACCAGAAAGACGAACCAAAACCAGACGAAGACGAAGATCTTTTCATTGAACAGATTGATGGTCAGTGCGCACTGAACGATATGGTAGTGGACCCTCGCGTGCTGGCGGAGTTCGAACTCGCAGAGAGTAACTCTTGGAAATCTTTCCGACTGCTCCCACTTCTGACCTTTGATCAACTTATCGACCACGTACGCGCCGTACCAGTAGTGTTCGATTCCGAGGAAGACCTCCATCAGCATCAACTGAACCACGGCAACCACGATGTACAGAATCTTGACGCTCAGGTAGGCCGTGATGAGGTAGTTACCGTAAAGTCTGCCACCAACGAGACAGCAAACTTTGGCAATGAAGTGCTTGATTCTGATCATGCAGCCAGTTCTAAACTCCCTCTGAGAGAGAAGATAGCGATCCATATGATTGACGATGTACCTGATGGCCTTCTCGCGAACCTCCAAGTACGAAGCCTCTGAACAAACGTGCGCTGCGTCCATGACTGTGCAGAGATTCACGCCTGATCGCTGGTTGAGGAATCTCCAAATCTGGCATGGAATGAAGGACAGGATTGCCTGGAAGATGAGAATCAGAGGTGCCCACTGGTAGTAGCAGACGACTTGCTTCTTCTTCTCCGTAGACAGTCTTTCCCTCGGTATCTCTTCATCGGTTAGAAGATAATAAGTATTGCTGACCCAGCAAACAGTATCGGCGTACTCCCTGTGACTGGGCGTGAATTGGGCAGGGCACCAGCAGCTAATGGGGACGCCAACGAACTGTTTCGTACTGATGATGAACGCGAAGCAGACGAGAATGATGGCGGTCACTCTATGACTCAGCCTGTCCACGTGATCATCGTCCACGTGCAGTTTAAATTCCCGAACGTTGAGTACGGACTTGAGCAGTCGTTCCATTTTTCAAAGGACCTGCAAAAGAGTTCAAAGGCAGTTTATGGAGCCTCGATTAAATTTTTAGAGTTCAAGTGAATAATTTATTTTTTGCTACAACCGTACAAATGACGAATTATTGGACTGTGGGGATTTTAAATGTTGAGGCTGGAATTTTTTGCATGTACAAAGTATATATTTAGACTCAAGTGATAAACTAATTAGCATCAAAGAATGCTTGAGTTTTTCAGTCGTAAATAAGAGAACTTTTCGAAAGTCATTTCCCGCCGAAATTGCTCTCATCTCGTGAGAACGTCCTTGTTAGGAGAAAACAACGACACTTTCACTCTCACGGAGGTAATTCAAAAGATGTTCAGAGTTTTAACAATTTACTTTTAACAATTTGAGTCGTTAAAATTCGCATTTATTTATTTCGTGGAAGTAATACGTGGAAGGCGCGACATTGAATATCATCTGTTTGTGTTATAAAGATAAATTCCTTTTAAGAATTTTTCATGCCCAAACTTACAATTAAATTACGCAAATAATGTTATCGCTAATTTATAATTACTGTAGTCATTCACTATTACTATCATTAATCTCATATTTCATCAATTCGAATAATCGATAAATTTCTTTTAAGAAAATATGTCCAAACTTACAATTAAATCACGCAAATAATTTTATCGCTAATTTATAATTACTGTAGTCATTCACTAATACTATAATTAATCTCATAATTCATCAATTCGAATAATCGATTGGGCCTCTCCGTCCAGCTGTGGCAATAGCTGCTCAATAATTTTAAATTCTCAGCAGCGTGAGATTTTATTCCCATTTTTAATTTAAATTATTGAGAAAACTTTATTCGATAGAACCATAGGGATGCATTTCATAGTTGCGTGCATAAGAAAACTTGCTTTGAACTAACTTTATTCTGGACTCCATAACACATCCATGCTCGCACGGCACAAGAACAAAGCAAATTGATCCTAGTGGTGGACATCAACATTCGTTCAATTCAACCTGGGCAATTTATATTTCTAACAAATAACAACTCAATAAGGTACACGAGAATATCAACTGGAGGCAATTTAGACGACATTTCGCTTCGAGTTATTGGTGTTAATTTATGAATCTTTTGAAAAATCCGAGTTACCAACGTTCGACGATTGATGAAATCTTATTTCACAGATTCAACGAAAAGGCCGAAAACACCAAAGCAAGAAAAACGACATGCAATACTAACTTCTAACGGCGTATTCCTCGTTTCAACGCACGGAATTAATCCAGTGTAACACGGACAAAGCAGTTGCGACCTCGTCCATCCATCCTCTCAAACCGCACACCACCTGACAACCACTACCGTTAAATCGGCACGTTCTATCCGCGCACGTTTCTCACCATCAGTACAGTAGCCAATTCACTCTCATAACGGGCCTACATCGCATCGAGACATGTTAACACCGGGGTATTGATCTGCCTCTTATCGGCACACTAGAGCTCCGATGCCTCTGTATCAATCGATCTTCAGCCAACCCCGTCGACCTTCCATTAGTCTTTTTGGTTTGCAGTCTTAATTCCGACGCACGAGAAAAACGCTTTTTAAAATCAGGAACACAATCGACTTTTATGACCACTAGTATTTGTAAGTATTTATTGATGTCTAATGAGGTTAAACAATTAATTGTCAGTTCGAGTTGTTAACAATATTAATTCTTCTTCCATGAATATTCATGAAATGTAAATTCTGTCGATGAATGCATTCTTTGTGCTGCAGCAACCAAGTTGACATGATTCGAAACTCTCCGTTGGACCCTTCCTTCAGGACTCGCTAACTTCCTCTGTTGAAATAATTAATTAATAATAAATAATAATAAGGCGGACGGACGGAGGGAAAGGAAGAACTCATCCGTCACTCTCGGACGAAAGAGAAAGCCTACCTGTTTGTTTGAACTTGAACATGACGTGGAGTGCTATTCCCAGTAAACAGATTAGGAGGCCAGCTCCATTGACGAGGCTCATTTGGTCCCCGTTGACAAACGCTGCCAACAACAACGTGATCACCTCCTGATCAATGCAATTTCAACGAGATCCGTTATTACCTCGTTTCGCATTTATTTATGAATTCGATAAGCATTTCAATTGCTTCGAAACAGATTTAATAAATGGATGTAAAATGAAACGTCCAAAATAACATTCACTTTAAAGATTAAAAGTGCCAAATGGATGTTAAAAGTTTTTAATTTTTCGAGGTGGTCCATCTTAACCTAGCATCATAGCATTGAAGTTCTACTGAATTGCTGAATATGCACAATATGAATATTAATAACGTGGCAAAATTGAGATCCAATTGTACTTTGCATAACTAGGACGATTTGGATCGGTAAATCAAGGGACTTAAATCACCTTAAATATGCCAGCTATGGACAGTGTGAGTCCAGAAGAGTGAGACACCACCATGAACTCCGAGAACTCGAGGAAGAAGGCAAGGAAGGCCCCAAACATGAGTATGAGCATGTTCTTAACCAACTGACCACCATCTTGATACCCAAAGGCCTGCTCACTCACAGCCAACTTCATTGCTACAAAGTGCAACTAATCAATAGACGATCGATAACAGAAAGTCCGTTATGCACTGCAGTCAACACATGCTGTTTCTAATCTTTAATTTACGTTGCTCGACATTTTAACGACTTTGTAGATTCAAATCAATTATAAAGTTGTCTTTCAATTTAAATAATGACTTAGAAAGAAGATAAAGACAAACAAACAGGAGCGCTATATAAATGGTTACAAGAAGCGCCTCTGACACTGTGCATATGGCGCTATATAAATGAAGTTACAATTACAAAGTTACAAACAGTATACCTTCGAAACCAGAGGAAAGGGGCAGCAATGAAAGTATCATCCACGGTTGTATGTGGTACATCATGTCGATGGGGTTTGTCAGACCTGAGGAATATTAAAGCCAATCATTTTATGCCTTTAATAATGAATATCATCAAGCATTAAAATTCTTATTTGCTCCAAACTAAAATTGTTGATAATTATGGAAATGCAAAATGTAAATACCTTTGATTAATAACATTTATTGTGATAAAAACATGGAATTTTCCATCTAGCCTTATTCAAAGTACAAAGATTTTATCATTACGAATACACGCGTTCTTAAGAATAAGATCGATGTTGAAATAATACGAAATATTGCATTATTACAAATACGAACAAAATCATTATCCTATGCAAGGTTTTCTCAACAAATTGTCATATTGTATCCATTATTTCATTCATAAGAAGATTTTAATTCATGAAATTCTGCACTTAGAGAAGCATTAAGTCACTCAGCTATCTTTGAACAGCTTGGTCCATATGTGATGATGTAGAATCAATAAAATGATCTTTCATTAGACGATATGCATGAATTAAAATTTGTTTTTTGAAAAAGTTAAAGTCTTAAAGGTTTCAAATAGGTATTAAATTAAAAAAAAACTCAAACATCTGTCCATTGTCTCAGCATATTATCTGAAAAGTTATTTAGAGAATTAATCAACAAGCTATGACAGCAGAAGGTTTAAACTTTCCCATAATTTTAAATAGGCTTTAAAAAAGTTATGCAATAAAAGAAAAACATAAGATTATTGTTGTTATTATATTATTATTACTATTACCATTATTATGATTAGCAAAATTCTAACCAATGTCTTCCCTTTGTAGGACAATTTGATTCAACGTCCACCTCAAACCGCTGATGAACGAAGCGGACAGAACCAGAAGGAATCCGACGAGGTTGAACTGGGTCAGTTCAAAAGTAAACATGAAAAGGCCGGTCGCAATGAACAAAATGATGATGATAAGAGAGCATCTCTGAAACAAATCATAATGCAGTAGTGAGAAGATACAATTCCAGTAAATCATTTTCAACTTGTAAATAAATAAAATTAACGATGATAACTTACAAACTTCTCGAGTCGGAAGAGTATCGAAAACATGAGAATGAATATGATGCAGGTCGTTTTGGTCATCGTGTATCTGATTAAATACATTTGATTTGGATCAACTGCTCGGCATGTTTGCAATAAAAATTCTCACAGGCTGATGGTAATGTATTCAAAGCTCCAATTAGAGAGACCAATATCAAGGGAGCTTGTGATGCCTGGCAAATCGTTTATGGTGCTATTAGGAACTCGTTGAAAACGCTTGTTGCAACTCGTCGCGACTAACCCGGAGGTGCCACCCTCTTGATGTATTCCTTCCATCCGAGAGTCACTCGCTCCTTGTTTGTTCTACAGTACAAAACCCACCGAACAACAGCAGCTACGGTAAATTTCGTTATTAAGTGTGTCATGGTTATAGAGAGAGGGAACCTGAAATACTGGAAGTTAAAAGCATTGCACAAACATTGCTGCTGATCAGCACAACTCGTTTGTAGAAATATCAACATGTTAAACTTTATCAAGGCATAGAATTGAAATTTATAAATATAACATATTGAAAATCTAATCTCAAAAGATACGCAAAATATCTAACCTGGATGAAGCGTTGGTTGAAGAATGTCAAAGAAATTGAAAATAAATAAAATACGGCTATTAACAACGTTGTTGATATTGTCCAGCGACATCTCTCGTGTGAACAACACCAGCATCGCTTCGAATTAACCCTATTAACAGTTACTAAAGAGCCTTTTATTTCATTTTTTAGCAGTTGATATCTTTTCGAGCTCTTGCCCATGACAGTAAATGCATCTAAAAACTAATGAGAAACTATATGCGCATGCACACATTAAGCGAAACTTGAGAAGTAATTAAGAATCTCTACATGCAGATGACCGAGTTTACATGGATACAAAAACGGCTGTGTGGCATGCATAGATAACTTAACTGAGCTGGTAGGTAATAGCGAGTTTATCTCCAGGACGGATTAAATCTAACTTTGCTTAACATTAATTAATAGTGGTTTAAGAGACTAATGTCTGTGTGATAAACCACTCCAGACAAAATAGCACAAGATTTAAAATCGCATACCGTAGACTAATGGAACATAGTATCAAGATTGTAATTAAGAGCAATTAATAATGCTACATATCTTTTAAAAATTAATAATCCAAAAATTAACTTAATTAGTAGTAAAAGTATTTGATTAATTCTTAGACATTTTTACTAGTGATTAAAAGGTCTGCTCGTCAGGACTCGTCTGATCTCTGGCATATCTCTGCGTCTTCATCGCAAGAACTAATTCTTTTTAAGGATTTTTGCTAAAGATTGTTGCACGTAAAAAAGCTAAATCTGACCTAGTTGTTGAGGCCAAAATGTGATCTCTCTTGCAATTCATTAGAGTATAATTACATACATTTTGAATATCAATTGATTTCAATATTCCAGTTTTAGTAATTTTTGGTAATTGATATGGTTATTGACTTACAACTCGATTTTACGATGATTAAGACGATCTGGATAATGAATTATTATTAAGCTTTTAGGTAATGCTTGTAAGTCACAATTACTTATCAAAATCAAAAGGCTAGAGCCTTAATTTAAGAAATTTAAAATTTTAACTAAGACAACAAACTATAAACAATATTTATATATTTTAATTAGTTTAGCTCATCAATATTCATGTATTACCTGATTGGACGGGTCTCTTTTCCAAAGACTCGATTTAGAATTGCTTCTTAAAATAAAAGGGTGGAATTTGTCTAAACGTTCGTCTGCATTCAATGGCTCATTAGCGGTTAAAAGTTGGTTAATATTAGTTATAATCCACATTTAAAATTAATATTTAAAAACTTTGATAAATTTGACCGCATAAACTACATGCTTCATTGCGCTCTGCTAATAAGCAATAACGAAACTTGTTTGTTGGAAAACAATTGGTTTTCTCGGAGATTAACATCAGTTTATTTCAACATTCAAGCTTTAGTAATTTCGGATAATTTATGTGGTTACCGTTGTTTCATAACTCGTCGACTTTGTCGCTGACATCCTGCTGATAAATGTAATCCTTTTAAGCACATTCCAAGAGCTTAGTTGGAAATCATATATCTGTGATATGATATCGTAAAAGATACAGAGCAATTTAGAAAGCAAAAATAAGATGTAAAATTTAAGCATTGTTTCTAAATTTATGACTTGAAGATTTGATTGTCTTCTTACATGCTTATTAAGTCTTAAGATTTGACTAAAATCGGTTTTCAGCCAATGTCCACCTATGGAACTTGAGCATAAAAACCAGCCTCAGGCCTCCATGTAAGTTAAAGAAAATTATTAAATGTTGTTCACAATAATAAAACATTTTAGATTTATTCTACCTGTTAGCATTGATTTGTTTTTTCATTAATTAGCTAATTTTTTTAGAGACCTAAAAGTCATCTTACTTGGGGATGTTTCAGTAGGTAAAACGTCATTTGTCAACCGATATATTTCTGGAAGTTATACTGAAAAGCCAAGTGTGAGTATCAGACGTTTGCTTCATTTTTTATCTGTTGAACTCTTCATGCAAAACATATTTGAATATGCATTGCTATTTACAGACTCTAGGTGCATCTTTCTTATTGAAAGTATGGCATGCTCATAAAATAGCCATCTGGGTTAGTATTGGCTTTCAAAACAAAATGTTTTACAAATTTTAAATTTTGCATGGGCATTAAAATAATGGTGATAATAATAACATTGTGATGATAATGATTTGAGAGTAACTGGTTGGAAATATCTTGAAAAAATTTGCAATTTTAAATAATATAGGGAATAAAAATATATAAGCCCAGTGGTATTTGATCTCTTAAAAATCAAATCTCTAAAATGTTTTTATTGAAGATATAAAAAAATCATGTTAACGGGATTGTAGGCTTTATTTGGGTGCTTTATGTTACAAGAAATTGGAACTTATGTCGTTATCATCATCATTATTATCATATTATTTGATGATTTATCATTACCCGAGGATTTTGATTAAACAACTCTGTTGGATTGAAAAGAAGTGATTTGATATTTGACAGAGGCCGACTATTTTTTATAATTTTGATTTCAAAAAATTTTGTGAACTTTGGAAATAAATCAAAAGGAAATTGCAAGCTCATTGCTCATTTAAAAATCCTTGAACACATTAGGCTTATAATTGTTCATCCCATGGCTATGAGTCACTGCTTAGGACCACTTAAAGAAACATCGCTTCTAATTGGCCATCTTGTGATCGTTTGATTTGTCAAAATGTAGGACACCTCAGGCGAGGAGAGATTCAGAGGATTGAGTCGATATTACTGCAGGGGGGCGGGGGCTGTCGTCATGGCATTCGATCTGACCAATGAGAAGAGTTTCTATTCATTGAGGTCAGTTTTGCAGTCGAACAAGCTCAACTGCCTACTCTTCTATTTTTTAAACTTTCTCTTGGGATTAAAATTTTACTTGGAAATTTAAATACAAATGTATTTATAAAATTCAGGAAGGAATTCGTGCCTCTTCTGGGCGACACCCTCGACGGACGACGATGTGCCATTGTCGGCATGAAGTCGGACCTCGTGTCCGGCGACGACAAGTCGAAGTCCGCGTTCAGAGAGGAAGGAACCAAATTGGCCGAAGAATTAAACAACGGATCGGGCGAGGTCGCCATGTACTTCGAAACATCTAGCCTCACAGGAGACTGCGTCGAAAAGGTCTTCGAATCCCTTTTTAAGTCCTGCCTGCCGATGATGAACACGAAGGGCGATCTGGAAGCTTCTGTTGCCTTGAACAAAGCAGAGGAAAGCAAGCAGTCGTGTTCCTGTTGATATAACTTGCAGGGTTTTTCAGTGCATTTAGTATTTGGTGGATATTTCTTATTTCAAAGTATCTTTTAGCTCATGTCTTTTTGTCCATATTTATTTCATTTTCATAAACTTTTGTAATTTTTCTATTCTTTCTCAATAAAGTCTGGATGTATAATATTACTTTCAAAAAATCTACTACAGATTTATGAGCAACTTATTAAGCAGCTGTTAGTTCTTCATAATTGAGAAAATTAAATAAATATTTGGCAGAAGGGAAAAGAATTTTTGAGACAAAAGTCATGAGGACCATATTTTTTTAAGTTATGAGGCAGAGCTGCGATTATTTGTCGGAGTCAGTGTCCTCAGCAGGTCACTGTCGAATAATTATTTGAGGTTTTTGGTTTCTTGTGTTCGATTACAGGTACCGCTTTGTTGAGGCTTATAAATCCCCATTATGTACATCTTTTTTGTTTATCATGTTTATACTATAGATTGTTATCCCAAATCTTGAGGAATAGCGTTTGAATTTATAATTATATATTAATGTCTAAAGACTATGAGTTGTTCTTACTAAAGTGAGTTTATGGCAGTTAAGTTAAGTATTTTGTAGCTCAAGTTGGTGTGTTCAGTAAATTATTCAAAAAATTGCTGTAAGAAATTTGATGGAATTGAGCTGAGAAAAATTAATGTTTTTGATATATTATAAAAAATAGTTTAGCTCAAAGTTACATAACGAAAAGATAATTTTCTTTGGTTGTGCCCGTAAAACCGTGATTGGTTGGCCGTCGATGACGTCAGATCTTTGGAGGAGGAACGTCAAAGACATCATTGGAACCATCATCTTGAGCTCCATGCTTTATGGTTTTGACCAACTGCGGGTACAGCACGTTGCCAGATTCGATTGGTGTGCAGTGGAACAACTCGTCAACCATTTCATCGTTCCATCTGTCCCCCATGCTGGTCATAGCCTGACGCAATCTGGCTTCGGGTATGAATCCTTTTTAAAACGTAAAAACGTTAGCTCCTTATTAATGTTAAGCCACTAAAACGAAAACAAATCAAACCAAAAGTAAATTTAATCAAATGTTAAAATTGAGTGCAATAACCACATTAAGAGATATTATCGAAGATGCTCACAGCATTTTTGTTTCATAATAATAATAACAACAACAACAATAATAATAATAATAATAATAATAATAATCGTCATCATCAGCCTGCAACCGACCTGAATGCTTGTCGTCGAAGCAAGCGAATGCGTTGCTGATGACGTCATCCGGGTCAGTGCCGTTGAGTTTTTCGCCGAACATGGTCAGGAACATGGTAAAGTTGAGGGGGCCTGGTGCCTCGTGGAGCATCATGTCCAACTGGTCGTCTGTCGGGTTTTTCCCGAGTGACGTCAGAATTTCAATGAGGTCCTCCTTGTCGATGTAGCCATCCCTGTTCTGGTCGATTATGTTGAATGCTTCCTTCGAATTGTAATTTTTCTTTGTAACCGAATTATAATATACTTCGAATTCTAATTATTAATATTAGTCGATTTTATTTTATTTTATTTTGAATGACCTCGTAATTTATGATTGAACAATAAATGAGATATTTCTTCGAACATCTGCTTCTTGTTGATATCGAAATGGTTATAGTTACACGCCATACTTTGACTTTTTGATATCGGTATGGTTATAGTCATAATCATATAGTCGTTAGGGTTAAGAATGGGATTAGACATGATTTTAATAGTGCTCAAAAGTTTCATTTGTCGATTTAATAAGGCGCATTTTTACAAATATTCCGTCTTCATGTTTCTAGATTTTTGAATTGATAAGATTTGTTTGAAAATAAGTTGAAATATTATATAAGATTTCCGAAATTTGTTTCGAAATTCGATTCACGCGCCTACGTGGTTCACCTGACATGAATATTAATTAGCTATCATTATCATCAACATCATCCTTATCATCATTGGTTGTGGTTCAAGGATGCTTCGTCAAGCAACTTGTTGTTATGACTGACAAACCGAATTTTTATGTTTCCGTTAGAATAAATATAATGATTTTGATACATTGGAATTTTAAATTATAAAATTAATGTACTATTACAATCATTTCGCTTTAAAAAGTTATATTGTGCGTGCTAAGTTCAGTTACTTAAGAATATATCGCTTTAAGTGATTATTTCAGCATGGCCAGAACTCGCTTGAAATAAGAGGCAAAGGACTCACTTTGAATTCCTGTATTTGCGCTTGAGTGAAGATGGAGAAAACATTGGATGTATACCTGTGAGCCTTCATCATACGTCCCCGTTTTTTTGGCTTATTTTGAGACATTTTAAAAAATAAACTTTTCCGATAAAGCAGGCTGCTACAACAGTATCAGACCCGAAGTGATTCACTTGCACTATTCCGTTGCTGCTAGTTCCATGAAGCTGCATGCTACCTGCCTTTGTGTAGGCCACTCCGACACTGTCGATGAAAGCCCATATATGCAGTAGGTGAATAATTATGTTATATGTAAAATAAGAAAAGCATAATGATTTATTTTTCCGTTGAAAAATAAACTTCACCCACCAACCGCCAATTTTCTGCGGGCTGACAGAATTTAAGTTGACGACACATGTTTATTATCTTATTTAACTTTTAAACTTCATTTTGTTCCAGAAAGAATTGCTTTAAAATTTTTGCATTATAAACAATAATTAGAGTAAAAGTTGACATATTTTTGTAAATGTCTTCCAAAAACTCGGCAAACGCTGTTTTAAGAAATATAAGAGTGTCTGAACAAAGAGTCCTAACAATTTCAGTAGAGAAATTATGCAGACTAAAAGCAAAGTAGGATGCATCTCCATATTAAACTTTTTTTTTATTAATATAAACAAATATGAAACGCACTAAATTTTCTAAACAAATAAATTAGATTAGAAACAAGAACGATTACACTTAGTTTGACTTGTAAATGACAAAGAACTTACAGTTAATTACAAATTAAATAAAATCAATAATATCTGTCAAATGCGCGCTACATCGTCTATGACTATCAAACTTCTTTCAAATTTTTCAGCCATCTCTCCAAATAAGTCGCTCCATTGCAAGGACTAACAACATGATTTTCCTGGCCTGAAGTTTTGACGCTAGTCACAATGTCAAGTAAGGAGTTTGACAGTCTCTGTCCATCTGAGTGTCTCTTAGGATGTTCAACTTTTGTTTTACCGTTTGATGTTGGGTTTGAAGACACGTAAGGAAAGTTCTCCACTGGCAGTGAGTGACGATGAGCGGTAATGGAGTGGTTTGTTTTGCTGCTCTGCTAAAATTTAAGAACAATAAAGTAATATGTTTGTAAATAATTTTTTTTAATTTTAAGTCAAACTTCGTAATTTAATTAATCCAGTGCTGGACTAGTCGAGATAGTTTATGCGGCAAAAGAAAAGCCAATGTAATTCTATAATAATGTTAATGTGCAAATTATATTGTGCGTGCTAAGTTCAGTTACTTAAGAATATATCGCTTTAAGTGATTATTTCATATTATCATTATAAAAAAGTGTCTAATTTAAATTCGATACTTTTAAAAAAGTTTGATTTGTTCATTGAATAAAAAATGAGAGTTGTGAAAGCAAAGTTGTTCAAACAATGTGAGGCATTTCATTGTGAACTGAGGTGGGAGGTTAATTTTGTAGGCTACGAAAACAGCAAGGAGCGTTATTACAAGAATATTTTAAGAAGTGTTAAATCACTGCCTTGATAAACCACTGTGTAAAAGTTATTTTTAGCTTTTTTCGAAATCCAATTTTTATTACCGCTCATAATTATTAGTTTATCAAATAAACGTTAAGTTGAGCTAATTGCTAATAAAACTCGTAAATAATAGAAAAACCCATACCGATGTTTTAGGTGCAATGGTGTTATTAGATTTAAGTGGTTTCAAGGGAATTTTGTAGGTTCTTGCGATTTCTTCCATGTACCTGACTATCAGTCCGTCCGGAGCGATTCTCATTTCCAACTTTTCCATTAATTTCTGATTTACGTTTCCGAACATGTTACTCAGACAAGCACTGCGAAATAGTTTTCCAAATTTGTAAGTCAGTTGGTTTGAGACGGTTTTAAGTTCTTTCACTTCAGAAATTCGCGGGGAGGCCCATAAAATGGTGGCCACGAGTTGTTCTGTATCGTATTCCAAGGAGCTGAATAATTGCGATGATAGTTTATATTAGTAATAACCATTATTAATATAATGTTCATTAATTACATCATGTTAATTTAGTATAATATTCATTAGTAATATTCACAAATGAGTTGTTAATGGGCATTCAGCCGATTTTTTTTGAGTGCCTATCGAAATCGGTCAAAATTGTTGTTAATTAACGTTAAATTATTGCTAATTATTATTACATGATCGCTGGCTGATTGGGAGGATGCTGCCGCAACGAAAGACCTAATAACCACTTAACTAATATCCAACAGCGTAATAATCGCCCGACCATTTGTATACTATACCATATATATGCAATGTTTAGTTCATAATGGTTCAGGCTGGGTTGTGACATGGACTCCTATATATATATATATCCTATATATACATATATATATATCGCCGCGTGCAGTCCACTGAGCTAATCTGCATGCCACTAATTCTTATAAATATTTATTTGCGACAACAATTAAATTTAAAAACTTATAAGTCCCAACTATCGCGCGGGCGCATTGCATGTGATAAGGTGAAACATTTCAATTGAAATTTGATAAAGAATTCAAAAATTCCACGAATTTGGCCTTCTGCCGATGTATTTTTAGAAGTTAAAGTTATTGTTATTAACATATAGGAAATTATTTTAAAACCCCAAAGTCGTTCTGATTGTTAATAATGCATTATTTATATTTTTAGAAGCGGCTAAACTCGTAATGTGAAAATGAGTTCAAAGATAAAATTGCAATACTTAAATTATGTAACTCCATGTAAGTCTTCGTATATCTGGTTGTTCTAACTAACGAACATTGATATCACAATAAATATCAATAAATATATGATATCATAGTAAATGCAAATACGTTACTGGGATGAAGAAAGAATAGAGATCTTGGACAGTAGATGATCGCAATATAACTCCAGCATCTCAAAGGCTTCAATTAGGACATCCTCCCTAATTATCTGCTCCGTCTTCAATCGTGCTCTGCCAAATTTTTCACTTCTCAGGTTTTCAGAGATTTCTTTCCTCATCTTCATGCTTTGTTCGTTTTTCTTCTTTGCAAGCAGTTTCAAGCGACTTATGGAGATCCGGAGATTAACCGCTAATTTTTCGTAACTGGGTTTCTTACTTCCAAACATTTTGATCGAGCCTTGAGACTTCAGTCGCGTTCTCTATTATCTTGCAACCTTATTTATTTCACTCTTGAAATACTTTCATTGAAATCACGAAGACTCTGAAATTAGCTCACGTCGCCATTGGCTCGCTCGTTGTTCACGCTTGGTTGAACGAGAACTTGGAAATTAATCTGCCAATCAAATTCATTTTGGTATAACAACATTTCATTTGAAATTTCATTTTACTTGAAAGACTTTCTTCTAAACATGACACATCGTAGAAATCGATTACAACGTTTTCTGTGAAACCCCAAGGTTAAGTCATCGCTTAAAGAGAAAGCTGGGATCTCTAAGTTTATTGTAAACATAAAGCCACTCTTAAATTAGTCTATAATAATTTTACCCAGCGGCATTTAAGCCAATAAATCAACATATCAATCCCTGCTCTTTGAAAGAATCTCAATACCCAAACTCAATAGAAATAATATCGATACTCTTCTCAACTATTGTTTCTCAGCCCACAGCGCATAAAAGCACTAATTCATATCCAGCACATTCATTGCTATTCGTATATGAACGACATAGAAGATGTTGTAGCTGTGGTTGGCAGATATGGAGACAGACGAAGGTCTTTGTTTAAGCTTCCCTTAGAAGTTCTCATGTCAGAAATCTGCTTCAACAATGACTTGCCTTCCTCTTTAGACTAAAAAAAATGGATTAGCAGTCAAAGCCAAGACAAGTGAAAAACAATAAATAATGTAAGCTCTGAATATATTAATAGAACTGTTTTGTTAACCTCGGGATAGTTCAAGCACTTCTGAGCGGCAAACATGGCTTCTTCGAGATTGTCATTGTTGAGGTGATAGTTGGACAGAAACTTGTATGCATGGCCTTGACCCTCTTTCCTTATCTGGAGCACAACAAGTCGTCATTTGAAATAACAGATATTGATAAGTGCAACAAGTCAATGAAAAGATTAAATTATCTTCAATGAGATCCTTATTATCCTTATTAGCAAGCTTATGTGAAATTAAAAATAAAGGCCTTAGCTCTAAAAGTTACGTAAAAGTAATATAAAAACACCTGCGAAGTTTCATTGACGTAAGCGGTGTAAGCACCGGCAGCCTGTTTGTCCTCATGTAATCTCTCGTATAACCTGCAATTCATCATCCACTAATCATCCCCGTTAGTATCAATCATAGTCAATCATAGTCCTCGTCATAACCACATGGAAAGGCAGCAAACAAGACCAAGCGAACCTACCTAGCAAGTTTCAGGAGGGCCACCCCTTCAATGTCTCCGAGAGATTTGGCCTTCCAAAAGCAACGTTTAGCTTCCTGGAGTTTGCCCAGATTATCGTACGCTTCTCCCAAAGCAACGGCCATACGCGAATCGTTTGGTCTGCAATGTTAATAATAGAATTAATGTCGATAATCGTAATAATTCATAACTAATTCAACTGAAAATCAATAAACCTAAGGAGATGAGCCTGTTGGTAATAATAAGCTGCAAAGTAGGGCATCTTGAGAATTTCATAGGTCTGTCCGAGACCGTACCAAGCCCTATAGTCTCTTCGAGTGATATCTTTAGGCAAGGTAATTAAATAGGTAAATAAATAAGGTAAATAAGGATAAATAAGGTAAGAATAAGGTAAAACCAATAATTTTACCAATAGCTTGTCTGTAAGCGTGTATGGCAGCAGAGATGGATTTGAGTTCCATGTATTCATGGCCCATCAGAGTCCAGGCTGATATGTACGAAGGGTCGAGTTTTACAGCTCGTTCAAAGTACAGAACTGCCTTATCATGCTGTTGTCTCAAACTGTAGTAATTTCCTGCAACAATATATAGTACATATAAATTGAGAAGCTCCAATTTTTGATTAAATACTTTTCTTGAACATTTTTATGACCTGTTACACAACAGGTCTCAGATCTGAATCGATCAACTTCATTGCAATGATGAGCCAAATAAGCCAGTTCGGCCTTCATTTCCTAAACAATAACACAGAGAACTATTAGTACAGTCAAGAATAATTTATAATAATATTTATAATTTATAATCAGAATCATTATCAAGACTTACCCTGATATACAGGAGATTAGAATATAAATCCATATTTTCCAGTCTATAAGGATCTATACGCTGAATCTTTTCGAATGACCGAATGGCAAAATCAACATCTGTTTATAGAAATTAGCATTTAATATTTGAAATTAAACCTAATTTTGCACCAATTACAAATTTATCAGCTTTACACCGATCAGCAAATTACCTCTGAGATTGTGATGAGCCAGAGCAAGTTGTGAAATGACATAAGTACTTTTAGAAAAGAAACTTTCCGACAATATCTTGTAGCATTCAAGAGCTCTTCCTACGTGATTAATCTCCAAAGAGAAGTGTCCAACAAAGAAAGCGAACATCCAATGATTCTTTGGCAACGTCAGCTTTTGAAGCTGAAGAGTATGCATTATGTTAACTTACAGTATGTTAACTCACAGCTAACTGCTTACCGTTTCATTGTTGTTAACGAGGGTCGATAGTTCTAACCACGCACCCCAATGGAGTGGATCCAAATTGATGCACTCAACAAACTTATCAATGGCTGATTCCTTTATTTCTAGTTTCTTCAGTACCACACCGAATCTGCTCACACCGTAATTAATAATTGTAATTAGATAATTGATAGTTGTTTGATTGATTATTTGTGGTCGAAATGCATTTAAAAGATGTTTGTATTTTTCTTACAAATACAGTCCATATGCATCCAGTTGATTGTTCCTGTAATCTTTTGAAAGACTCTTTTGCAACTGTTTCAAATGTTTCACCCATTTGCCATCGGAAGCTGTTTAATGCCAATGAAATAAGAAATGTCATTTGATAACATTATTTAAAATAGTTTAATTAAATTATATAGATTATTTAAAAATTATCTATCTAGGCAGAGAGTAAAGTGCTTTCAAATGCTTAAAAGTGAATGTGATTCTTAAAGCTCATAACTGTGGTAGTGCCTTGGCATTCCTTATAAAATTTCTACCAAATTATTGACAACTAAATGGTGTCCTTTCACTAATCAACTAATCAATATTTGTCCATTTACACTTGTATAGAAACAAAACAACTGACGTGCTTCATTGTCCATTCTCTTCTTTTCACCAGAAAGATAAATGGAGTAATTCCTGAGAAAAGAAGCCAGTGGACTTTTGCAGTGACTTGTGTAATGAGCTGCCCTGTCATACTCCTCATTATCAAAAAAACTTTTTGACACAATGAATGTGGCTTGTTCATGAGGGTAATCCTGTGTATACAAATGGCAGCATAATAAAGAACAATATCAATCAATTATCTCATAAGCATAAAAATGAATCTCAAATGATTGAAGATATTCTTAAGACCATTCTCATTCTCAAAGTTACCTTCCAAATGCTTGAAATATTAAATTCGTCTCTGATTTCTTGGAGAACTGATGGTGTTTGATCCAGTGAGTAAAGCAGTTCTGCTTGCCTATGCAACACAAACTTATCAGCACAGGTTTTGAATATTTGGCTCAGATATAATAAACATAAACATAAATAAAATAGACATCACATGCCTATGTAACCATATTTACAGAAAAAGCTACATCAAAATTTACTACTCAGACACTTTCCTTGGATCAACTTTCTATTCAATACTTTATAAATTATGAAAATCAAATGACTCATTTTTTGACTCAATTAATCAAACAAAACTATTTAATAATCATGAAGTCTTAGAGGAATGGTTTTTAATTTCAAATTTATCTTTAATGATGAATACTTTCTAAGTTACATTGATGTTTTATTATTAATTCTATTATTTCCTTTAAAGACATTCACTGCAAAACATGGCAGCAAATTTGAAAAAGAATGATGTGAAAAAAGAAAACAATTGCATGCTTTAAAGTCTATTAACCCTTTATGATGTATAGTTCAGCTCAGCTTATGAGATAAAATAGTTAAATTCCCAGTTCCATTCACTTATTCAAATACTACTATCTAATACAAAAACTGTTCCTACAGATTTAGTTACTTTGTTACTACAACATTAGGCATTAATAAAATTTCTGTTTAAGCACTTATTTAAACTGCAAAAAAGTTCAAACATTTACCATTGCGCAGTTTTTTTCAGTCCCCTGGCGCTACATTGTGCATTACCCCGATACAATTCTTTTATGATTTGTTTGACATCCAACGCTTTAAAATCCGCATTCGAGCCTGCACAATTTGAGTCCATCTCGAAAGCGTAAATCGCAACAGCCGAAAATACTTCAGCCGCCAAAAAGTGCACGGGGATGTGCAACCTCTACAGGAAGAAGTGCCAAAAGACTACAAATAAAGACAAGTCTTATTAAAATTCTTCATAATAAACAACTTTGACTTTGTTAGTTTACCAGAAGCGTACATTCTCTCCTCAAATGGACAAAATTATCGGGAATGTTTCTATAGCACGAAAATTAATTTTAACATTCACTTACTACAAATACGTTAGTCGCAATTATTATTGGTCGCTGATAATTAAAAAAATAGTGATAATCCAATTACTTGATAATTATAATTTTCTAAGTAACTATCACTAAATGCAAATTCCTTATCAACAAAATTATTTACCTCATTTACGATAAATTAAGAAAGTTAGCAAAACCTTTGGGCTATTTAAACTATTTCCAAACACAGAATCGGTTCAGGCGATCGACTTGAACCATCTTGTACACCTCCGCACAGCCATTTGCAGCAATCCACCAAAACTTGAATAATTGAGCACATAAGTCCGATTCACCGAAAGAGAAACTTAGTTGAATTGCGATAATGTTTATTACCCATATTAACGAGGAAAGATACAAAAAATATATATATATATATATACGAAAAGTGTTGCACACAATGTCTGTCAGTTAATTAAATACCAGAAAAAAATTGCCAGATGAATACCATTTCAACGGAGGATGTAGCAACAATACGAACATCAGCAAATGAATATGTATATATGCATAAGTAAATGCCGACTCATAATAACTGTTCACTAATTCTACTTAAAGTCACTCTCACGCAGGCATAAAAAAAAAATTAAAAGATTAAAAATCATCAAACTGTCTAAACGAGTTTAATGAGGCCAGCTTCCTGACGAATGTCATGTCCTGCAATTCACAATTCAACTGGAACGGAAATTCAGCAACAGAAACAAAACAATTACAATGTTCTACCAACACGGTATGGAGCACCAGAATCAAGAACTAATGAACAAAAACAGAATGTAAAAGTAACAAAGAAGTCACTGACTAAAATCATTTAAGCAAAACTTGTATAATATCAACTTTGTGCAAAAGGGTTTAACAAAACAAAGCGTGTTTTATCGGGCAAATGATATGGCTTAACCATCTTGGTCACTGAATTAATGGGAATAAATGCATTAACAGGAAATATTATAATTATGATTCATAAAATGAATCTGGACTCGACAACAAAGCAATAAAACGGAAAAGCCAAAGTCATTGAAGAGATGCTAAAATGTTGACGAATCTTTCGCACGAAGTTAATAGGGTTCTAAAACAGAAATTAAATATTAAATGTGCGAATAGAATGATAACACTGAAGGGATTCGAAAGACAGGCATTTTTTCGGGCCCGGCACATTTTCCAAAAATGTTTCCTTTTAAGCACTTTTAAGAACTTTTAAGAACTTGTTTTCAACTCAAAGTCAATACTGGGTTCCAGACAGGCAACGGACGAATGTCCGAACTTTCCGCAATTGGGACACATCGTGTTCTTGAGGTTTGCGCAGTGTTCCCCGCTGAAGTGTTTCACATTTTGATCGAACAAGAGAATCACAGAGTGTGGAAACCCAGGAATTTGGCAGCTCTGTTTTAAGGATGATGTTTCATTCCCTTGGAACTTGTCATTAGAAATATACAAGTTTTGAAGTAAAGGCTTTTGAGGAAGTTGATGAGCAAAAGCATCCTGATGGTAGAGCTGTGCAGGACTTGTCAGGAGGTTGTTCAGAGAAATGGGAGCAAGCATCATGGTGAAAGGACGAGGGGCATACCATAAGGGTACATTCCATGGAGGAATCAGGCAGGAAGGACGGTGCTCGTGGAATTGTTGTCCGCACTGTTGGCAAGTCGTACTCTCTAAAGACGGATCCCAATTGTCCGGCCTGGGCTTATCGGTCTGTGCGTGCGCCTTGGCAAGGGTCGGTGCAGGAACAGAAGAAACATTCATGCCAGGAAAAGAGGCATATTCTTTCAAATGCCTTTCTTGGACAAGCATTTTGTTACCAACTTCAAAGTCACTGACAACGTAAGGAGCATTCATGACTGGATTGGGAAGCAGAGGTGAAGAGAGATGTGAGGTCACCGAGTTTGACACAATCTGCGGAGAAGTAGGTCCGACGTATAAATTCCTCGCAGCATTTTGATGAGTCAATCCCTCGACATTGCAATTTAACGACTGGCTTGGACCCAGCGATTGTTCGAATAGATTTAACCCTGGAGATTTGTCGTGCCTCAGAAGAGTGGGATCCGAATGGGCCGAGACAGCCTCTCTTAGCTGTCGGTTGTCACAAGTTCCTGCTTTGCCTTGATTCACAAAATCTAAAGTAACATTCGCTTAAAGACGATGAAAGCAAAACAGTGAACTTGTAATTAATTTTGCATTCATTGTATACCAATCATGACCACTTTTGAAAATTCTTTAATCAAATAATTAATAAAATGTCTGAATAAAATCCCCAGTAGCAGAAACTAACCATTGTTAATGGTGTGGAGAGACATCTGATGAACCTGTAGAATTTGAAAATAATTTTCACAAAATTAAGGCATTTGGGATTTGTATAAAAACCTGGTTTAGAAACTGAAGTGATTCCTTGCAGTTTTGATTTTGGTCGACCCCCTTGTAAATCTCGCCAATCTTGCCTGCAACAAAGCGAACGCCGAAATCAAAACTTAATCCATCGACTTTTTTACTATTAAAAGCAGGGTCGTAGATGAACTTTATCAGTAAAACAAATGGATCTACAACTGCATTAGTTCCGACCGAATCTACAAGAACACTTCCACAACAACTTAGAAGACATTTTTAAACATTCCGACCCTCGCGAACGAAGCGATCTTCCTTCTCGCCTCCCTGAATGTCAGGGCTCCCCAGTGGGGTGAGGTAATCCTCGGAACACGAACTGTCGAGACTCGGAGGATGGGAAGCGTGCTGAAAATTCCTGAGCTGAGTCGAGCTTTGAACCCTGGTCCTTGGGAAAGACTTCACTTCGGATGAACTTTCCAAAGGCACCGATTTCTCCTTAGCCTTTCTGTTGAAGTTAGTGTTGATGAGTTGCCAATTCATTTTACATGCAAAGTCTCTTTGTATTTTAATAATTATTTTTGTTTTGTTTTATTGTTAATATTATTATAGTATTGTTATTTAAGCAGTTAATCTAGAGACAAAATTTTCAGTATTGGAAGTTGCTGTACTTGAAACAAACCTGGTTTCCAGTAATTCTCCAACGAATTTCTTTCGAGATCCTTTCGCAATTCCCTTCGTCAATCGACCGTCAGTAGCAATAATGTGTGGTTCTTCCAACTGTGGATTGAATAAACTTTTACTGAGAAAATGTATTTCTTGAATTAAACTGCTTTACAGTTTAAACCTCTCCTTTCAAAATTATTAACAAAAAAAAGTGTCTCTGATGCCATGTACTCTAAAAATGAAGTACATTCTGCACATGAAATATTTTTTTTCCAACTCCAACAAGTTATGCTGAGGTTTTCATAAGTTATTCATAAAATACTATTAGAAACACATGTAAAATAACTCCTGCTTGATCGAAAGCAGTAAAATAAATACTTTAATATTAACCAACTATTAGTTGAAATTCATCACAATAAAACATTTGTAACCATAACCTCATGACTACAAAGACACAAACTGGGACCAACTTTAGTCGAGTGCCCAGAAACATAATATAATATATATATAATAGTAAATATATAATAGGGGTTATATGAGATACAATTGTAAATATATTTGTAAGGGTTATGTGTGAAATTTGTCTACGATAACCTGCGCAAATGTCGGAAGGATGCTCTGAGCGATGACTGCAGCTCCATCTGAAGATCTTGACTTGTTTTTGTGATGACCGAAGCTTTCTGATTGGACTGACGAGATCCTACTTGGGCATTCATTTTCAAAGCAATTTCTGCAGACAGATTATGATGTTGATTTGAAATTGTTAATTTCCAGTGATTAATATAATATAATATAATATAATATATGATGTGATAATAATAATATTAAGTAATATGAATAAATATTTTTTAACTGTTACAATGTTGTGAGTAATATGAATAATATTTATTAACTGTAAATCTCACTTCAAATCTTGCTGGGCCAACTTGGTTTCTAGATAGACAGCAACAAATGTATATGTTCAGAAAAAACCAATTGTCAATCAATCAAAGTAATATCATCATAAATCATCAATCAAATTAACATCGTCATGGAGATGCCCAACAATTACCAACCCGTGAGTGCGCAAAGGGGCGATACCATTGTTAAGAGTGTCTCATCACTCAATGTCGAAGGAGCAACGCAATGAGTAACGGCTATTTTTGGATGAAAAAACGTTTCTAATGTATAATAGTTGACATCTTATTAATTAATTTAATGTTTATTACTCGTTAATATACTTGCACTAATAATACAATAATTTAGATAAAGTTGTGTTGGTGCAAAATGTGTTCTCGTGTTGCAAGAAATGTTTCAGCAGGCATTAATTAATGTACTTAAACTGTGTTTTAGATTATCAATGTCTTAAAGGTAGCTTCTCTAGAAAGCAACACATACCATTTTCTGGTAAATCATTAGTAAGAATAGCTTCAGGGTTTGCACTTTGATACCTCTAAAAAAATTAACATTCCTGACAATAAAAAGAGAATAAATACTTCCAAGATACTTTAACAAATTCAAGGCATTCTACATAAGAAATTGTTCTTACAGATTAATCTGACCATTTTAACAAATCATAAGAAAGTTTTACCAACATAATAATTTAATTCATTTGTAACTCTCTTAAAATCAATGAGGATGCTGGACAGGAACAGACGTTGCTTGAAAATAAATGCAGGATGGAAGGCTGATAACGTGAAAAGGAGTAGTAGATCATCTTTAGAAATGTCATTCATAATCTGGAGCTCATTCCCAGAGGAAAGTAATTTCTTGTGTATTTTAACAATAAACGTAAACAGCCTATCGGCACATTTACTATTCGATGACTTTAACAATGAGAGGTTAGTGATCATTCTCTTCAAAAACACTGAATCAAAAAAGTCTGCCTCTGCAAAACTCATGTTCTCATACTCAGTTATACTATTTGACTTTTTTTCTTCTTCGAGCATCAGTTGCGATGCATCCTTCCTACCTCGATCTTCAATGCAAGCTCCCAAAAACCACAATTCTTGCGGCAGACATATCTGTACGAGGCTGCACAATAGCTCGACTCGTTCCGAGCTACTAGCTGACATAAACCAACGACATATTCTGTCGGTCATTGGAGGAGAAATTTCTAAGCCAAGCATAGATATATTTCTGCGCATATAACTCCAAATGATAAACTTGACTAGCAGATGGATGTCACCAAAGCGCGCGAGCGACGACTCCCGAGTGTTTACAATAATTAAAAAATGGTGACAGCGTTGTTGCTGGAGTTTTGCAATTAATTCAATCAACATTTCACTTTTCATGATTGAAGTGGTTGTTTCTGGAAAGCAAAAAGCCATGAAGATTTAGTATTAGTGGAATAATGAGAAAAACGTAATATTTCTACGAGCACTTTTCCATTCATGAAACTAAAGAATGGCAGGTTAATATAATCATATAAAGTAACTAAACGATTTTACGAATTTTATTTTTCGAAATACGTTCTTAGAGCAAGTTTCTTTATTGTAGATTAAGCTTTTGAGTGTATATGGAAAATATTGGAAATGCTAAAAAATAAACTTCTGGTTATTCTAAGTCACCGTTCAAAGGGAATTTTACATTAATTGTGAACAATTGCCAAATATTTATAATGACTCTTAATGTTATAACGGCATGAATCAACCTTAACTTGTCTGATCTATTAGGGTGCGATTTAATCTGAAATCCGCAATTCCTCGTTGAGGTGAGAAAACGATTTCTCCCGCCGCGTAGCGTCAAGAGTAGAAATTAGTTTATTGCGTTTGTTTAATGTTTTACATGTCTCATATTGTTGTTAGAATAAATTTTTAGATAGCAATAAAATTAACAAAATATATCGGAATGTGACCATAATTGAGTTTATGAAAGTAGTCGAAGAAAGTATAATGGAAAGCTTAGACTCACAAAACCTCGAAGATCAAAGTTATATCAAGTATCATTTTATTCTTTCTTAACACTATTTTATTGCGTTTTAAATATACATCCCTTATTTGCTTTTTTTTTCGTCTTTCTCCAATTTTGTTTTTAACGTCCCTCGGTCATGTCTAGTAAGTCAAATGTAGATTTGTATGCGCTTCTTGGCGTGTCGAAAACTGCATCAAATAGCGACATTAAAAAGGTTATATTTTGTCGTTTCGTACTAGCTTATACTATAGTAGAACATCTCAGCAGTTTTCAACTATTATGTTTGTTTATGGCAGGCTTATCATAAACTTGCCAAGGAGTACCACCCCGACAAAAACCCAAAAGCTGGTGAAAAGGTCACTTTTTTAACACTGTCTGCTTTAATGGGGATTTTTCTTGATGTTCTTAATTTTGGTTAAATGGACGGAATATTTATTGTATAACTCTTTGATTAACAAATCGTCATCTGATTGATAAACTAATATTATATATTATATAAAATGTTATATAATAAATTATGTAGTTCTGTTTTTTTTTACATATTTTTAATAGTAGATTATACATATTTTTAAAATGTTTTTTTATTAACAGTTTAAAGAAATTAGTTTTGCTTATGATGTACTTTCAAATCCTGAAAAGAGGGATATTTATGATAAACATGGGATTCAAGGAATAAAAGAAAGATCCGGCAGGGAGGGTCGGTACTGAAATAATTTGCGATTAATAGCATGGAAGAATACTGAGGAGATATTTTATTTTTAGGTGCCTTCCCTGGGGACTTGTTTGATGGATTTTTTGGAAATTTTTTTGGTGGCGATCCTTTTGGATTTGGAGGCATGAGAAGTGGAAGCCGCAGACAAAAGGGTGAAGATACTAAACATCCTCTCAAGTACATAATAATAAATCATTTTTATATATATTGGGTCCGAGTCCGGTATTTTAGTTAAATTAACTGAATTACTCCAGGGTTAGCCTGGAAGATTTGTACAATGGCAAGACATCAAAGCTGGCCTTGAACAAACAGGTCATATGTGCTAAATGTGATGGGTTGGTCACTCTTGATTTTTATAACTAAGTCATACTCTGGCTTTAAATTTACCATATTTTTGTAAGTTTATTGTCGTTAGCATAACTAGATGACTTGAACTCGCGTCTTAATAATATCTTTCCCTGGTATCAAATTCTTGCCATTTAAAACTTTAATGGGCAAGCCTAGAACATTCTGCAATATGTTAACGTTGTTTTCAGTCTCGGTGGAAAGCCAGGATCGACGCAAGGGTGCAAGGGATGTGGTGGCAGAGGTATCAAGGTAACTATGAGACCTTTGGGTCCTGGGATGGTTCAACAAATGCAATCTGTTTGTCCCGATTGCCATGGAGAAGGTTCTTGAATTCATTTTTATGTGGAGAATTGAATGGTGAACAACTTTTGCAGCCAGGCTTGAGATGATTGTGCAACCAACATTGGCTAAACAAATAGTTTCAACATTGGAGTATTAAGAAAAGCTACTTTTAAATTTGAACGTTAATTGTAAAATTCCTAGGAGAGATGATTAATGAAAAGGATAGGTGCAAAGTTTGCCAGGGAAGGAAGGTCGTCAAGGAAAGCAAGATACTCGAAGTTCATGTTGATAAGGGCATGAGAGATGGACAGAAAATTACTTTCCGCGGTGAAGGAGATCAAATGGTGAGGAAACTTCTCTTACGTCGTGTACTGCATGTCACGAAGGTTAAAGGCTAAAAACTTTATATTCCTAAATGTTTCCTAACTGTGGAAGTAATTTTTTTTAATTGAATTTGTTAACATTCTTTCTGTCTCATTACTTTCAGCCTGGAGTCGAACCTGGTGACATTGTAATTATTCTGCAACAAAAGGAACATGAATTCTTTACTCGTCAAGGATCGGACCTTCACTGCGTCCACTCGATCGGAATTGCGGAGGCTCTCTGCGGGTTTGACTTCACCATCAAACATCTCGATGGGAGAGATTTGCTGATCAGAAATCCACCTGGGAGTGTTATATCTCCTGGTATTAGAGAAGTTTTTGCTTTTAATTGATGTTGGAGTAAATTGGAATTGAAATTTTGAAGGCGAGGTGCGAAAGGTGCCTAGCGAAGGCATGCCTACTCATAGAAATCCATTTGAGAAAGGGAACCTTTTCATCAAGTTCGACATTGCATTTCCTCCTAATAACTTCATCGATGAAGCAAATATTAAGGTATGCATTAAAAAATGTTACACAACTGTGTGTTTTTTGTTTTTCTATGTATAATTTGCAACCCTTTGGGAAGCCAGAGAAAGGTTCCCTGACTTTTGTTCAAATGACAATAGCTCACACGGCCCATAATAATCTATGTGAGCATCATTCTGTGCGCTCAACTGCCTCGTGAGCTATCACCATTCGAGCAACAGTCTGGTCACCGTTTTGAAATTATTTTCTTTAGTCTCTGGAACAGCTTCTTCCTAAAAGAGAAGAAAGCTCACAACCGACAGGAGAGATAGAAGAAGTCGATCTTGTGGACTTTGATCCAAACCAAGACCAGCCAGGCTCGCGAAGGGAAGCCTACCATGAAGACGACGATGAAGACGGACATCCCGGTGCCAAGAACGTCCAATGTGCTAGCCAATGATTACCTTGCACCCCTTTTAGGCCAATTTGTAATTTATTATAACTTTTGGCATGAAATTTATCAATAAATTTTGAACTTGGAGCAAAAAAACTCTATTTTTTAATTTAACGTTAAAGACAAAATGATGATCACATTGGTGCAGCCGAGCAATGAACAGTAGAATAATAAAACAGAGATGTGTGTACTTTTCGACCCCTGCAACAAGATAAAAATTTGGAAAGCCAAGACTCAAAAACTTAGGATTTATCCGAATACCCCACTTTATTACAAGGAGGCCCTGCACATAGTACACATTTAGCTTTAATAAAGTTTAATGGTTGAAAAAGTCAAAGTTCAACACTTAAAACAAAACAATATAGCCTTTTCCTAGCTACAACTTTGAAATTTAAACACTGTCCAGGCATCTCGATGTGGTTTTGGATCTTGGTTCGACGTGTCCAGTTTCAACTTAAACAAATCATTTCTTCCCTTGAACTGGTAAATAAAGTTTGAATTCAGCTGGGAGTTCCTCCTCAGAATAAAGACGATCCGAAAAGTAAACTCGTCTGATGCGGCAGTTGGCATGTATCTACGAAAATATTTAGATGTTAAAATTTTTCATATCAGTAAATTCATTCTAATACCAATTATTAAATTTCCCTTACCTGCACTCTCAAGGTTTCAATGTAATTAGTACCATAAGCTCTTCGGGTGAAATCAGATAGATTAAATTGGATTTGGTTCCATCCGTCATCCAGTCTCATTGGCATGGTACAAATGAAAGGCTTCACACGAGTGGTGCTTTGATAATTGCTTGCTCGAAATCTTCTTCTGACATTCTTGTCGTCAAGGACCTGGATCACGTCGGCATTTATGATATTGCATCGATATTTGGGTTTTATGAAAAAAATCAATTTAAATTCCAATTAGATAAAATTAGTAACCTGAACTTCAAATGTGAAATACTTTTTCAGATTTTTTATGATCATAACCAGAAAAGGTAGCTTAATGCCCAATGTTTTCTTTGGATCACAGGGACAGGTAATGAATGTGGTGCTAACATTAGTTCCCACAATTTCAAGCACCAAAGACTGAATGTCATTGTCAGTTATCCTTTTGATATGTCCATTTCTCACCTTAAAAAAACATTAACTTGGTAAGGAAGTCACTCAAGAAATGAAACAATTCCATCATACTTTTTTGTCCCAGATTTGCAATGGTTTACTTCCGATACTGTATAATATCGATAAGAAGCCGCTTTGAAAAGTGTTTTTGAACATTGAGACCGCGGATCTTGAATCCTACTAGTAATGATGACTGTGATTTGCTCGACTATAAATAAGATTTTGACTCTCGTAACCAGGGACTATATCTCGGGCGCAAAGAAACTGAATTTAGTAATTGTAATAAAATTGAATTGATTTACCAATAATTCTATTTTAATAAAAAACCAACGATAATTAACTACAGTGAAACCCCTAACGCTTAAAGCTCAAATACATAAACGTTGGCTACACGCTTTATTTGGTTTGTTTACTGGGAACAATTAAAATTATTCTTGCGCCTAATAGTTGTCAATAGTTACCTATTTCGACATATAAAATTTAACTATTAATTATTTAGTTTTATTGTAAAAACGTTGGCTGCTAGTAAAATTAAGATGTATTGAAGCAATAGTTGCATAATCCTCCTCCAAAGCTTTCATTGATATATGGAATGCTTCGCAAAATTGTACCCCGAACAAAAAAATAGTAATAAATATTATTTAAAATGCTTTATTGTAATTATTTTAATTTTATTTTGAAGTTTCCGTATAAATTCAAAAGTGATTTAGCTTGTAAAAAGAGATTGAGACTCTTGCGAGCTTGGCAAGAAATGACATGAATTAGTAAATTTTTATTAATCTAGCACATTGTGTTGTAATAGCATAAATGCTATTATGTTTATAATTACACATTTTTGTAACCTCTTACGCATTATATTCTCACTAAAATTCGATCTAGGAATGATGCTGTATATTACATTTAAAATTGAAAATTGATATATAAATATATTGTTACTTGATGAATTGAAAATTGTTTTATTTGTCGTATAACTATGTAATAGTTATTATTCATATATCAAAGCGCAAAAATGTAATTGGTTATAATTAATGGTCATTCCTCTGGCTACGGTTTATAAGTAGCCTTGGTTACGTGATACGTATAAGTGGTGGTCAGTTTCTTGTATAAGCACTAATTTCGATTGTCATTGCCATAGAAATGTTCGCGAATTCATTTCAAAAAGGATACTTTTCAGTATTGTATAGCATTGGAAGCCATCCGCTAGAAATTTGGGATAGAGAGGTTAGCAGAGCTATTTTCAGAAACCATCGTTTTGTAACTACATTTTATATATTTTTATTTAAGGTTCGAAATGGACACATTAAAAGGATCACTGATGAAGACATCGGGTCATTGGTTATTGAGATCATGGGTTCAAATGTCAGCACTACTTCCATAACTTGCCCAAAAGATCCAAGAAAAACTCTTGGAATAAAACTACATTGTTTCGTCCTCCTAGTAAAGAATTTAAACAAGTATTTTTCCTTTGAAATTCAGGTATTCAGTTACTGGACACAGTAATTTTTTATTAAATGTATTATATTATTTGTCTTACAATAGCTGATGAATAAGTGGTATTTAGAAAAAACAGATTCTTTTTAGTTTCAGTATAAACAGTTATGTCCGAATTTCTTAGCTTCGCCAGCCACGCCAAATTAATTTTGTTCTCACATAATATTTCATGTACAAATTACTTAAAATACTTTTGTGGAGTTAGGTGACTTAGTGCCTGAAATGCTTCAGATTCTGGATGATAAAAACGTTAAAAGGCGTTTCCGAGCGAGCAATTTTAGAAGTAAGGTTAACATCAAGCCTTTTGTCTGCACTATGCCACTAAAAATGGATGGAGGTTGGAATCAAATCCCGTTAAATTTGCAAAACCTCACCAAGAGAGTTTATGGAACCAATTATGTGGAAACACTCAAAATTCAGGTAAAATAATCGCAACTTTAATGCAATTTATATTAAATAATAATTCATTTGTGTGGCGCCTTAGACACAGCGTCAGGGGCGTCTAATATGTACATTTTATACTATACATAATATGAACAACTTATTTGATAATTTGTTTGCAGATTCATGCAAATTGTCGCATCAGAAGAATTTACTTCACTGATTGTTTGCGCCCAAATGAAGATATACCATTGGAATATTCAATCAAAATCAAGAAATGATTCTAAATCACCATATAGCTGCTTGGCTTATTCATATCTCTATATGAACCAAATATTATAAATAAAATAGTATCGTGGTATTTTAGTGATTTGTAATACGATGCAACTCATCATAAAATAGTAAAATCTCGATCCCATTCATTGGTTTAAGACAGGGTAGGACTACTGAAATTTCTATATGCCGAAATCACAAGATATCAAATTTATTAAAATATTTCAAATGAACTGAATAAGACATTTAAAATGGTTTTTAACCACTGTGAGATAATAAGTAACTTGAGTTTTTAGCAATTTAATGCAAAATCTTTCCCCTTTTTGGAGTAATAACACCACATTAAGAAATGGTCAGATTGAACTTAAAAACAGCCCAAAACCCTAATCTCAGCTTAATTTAAACAAAAAGGTTAAAGTTTATGATTTTGTTTTTTCTTTCCACTCAGAGGCAAGAACTTCCATTTGGTTGTGGAGGAGTTCTCGAATGACTTCCTTGTAGCTTTTGTTTCCCTGATGAACACTTTTGTTCTTGTAAGACTGCCTTCTTCTTTTCAACTCCCTCTCCATGGCCAATATCTCAAGTTTTGAAAGAGGCTGTTGAGAACTTTTGCCTTGATCAGAAAAAGTACAGAACTCATTCGTGACTCTGTCAGAAGGACGTTGAGATGATGCAACAGAAACGCAATAGTCGTACATTTTCAACCTCTGTTGCGGACTCAACTCGATGAGGCTTCTTTTTGTCGTGAGGGGTAGATCTTTTTCTTGAACCATCAAGATGCGACTCTGCATTTCCTTTGGAATGTTTAGTTGAATGACATCTGTTGCTTTTTCATAAAAAAAATTTGAGCTCTCTTCTTCGGTTATTTCTGAATCGGTGTACCCCTTGGATCGATATAAGCATTTGTGCTTATGCTTTTCTGCTGAACTTGATGGTATGAAATGGTTTGAGTTGATATCACAAGGTTGCAGATTGCTTCCTTGCTTAATACTTTTCTCAGACCAAGACACTTTATTGAGGATGTCTATTACCCAATCACTCCCTTCTTTATTCATGGCTTTTCAATATTCTAAAAGTCATTAAAAGAAATATAAATTACTTCATTGTGTAATAAACATTAATAAGACAAACTCTAGTTTTAAATATTTGATAACAATAGTTCAAAAGTTCATTCCTAGTACTTACTAGGTGAAGTTATTAAACAAAATAATTATTTTCTGCACTTTACGATAAGCGCATAAGAAGCGCCTCTAAAGCTTTCAATTGTGGTGAAATGCAACTATACGATATTCATTAAATATGCAATGTTACAGTAATCGTGCAGGTATTGTGTTTTATGGATGAGGAACATAAACACGATTTTCAACCAGTCTCAACCATTTATTTATTTGATTAAAATCCGTTGCGAACCTAGGATGATAAGGACAACTGCCACATCTAATTCTAACAACTTGATCGAGTTGAGGATACGAGGAGTAAACAAATCCAAAAATTAAAAGTAAACATATTTTAAAATTCTAAAAATTAATTTAGCAAATAAACATATGCATATTTATATTATCAGTTTAAATTATAGTGATAAACATATACATCATTTTGCAATGCCTGTTTTTTGGAACATGCTTTATATTTTTTTATTTTACAGTTTTAATGTTTAACTTAAAAGAATTGGTCTCTTACATTACAATTTTATTTTCTAATTTTTAATCCTGACTGATTGGTGTGGAAGTGGCACTTATAGGAATTATTGTATCTTTCAACTCATGGGAAATCTGTATCTAGTCATCTATAGATATTGAAGCTGAAACTGATTGATTGGTTGAGATTAAAATTTGTAAATACATCTTTGTGATGAATTTATTTTTTAATGTTTGAGATTACTTGGGCGAGTGGTAAGAGCAAATAGTGAATTTCTTACAAGAATAGCCCTAGTGCTCAAATTTTATTATGCTGATATGCATTTCAGAAAAAGGATGGCACGTTTGCTTTGCATCACTAACTTAGTTTGGAGAAAGCGCCTAATTGTGGGTTACTGCTTTAGGTTTGTGATGGCTGAGCATGGAGACTATGCTCGTATTAAATCTGGTTGATGGGCCTATGAATTGTCATTATTAATCGCCCTCTAACTTTCAGACTTTATTTACTAGCTTCGCACTAAATAGACCGTAACAGTCTGTGCTAGACTAGACTATTCCCTTGATATTGATGAAAACGGGCATTTAATCAAAAATAAAATAAATTAAAAAAAAATTCTTATATAATCGGAGTACAAATGCCACGTACTAAGAGATGCATAAACTATTAAAGTCCTAATGCATGCGCTTCGAAATTCAATTCACTACATAGATTGTATTTTTTCGTTTAAATATCTAAATTTCTGTTAATTTCTTTCATCTTCATTCTGTTTGTTACGCGAGCATGAATTTTCTCATTTGAATCTCTTTTATCATTTAAATGTATACGTGTATACGTCATCCTCCCCATATTTTGGGCAACCCTTTTTGGTACCTTCATATCCATGGACATAAAATCTTCTGAGTTTCAATTACTTTTCTGTTCAATTTATAGTTGCTCATGGTTTGATTTTCATAAAATGATAAATCAATTTTGTTTACATTGTTAGTGTGAATCTGAGTCTGTCTGACCAAGTATGAGACTGTTTTTATCTTAAAGGACACCTGTGACCCAGAATCGAGAGTCTAGGTAATACGCTTATATAGGTCTAGGTTGATGTTTGTTTTGTCAATGTTTTCGCTAAATCGTTTATTTTTACAGTTTCGAAGTTTTGCCTGTAACATGTCTAGCGCTTTTGAAAGAAATAAAGATCCTATATTAAATGTGCTCAAGCAATTACTGAGCACCAATGAGCGTGTAACTGTTTTGGAAATTGCCTCAGGTGTCTTTTGGATTTGTAGTTATTTGTGTACTTGCATTTCCTAGGTTGTCTGCATGGCAAAAAATAATGTTCTGGAGAGAATTAATTGGGCACTTTACAGCAAATGCATTGATTGTCTCTTTAAAGCATTTTGATAGAAGATTTATTTTGTTTAGGATATGGACAACATATTACTTATTTTGCTCAACACTTTGACAATATAACATGGCAACCAACAGAATGTGATGAGACTCGTGTTTCATAGTAATGACAATTTTTGTTGAAACAATTTAATTTTTATTACTATTACTGACCTGTTTTTCATTTTTTTAAACTTATTTTTTTATTTTAAGAATTGTGATGATTAAATATAAACCATAAAAAACTTTTCTTGAAGTTTGATAAATAGTGTGAGAAAGGTTGATCCTGCAAATTTTAAATTATTGAAACCACTGCACTTGGATGCTGCAAAGGAAGCAGAAAGTTGGTTGCCAAAGTCAGAAGAATGCTTTGATTTTGTCCTATGCATTAACATGACACACATTTCAAAATGGGAAGCTACCATGGTTAGAATTAGCTTGTTTAAATTTACTACTTACAGTCGGATGAAAACAGAATGCTAACATTCATTAAATTTCAACTTAACCTAAATGGATAAATGTAAATGTAAACTTATATGACTGCATTAATATCTTGTGCAAGTGTGTATAAGTGATAGAAAGTTTTTTGGCAAGGTAATAATTGACTTCCTAACAATTTATATTTTTATTTATCTAGTTGGTCATTTCCACATTTAAATAAAACTAAAAAGTAAATATGTATGTGTTCTAGTCTTTTAATTTTAATACACTTGTATGCCATTTTCAGGGTCTTATCAATGGTGCAAGATTTTATTTAAAACATGGGGGTGCTCTGATCATATATGGGGTGAGCATTACGTGCTACTAATGTGATGATTTGTATATGGTATTATGTAACGATTCCAGTCATAAATATTTGCTTTCATTTCAGCCGTTCATTGTGTATGGTGATTTCGTCCATACAAACAATGTCAACTTTGATCAGCATCTTAAATCCCAGTAAGTTCAATGTAGCTTGTTTATTATTTGTTGTAAATAATAACATTGTTTCAAATTTTTTTATTTGTTTGACTAGAGTTCTTTTCGGTTTCAAAGTGTAATTTCCTAATTATAAATCAGTGAAACAATGTACTATATTATTTTTGATTTGGCTGTAAATAATGTAATAAATTGAAATTGAAATTTAATAATGTAAGCATTAAATTTTGTTTTTGTTCGGTAACAGAAATCCTGATTGGGGCCTCAGAGAAGTTTCGGACATTTGCAAATTGGCAGAAGGAAGAGGATTGACTCTCGAAAAAATTGTTTGTTTGGTTGTTCGTTGATCACGTCATATGTAAAATTATAATGTTTTATTTGCCACAGTTCGACATGCCTGCCAACAACAAGACCCTAGTATTCAGAAAGCAGTGAATGAACGTGACACACTATGGACACAATTTTTTGTAGCAGCTTAGATAATGGTGCTTAGAATTAATGTAGCTTTTTTTTTATTAATGGTATGGTAAATATAAATGCTTTCCTTGTTCTGTTTTCCTTTTTCGTGGTGGGGAATCATTAATGTGATTAAAGTTCGTTGCATAACTAGGATGATTTGGGATTGAATTTATACGTTATGAAAGAATCTATTAACAGGTAGGAGCGATTCTAATAAAAGAAATTCTAAAAATATTACAAAAAGCTTACACACAAGACCTTAATTATAGAGAGTTACCACTTTTGTGTCTTTGTAACCATCTAATGTAAACAGTATCGATCGCAGCTGAGAGTTTCGAGTCTCGTCATTTAAAAGAAATGTCTGCCAAAGAAATTGACAAATGTTTGGATCCGCTGATAGGTTATTGTAATTTTAAATAAAAATGAAATTCTGCTCGCCAAATTATTTCTACTGGAGTGTTTCAATGTACCATGTATTTCAAAAGTAAACTCTTAACTTTTGTAAAATTTAATCGAGGCGTTTTTGCATATTTAGTAAGGAAACAACAGAAAACCCCCTCAAATCTTCTTTGAAGTAAAATTTAAGTAGTTAAACATATCTTATGTTAAAGTTTTTTTAATACATAATTATTCTAATAAGGAGCATATTAATTTGGTTAAATGAGCCACTAATTATTTTGTTAAAAACCACAAAATTGCTTTTGGAATTTTTAAACAAAAATATTTTGCTTTAATTAAAGCTTGGTGAATTAATTGTGCCATTTGTAGGTCTCCAATATGTGAAAGAATTCCACGATGGAGACTGTTATTCGTACTGGTGTGAATTGTGCGATATTGCATCCGGTTCTGCAATCAACGATGTCATTCACCATGCAATGTCCAAGCATCACAGAACTAATTACATGGTTTGTTGATTTTATCTTTTATAATAACTAATAACAGCTAATTGATATTGTTTGATTGACAGTTATTGCTAATTATTTAATTCTTGATAGTGGTTTTAGCCAGGACTTGAGATAATATTAAATATTTTTATCATATGTGTGAAGTACCTGCTTCAGTCATCGATTGTGTATTTTATTGTGTTGCATTTGTACGCGTAAACTTAATGAGGTGCAAACATCGAGTAGAAACTTTAAAATGTCATTAAAAGAATTTAACAATTTACATGATGTTGTATAGTTATTTAAACTAGTTAGAATATAATCACGTCTGATTGACAGAGAAGGCATTACAAGTCATATCTGGATTCCATTTTGGTGGCTGCATTTCCTGAGCAGAGCTCCCTCATCGTGGAGTTTTCAAAAAGGATCGAAAAGATCGAAGGCAGGAAGTCCATCGGTTCCGCAACTTCGTCTCGGAAGCCGACCGGGAGCCAGCATCGGGCTTGCGACGAAGATTTCAGGGCAGCTTATTTTGACAACGTCGAGGCAGGCGTCGACGGCAGTAAGCTCTGTTTGATCGTTTGCGTTGGCTCTTAAATCGTAGTTACTTAATTAATTGATTATTGTATTCGTAAAGTAATTTTTTAATTTTGACAGAAACCATGGTTCTCCAGGCTGGTGATAGCAGATTGTCTGATTACTCTTGCGTGAGTTGTTGAAATCACAATTGAATTTTGTGTCTCATGCAAAGTCATCAGTTAATGTGCACTTCTATTGCCTGTCACTTTAAATGATGATGTTGGTGATGATGATGTTGATGATGATGATTCTGATGATGATTGATAATAATGTTGTGAGAAGGTCGGATCAATCCTGCATCGACTGGCATTGCAGTCTGGCCATAAGAACGTCAGGGACATGATGGGCAATTTCGTTAGTATTTGTGATTATTTAAACGAAATGCAACATTTACGAGGACGGTTTAATTATTAATTTGATTAAATAATTTATTAAATCATCATATCTTAAGAAATTTTCAATCTTTTTGTGGATGTGAAAGTTATCATTATTAACATTTTTTTTAATTTCACCATTTAATTTTGACTTATTGCATTGATATTACAATTTAGTTATTATTAATTTTTCAGACAGAGACTCTGATTACCAATGAAGAGGAAGCAAGTAAAACTTTTGAGGTTGCAAATATCCTCTCGAAAACATTACTCGAATATAAACTGAGAACAGCTCCATAGGGAGAAGAGCGTTTTAGTTCATTCGGTCACGTTTTGGTTAATTTTAGCAAATCAAGTCAAACGATAAACACAAACTATTTTGAAGGGAAAATGGAAATTAGCATAAAATTTCTGGAGCTTATTGGACATCTAAGGAGAGTTATTACTTGAATGAAAACAGAGGTTGTTTAATGTTTTTGTTGGGCGTTCCTTAGCAATGCCAATACGAGAAGGTAAGTGTGGGCGTTTGGACATTGGGTGGACATGAAGATGAGAGGCGGCTGATCGATTTAATTATAATTAATCCTGGAAATTTAAAATGAATAAGTCCTATCAATAAATCGATTGGGCTGTCAGGGATCGAATGTCACGTCTGCGTCGGGTGTGTGCTACTGACTCTGAACGAATTTAGTTTTCGGAGAGTCAGCTGAGCCTCATCCCGTACAAAAAAAGGCCTAAATACTCTAAATCTTAGTGGATTGTTTAATCATTAATTCGAGAATTAATCTGAAAAAATGAGGCACTTCCTGTTGTTAGGTAATTGTGCCATTTAAAGATTTATTTGACTAAGGTTTTGGTTGCGAATATATAGTTTGATATAGCTTATACAATTTAAGTAAAATGAACAGAAGTTGTAGAAAAAAGATTGCCGATCCCGTTCTAACAGATAATGTTTGCATTGCATTAAATTATACTTTTATTAAATTACTGAGCATCTATAAATTATGAATAATTGTGAACCTTGTTTTTTGATCGACCACAAATTGAACTTTATACCTGCACACGTTATTATTTTGAATTCCGTTGCGCTGATTAGGAATAAAAATGGCTAAAGTGGCCGTGGTAACTGTACTTGTTCTATCAACATTTTCACGCGAGAAATATTGTTTAAAACATTTACTTGCTAACAGGTTACAGGTTCGAATAAAGGTATCGGATTTGCAATCGTGAGGAGTCTTTGCAAGAGTTTTGATGGGGATGTTTACTTGACATGTAATTATCGAATTTATTCAGTTTGTCGGTGATGGTATTTGTTCAAATTAATTTCTAAACAGCAAGGGATGTTGCAAGAGGGGAGCAAGCAGTGAAGGATCTCGAAAAAGAAGGTTTGAAGCCCAAATATCATCAGTTGGATGTGGAAGACCAAAACAGCATCACCGCATTAAAGGATTTTTTTCTTAAGGAATACGGAGGTCTGGATGTACTTGTGAACAATGCAGGAATTGCTTATAAAGTTAGTAATACTTGGAAACCTGAAACAAATGTCGAAGCTTTTTAACACTTTGACATTCCAGACGGATTCGACTGCACCAGTAGCAGAACAAGCAGAAAACACACTGAAATGCAACTTCTGGGGACTGCTGGATGTTTGCAAAATTCTTTTTCCAATTCTGAGATCTCATGCCAGGTTCAAGAATTTGTTGAAATTGATAACACTAATAAAATTCTGTTTTTTGCTTTGTCGTTTACCCGTTCTTTGCCTCAGAACATTGTCTTGAAGAAATATTTATAAATATATATAATATATTGTTTGAATATTTATGTTTATGTTTCAGGGTTGTCCAAGTTTCAAGTTTAATGAGCATTTACAGTTTAGCCAGATGCAGTGTTCCGAAGAGAGCCGAGCTGTTGGCCTGCGACTCGATCGAGAAAGTATGTCAACAGATGAAGCAGTTCACTGAGTACGTTCGTTTAATTAATAATTTTCTGTTTAGGTTTGCCAGAAATTGATCGCAAATTTTGTTTGGATGTTCATTTTTACAGAGATGTGAAGGCAGGATTGCATCTTCAGAACGGTTGGATGAACCTCATGTACGGGGTTAGCAAGATCGGGGTGACTCTCGTGTGTCCACTCCAGCAAAAGCTCTTTGATCTGGATAAGAGCAGAGAGGATATTGTGGTTAATGCTGTAAGTAAAAAATTGTAGATACGATGCATATAAAATAAATAATAATTACTTATTATTATTATTATTATTATTATTAAGAAGAAAAAATATTGTTAAATGATTAATAATTTAACGATCGATAAATGTCTTGTGCAATTCGTATTTTAAATATATTTCAGTGTTGCCCAGGGTACGTGGCAACAGATATGAGCAGCTTTAAGGGCAAGAAGACAATTGATGAAGGTTATTGGAGTAAAATTGAAACCTATTTGATGTTCTTAATTACCGATAATTAATTCTAAATTACCGATAATTAATTCTTATTCTTATTTGTTCATTTCAAAATTTTATCCTTCAACTTTTTAGATTGGTTTCAGTATTATTTTTTTTTTTTGAGAATTGTTTATTTTTTGATTATTCTGTCCTCAAATGTTAAGGTTTTTGTGGTTAATTTTTTAGAAGTTACTGGTTGTATAATTAATTATAATATTTAAATATTTACCAGAAGAACATTATTGTTACGTTATTGGAACGTGATTGTTTTAAAAGTGTCAAAATTTGATTTTTCTTTTTTAAGGTGCAGACACCCCTGTGTATCTCGCCTTGTTGGGTCCGAACGTTCCGAGTCCCAGAGGAGCCTTTGTGAGCGAGAGAAAAATCATAAACATCACGGAGGAGGAAATTTTGAATTTTAAATTTAATATTTAAATTTTGGATTTTAAGTTTAATATTTAAATTTTGGATTTTAAGTTTTGATTTTCATAGCAAGGGTTTGGCCAGTTTTTGATCTGGTTTAATTGCTATTTAGACTAATTTTAACAAGTTCATGGTTACCTGAAACTTTTAGTTTGGTTTATAATGCAGCAGTTAGTTTGTTTACGTTTACATTTTAACCACCAATTTTAGTTTTTAGAACTTGTTCAGGGATTTGTTGTTTCATTGCAGCTTTAGTTGATTTTGTTTCCATTTCATGAATAATAATAGCAATAATAATAATAATACTCATAAACTCAAAGATTATATTAAACGTTGATATTGCTGAACTCTATTTCTGAATGTTTCTCAATCAAGAGATTAAACTTAGAATTTTATTGCTTTTGTGATCGTGGAAATGAGATGACATGTTAAGGGCAGAAAAATGTCTTGATGGTTTGAAAGTGCTTCCGAATGATGTTATTTAACATTAATTATTAACATTTAATATTATTATTATTATCATTATTATTATTATTTATTATTATTCCTATTCACTTTACCAGTTGAATTTTTCCAGGTCATCCAGAAACTTTGCTTTTGGAAACAAATGAAATTAGTTAATAATATAAGTTAGTTAATATTATGAATTTTGGGTCGATCGTTTGGAATTCCATTTACAATTACTCATCAATTGACTGCCAGCTAAAGCACTAAATAAAAAACACTAAACAGTGAGAATCTAATTTTCTAGTAACTGCTCAGAAGCGACTTTTTAGGGATTTTGTTTTTTACCTTTAGGAAGGTGCCGGCTGTGATAAAAACGGGAACATACGATGAATTGGGTAACGTGACGCATTGTTATTCTTTCATTGAACACGTGAAAGGAACACTTTTTGAAGCAAGATGAGCTTCGAAGGAAGCAACAACAGCTGTTTTTAGCAGCAAGTTTGCAAGAAAAGGAGCCTCGAGAACGTAATCAAACGACTTTCAGAAAAATTTCGATGGGCGATGAAACAGAGCAAAGAGACAGATTAATTCCATTTGCTATCTTTGAATCTCTTCTGAAGGGAAGTCAGTTTTTGCCGACGTCCACTGAGAAAAAATTTCTTTCTGATTTTGTTGCGTGAGTTCAATGAATGTCTTGAGATTGTGAACGAGGGCAGGTCTAATATCATTGCACTTAATCAGGGAAATGTCAAACGATAAAAAGAATCAAGTTCATCCGTTAAACTTTGAAAGTGACTGGCAATATTCGGACATCAAATTCAAAGTGGAAGACAAATACGTTCACGCTAATAAACTTGTCCTCATTTTGTGGTCTCCAGTTTTCAAAGCCATGTTTGAAAATAACTTTAGAGAGAAAAACGCGACTGAGGTTTTGTTACCAGGAAAGAAATTTGATGACATTTTGGAGCTTATGTGCATTCTACATCCCCCGAACAAAGAACTAACAGGTAATTACAATTGCAGTTACATTCTTGAGTTACATGGAAAGGTCACTGCGCATATTTTGGGAATTTTTACTTTTTACTGGTATAGTTGCAAAGTATTATGTCGCATTTGAAAAACCAGGTTTGATTTATGTTGATGTTCTAGAAATAAAAATTAATAACAACACATTATTTATTTCTACATATTCAATTAGATTTTCCAGAAAAAGGTAGTAACAAATTATGATAAGAATTACAAATAGTTTATTTCAGTTATTTAGCCACTCGTTTAGCCGATTATTAAATCATTACATTAATATTGGAAATATAATGCCAACATAAAGAAATTTAAAATTTTAAGATGCTTTGCATAAGAAAAATAAAAATTTATTGATCAGACATTAACAGTTTTATGTTTATCTGCTATTCCAAAGAAATAAAAATAAAAAACTTCACATATTCGGTAGATGACGCTATAAATTAAACTGCTACTCGAAAGATGACGCTTTCAAATAAAAAGTCTCACACATTCGCTAGATGGTGCTTTAAATTAAATTGTTACTCGGAAGATGGCGCAATAACATCGATCAAAAAGTCTCACACATTCGCTAGATGGCGATTTGAATTTATGCATTACTCGAAAGATGGCGCAATAACATTAATCATAAAACATCAATTAAAAAACATTCACATTCGCTAGATGGCTGTTTAGATTTATTTATTTCTCAAAAGATGGCGCGATCAATTAAAAAGCCTCACACATTCGCTAGATGGTACTTTAAATTAAAAGTTTACTCGAAAGGTGGCGCAATAACATTAACCATAAAACACTCACATTCGCTAGATGGCGGCTTGAATTTATCTGTTACTCGAAAGATGGCGTAATAAAGTAACATTTAAAACCCTTACATTCACTAGTTAGCGCTGTGGGTTTATTTCTTATTCAAATGATGGCGCAATAAAATAATTAAAACAATATTTAGTCAACAAAAAAAACTGTAGATATTTATGGTTTTGCTTTCTTTTTTAGATTCCAACGTCATACAACTGTTACCACTCTTCCAGGAATATCAAATCGAGGTTATGATTGAACACGCCGAAGAATTCCTCTGCAACCAAGCATCCTCAGTGCAGAATTACCTGATCGCTCAGAAGTTCAATCTCGCAAAACTCGGCGATTCTTGCCTGCAATACTTGAAGAGGGCGCCGATTTCGCGCCTGAAAAGTCAGGTGGTTTTTAGTTCTGCCACGTCGTTCACAATGCAATTATTTTGTTTTTAATTCAGTCATACACTCACATTAGTTTACTATTAATCATGAAATATTTCACAAGACAAGGAGCCTTTCAAAGGATGGAAAGCTTTTTCTTTTAGCAGTTCTCTTGTCTTAATAACAACAATTCTGTTACTCGAGACCATAAGAATGATCACTTGAATAACGATGCAACCATTTTTCTTATTTATAGTTTATTATAGTATTATATTTTAGCATTAATAATTTGCAAATGCTTCTTAATAAGAATCTTATAAACCATCATTCAGACCATTCTTACCTGCGTTAACAACTGGCATGGTTTTTTCCGACACTAACTCATGACTAAATGACCAATATCTTTTAATAACTATTAGATATTGGGAGTCCCACTAATGACCACTGTCAATAATTTCCATTTTCAGACGGAATTCGATCAACTGGACCAAAACTTCCTGACACAGCTGCTCATCGAGAAACTTGAAAAATACGAAAGCAACGTGGAATCTCTCAGGGAGGTGCGCATGGTTCTGGAACGTAAGAAGCCGACAACATTCCCTGGAATGCACCTACTCTGCGATTCGTGCACCTGTGCTCGCGACCAACAAGTGGACTGCTCCGGGTGCATGAAGAACTGCTGTCAGAAATTGACCAGTATCTTGAGAAGCATGGAGGCATGAATAACATGAAATCAATGGACATGAGCCTAATAATAATAATAATTATAATAATAAATGTTGTTAGTCATTGCTAGGAGTGTGCAAATAAATAGTTTCTTGTTTTCTAGAGTTTCATTAAATTTACTTAAACAAACTTCTATTTATTTAAGTGATTTCTTAGAAAACTAATTAAAAATAACTCGAGATTCGCACATCAAATATGACATGATCTTAAATCTCCCGAAAATTCATTAGGGAGGAGTCAATCAGGAAGCAGTTTCTTTTCAAATTCAAATATACAGAGAACCGTCCGCGGGGGTCAAGTAGCCCGTCGCGACCAGCACCACGTCGACCAACGTCCACACGCCCAGCCCCCCAAAACTGAACAATTTCCCCAAACCTTCCCTCCACTGTCCAAGGTAGAACCTTTCTGCTCCCAGGCCTCCCAAAGTAATGCTAAGGAATAAAAAAAATTATTTAATTTAAAATTGACTCAAAAATAATCACATAATTTTGATCGGCAACCTCAAAATAAGGGCTGTCCGCCATCTTTTGCCCGAGGTCCAGTTGCAGTCTTGCATTTTCAAAAACTTTCTGTTCCCTTAAAAGTCAAAAACTTAACCGAGTCAAAATGCAAAGTCGAAAACTAAAATCACAAAATCGTCCACCTAAGCAAAGCATATCGTCAGGCACGCTGCAGTTCGATATGTATCTTTGTCTCGGATACACGTTCGCCCTGCAAGTCGTGTTGTTGGTGCACGTGTGGAACTTTGCCAGGGTCTGATAGCAGTATCTGCACTCGTAAGACTTTTTGAATTGTCTCGGTCCCTGAAACAAGTCGGCTCATTAAAATTTCATTTGAGAAACAAATTGAAAGAAAGGAAAACCAACTTTGCAGAGAACCTCTTCCCTAGTTCTGCATTCTGCCTCGGTTTCCTGCCCGTAGATGCAATTGTAACGTAGCTCGCAGATCACACAAGCGACAGGTAAGTCGGAACATTGGAGGTCGTCAGGGCACACGAGCGAGTAATTTTCACTCGTCGACGAGTCGTTTAACGTAACTTTTGTGACGTCGGAAGAACTCAAATGAGACAACACAAAGGACGTCAGGTTCTCCGAAGAGAATGATCGGTTTGTCGAGTAACCGAGAGCCGAGTGTTCGGACACGTGGGTCGTCGTGACAAAAACAAATGTACTTGCATTTATGCTAGCATTGGAAAATGAATGGGTCCCAGTCAAAGTAGCTAGAAAATAAAGTGGTAACAATGCATATCTCTTGAGACTGGAATAATAAAACTTAATTCATTTTTTTGCTTTATCACTTATTGATATAAATAATTAAAGGCTTTGAATAGATAATGAACAATCAAACGAGTGAATTCACAATTAGAATTGTAATAAAATTTGCAATTTACTCCTTTCTAGAATGAGGAAGTCTAACTTGTTTTATAAATCAAGCACCTTAGTTTATCTTATTTGTCAAGATTACTTTACAGTGACTTAAATTCTATTTCGACATCAAATTCATAATTCTCTAAAGTTTTATAATCATTTTGTTTGGCGAATAAGAGTTTTTAATAACAATTTGACAAGTACGTTAGCCTCGGAAAGATTAACGTAAATCTAATAAATTCAAAAGTGCTAACCATAAACGGAATACAGAAAAATAGTAAAAACTAAACAGATTTTGAAAATATCTGTAAAAGGCATCCCAAAAGTGATTTAGAACAAAACACCAACATGTTTTGGATGAAATGAAAAATAAAAGTTAAATTCTTCTTGCGAATGTAAATTTTTTTTTTGTATAATTTAATTACAATGTTAAGATTTTAATAATATGCATGTATTACACTTTAGAAATCAATTCGTAAACGTTGATAAAATAATATACCATTATGTTTGTCAGATATTTATATTTTCTTATAACATTTAGTACTTAAAGTAGTTATAAATTAGTATTTATTTCATCCTCAATGAATTGATTTTAGTTTTCATCATGACAACTGCACTCTCTTAAAAGCTTTCAATTTCAAGTAAAATTTTCATATTTGCATATGATTATATTTTATCTACTAAAATTTTTATATTAAATCAAATATATAAAAGCGTAAATAAATCTGTTCTTAATTTACTTGTAGAACATAAAAACATTATACTTATAATGACAGAAAATAATCCCAGATGATAACAACGATTAGCGTAACGATGAAGACATTTAAATTCAATAGATTTCATGATAACATCTTGAAAAACAATTTGGAATTGTTGGACTTGAATCGACTGTTGAGTGACATTTAATAAATTCTCCACTATCCACCTATCCCTGCAGTTGGTGATTTCTACATAATCTATATATTTTTCAAATAAAATTAACTATTTTCAGTTCAACAGATGTTACGACCCAGGTTTAATAATGTTTAATAATAGCTTTAATAATCAAATACTGCTGCTGCATCTAAAGGTTCTTAGCAAAGATAATCAAAATCCTTCCATTGTTTTCCGAATAATTTCTTAAATCAAAATATACATCGTTGGCAGCTTTATAAGCGCTTTTGACAGTGTTATCGTCACTCAAAGTAGTTGTAGTTATTATGATAATGAAGTTCGGAAGTACTCATCATGAAAATTATTACCACACAGCTCACATCAAACAGTAATAGCAATGTCAGGACATAATTGCATTCCAGCCGTCTGAAGTAATTGTGCATGTAAACAAGTCACGGGTCACGTATGAACATTTAATTTAACCGAGGACAAGATGAGTTTGTTTCTGAAACTTGTAGTGACTTTGAACCGAACTACTGAATCCCGTACAAAGCCGTGCAGAACTGAGAACGGCTGTGTGGATGGTACTTACTGCTGCTCAAAATCGCTACGGTGAGTTGTGCTTTTCGGCAGGGCTCTGAAATTCTCGTTGTTTTTGTAGAGTTTTTAAATATTTAAACCGAAAATATAAATATCTCGTCCAAGTTAATGTAATGTACCTGTATTTGTCTCGTGTCTGAAATGAAATGACGAACTGAATATATCGGCCAAAGATTTTAATCTCTCAAAAAAAAAAAAAATCTGATGATATTTACCTTCCATTTTCAGATGTTTTTGTCAAAACATCGACGCGTCGCTGGATATTTATTTATTGCAACCGTGATCTCATTCCTTGTCGTCTCGTATGATTGGAACTTTCAACTGGATGATGCTCTTACGTTCGGATCGCCACGTGAGTTTGTTGAAACAACTTCAGCTGTTATTATTATTATTATATTATTATTATTATTATTATTATTATTATTATTATATTATTATTATTATTATATTATTATTATTATTATTATTATTATTATTATTATTATTATTATTATTATTATTATTATCAGCAAATTATTATATTAACTAAAACTATAAACCTTTTTTTTTTGAAATCATACAATCATGGAAATGCTGTTCTGAGATAAATTAATTAACACTCGATCAGGCAACATTTCCGAAGTACAATCGCAAAGGAAGGCGAACATCGTACAGGCGTGCAACAAATCTTTTGGATCCAATAGTTCAGCGATGAGTAATCAGCATCTGGAACCGAACGATTTCCATGCCTTGTTCTACGACGACAAAAATAAAGTCATTTACTGTGAGGTTCCTAAAGTCGCATGCAGCAATTGGAAAAGAGTCCTGGTGACGATCTCCGGAGAAGTAATTTGAGAAATTCAATTTTTCCTGACAACAAAAAAACAATAATAATAATAATAATAATAATTTTTCCGACGTGAATTTAAATATAAAAAAAATAGCAAATTCTTAATTCTTAATTCTGAAAAAAGGTCAACGCAAGCAGTCTGTCCGACATATCAGTGAGTGAAGTTCACTCCGTGATGTCGAAAAAATACTTGAAGCGCATGAGCGATCTCTCGCTGTCAGAAATTCATCGGAGACTCGATCCGAATAGCAGCTATTTTAAGTTTCTGTTTGTACGAGAACCTTACGAAAGGCTCGTATCAGCCTATAGGAACAAGTTCCTGGCTCCTTACAGCCGCTACTTCCATCATCGATTCGGTCGTTACATAGTTCGACACCTGAGGGTCAACGCCTCTGAAGAATCGCTACGGAGAGGTCACGATGTAACCTTTCCTGAGTTCATCAGGTTTGGATTTGAACTCTGTCACAAGAAAGGATTTATTCTCTTGTAAAATATTTCAATCGATTGATTAATTAATCAATCAATACTTTATTCTGTAGATTTATTCAATCGATTAATTAATTAATACTTTATTCTGTAGATTTATAACGAAGACATTCAATGAGGAAACAAACGCTCATTGGAGACCAGTAAGTGAACTGTGCTTACCTTGTCTGGTGGATTACGATTTCATCGGAAAGTACGAGACCATGGATAGCGGAGATGTGGAATACGTTCTCAATCGTCTGCAAGTCGAGCACCTGTCTTTCCCTCCTGCCTATAGCAGTGGTTCCAATAAAACCGCCAATCTCTTGTTCGACTATTACAAAGCGATTCCACGCAGCGACCTCGATAAAGTGAAAAAACTGTACAGAAATGATTTCCGAATGTTTTACCCTGGAAACGAATCTGTCGTTTTCGATTGAAAATCATCTTCATTCCATACTTTCATTTCGTTTTCGTTTAGCCTGCCTCTCGTACCAAAGTGCTCCTCTTTCACACGTGTTGTTGCTTCTCAGAGTTCGTACGCGTTGTACTATTTTTGTATCGGTCTCAAAAAATGAATGTCTCGACTTTGAGTGTTTTAACTTAAATCCAAACTAGTTTTTGTTGTTATTAAATTATATTATTACATTCTGTTCTTAATAGCTCCATTAAGAATCAAATGACGTGTTTTTGTTCTTCTAGTTAAGTTAACTAGTTAATTATTTATAATCTCTAAAGATGGAGGACTTAAAGCAGAATCTGATGGGATACGTTATCTGGAGTAAAAGATATTCATGACATTTCACGCTTTGAACAAGCGAGACCTCATAATATGACTCATCAGATGCTTTTCGACTCAAAACATTGTTTTTTTCTCTTGAAAATCTTAGCTGGAATCTAGGACTGCACGATTTATTCAAAATTGAATCTTATGATAATTTATGACGAACTCCTATTAATTATTAAAAAGCATCTGCTTAGGCCTCATCCGAAGTGTACGTGTTTTTAAGTGCAAGCGTCACATTCGTAACCAAAATGGCTAGACTTCTTCTCAAGCCACTCTCTCTCTAAAATGATCTCTCTCTCACAAAACTCATCCTCCATAATTCTCGTTTTGAAAATTCATAGCAGTTTATCGACTTGAAGTTTCTGCATAGACTAAAAACTTGAGCTAATCTTTAGCAAAACAATTTAGAAGCAATTACAGACATCTGCTTGCTTCCCATGTTTACCACAATTACTTTTCTCTGAAATGGGCAACTCCAACCAACAAAAGTGTAAAAAATCCTCTTGAAAAAGCTTTATTGTAACGTTTTAAAGTTTCATATTTACTCGGGTGTTACGAACCGAATTGCAACTTGAAAAGAAATTGTTGCAACATCCTCTTAAAGCTTAAACCAGCCAGTCAACATGAAATTATAAGTTAAAATAATATTAACCATGGACCCTAACTTCCAGAGTGTTGTTTAGGTTCGTGCATAAACGAGGTTAAGCTTAGTTTGGTGCAATAACGACGTACAAGTTTCCGTTCATAGGATATAGTATATATCGTAGCAACGTAAGATTACATGAAACAATGGATAGATCTGCTAAATACTTACAAGTTCTCAGTATTTTAACCCTTTGAAACTTTGAAAAGATCATCAGCAAAGAAGGCCCTAACAATTCCAGAATGCAACATGGAATCATTTTAATCAGAATTTTAATCGACAATCGAATAGGTCAACGTCGAACGCGGCCAGTCACGAGGACGACGAGCCGAACGGATGCCTTCAAAAGAGCCTTTCACTCGACCTGTCCGTAAACGCTTTCATCGCTGTAGGCAATGTACAGGAAATAATCTTCTTCATGATGCTCCTGCAATTAATTAATGTTGTTATTATTCATCATTGCATAATAATTAAGGTTATTATCTATTAGTGCATGTTAATTAGTGTTATTATTCATTGGTGCATGTTAATTAGTGTTATTATTCATTATTGTTAATTAATATTATCACTTATTACCGCTCGCTACGATCGACAAATTGTCCGTAATCTACTTCGTCGAGACAGAATCACGAAACAACCGCACAAATGTTTTACAAAAGTAAACGTGAAACTGATTGTTAGGAAAGGCTGCTTAAGCTTAAGATAGCCATGTATGGAGTCAAAAGTGGAGGAACTGTTGACATTGCTAAGACAGAGCAGCGAAGAGTATATCGAACGTTTTGGTTTAACTTTATAACTAATTATCTCAAAAACTGAGAGAAACTTGAAGAACTCTTTAATATGGAAATTATTATTAAGTGATTTTTAAACCCTATAATTGTTGTCTGATAACCAAATGAGCTTAAATATGTTAAGAGTTTTCTGGCCTAAAATGTTATTTACATTTGATTGTGGAGAATGATAAGTAAACATTAAATATAAACGAGCTCCAGAAACTGACAACTAGTTTGTGTGTAGTTCTTCTTGGAGCAAACACATTGACAAATTGATAATGACTACTAATAATGCAGATTGTAATTAACCAATTTGAAATAAAATTTAAGACAATTGAAAGAACCAACAAAGATTTTGCCTCACTCAAATTACAAGCATTTTGTTTTGTAAGCCATTAGCTTAAAATGTTCGAAACATCTCTCTGACCTGGTATAACGTGCCCATGGTCGTGCTCGTTGGAGGAATGACATTGTTAACAAAGAAGAACAATGCATCTTCAGGCCTGAGATGAACTCTTTTCCTAATGAGGAAATAGAACTGCCCAACTGTTAAGTCCGACGGAACCAGATACTTCTTCTTATCCAGGTCCCCTACTTTTGCCTTAGGAGCCTTCTCAACGATGACCTAGATTTGAACGTTTAATTGTTCATTTAAAACGAAATATTTCAACCTTCGCTTAGAATTCGGAGGTTCATATGACAAATGAGTCAGCGAAAGTCGACTAAATGCGCATTAACAGACTAACAGGTACTCGATCAGGATATTTCTTGCGAATTTTTTCCCCTTCGAGTTTTCGCTTTTCGAAAGGGTTTTCTTCTTTGTACTCCCAACGCATTTCAAACTAATTTCAAAGCTGGCAACTCCGTTAGAAAGATGTTTGCAGTACAAGCAGAGCAATGGCCACCACAAAATTACACACAAAACAACAGCGAATCAGCTGGCCCAAATTAACATTTTTGCTTGTCTCAAGCGGATGTTTAAAATAATTATAAATAATTTCTTAAATTTTTGTTTGTTTTAAATAAATTAAACAATAAATAAATAATTTTAAATTGTAAAATAAACTTTACGTTTCTCAGGCAACTACAAGACTTTACCTGGCAACATAATTTTGCGTTTGTTTATTTTATTTATTTATTTGATTAAAGCCATTTGCATAGCTAGGATGATTTGGGATTAATTTTTGGACTGAATTTTTTTGCGTTTTGACGTATTTGTCATTATTTATATTCGATAAAGCTATTGCATAACTAAGATGATTTGGACTCCGAGTATTACCAAACAATTCTTTTGTGTCGTTATACTTAATATTACAAACAAAACCATTTACATTATTAGTTAAAATGTTTTAATATGATACATCACTTTACGATAAAAGTATTAAAATCAAATAAAAAATAAAATTTTGTAACTTATTTAAATGTAATCATTTCATCTTTCATCGCAGTCACTTTTCAAGTAGAATATTATAGCTTAATTTTGTAAATTAATGTTTTCTTGAATGGTTTTTTAAATTTAATGTAATTAAGAATTAATCAAGAAACAAGCATCGATATGAAGTAATTATCCTTATAATGGTTTTGTCCTGCAGTCTATCAAATTTTTAAAATAAATTTTAATTCATGCAACGTTTAAATTATGTTTTGCAATAACAGTAGTTTTGCTATTTTTGCAGATATATATATTTGCCAAATAATGTTTTAACCTTGAATTTTCACGGCAGATCTTTTTCACGCAATTTTCGATTTAAAAGCTTGTTATGATTTGATATGCTGAAGCTTTTTCTCTGAAAGCTTGACGAAAGTATTTTTGCATCTGACTTTTTAAGGTCATCCGTTCATGAATTTCGTTTCCTGATATTAAAAAAAAGGTGTTTCCGGTACTCTACCCATTCATCTTTTATCTTAAAACTAAAAAAATAAATAGATTTTAGTGTCTCAGACAAAATGTCAAGGCGTCCTTCTAAGGGCTACGACCCACAAAATGAGAACCTCTGAATGCTCTTTCTCTTCTAAGCTCAGAAGTTTTCTTCAAATTTAACATTTAAATGCAACCAAACAAATCAAAATTTAAGAAACAACACAATCTTTCATAAACATCTTTTTGGAGTTCTGTAATTTAAGCCAAATGAGTGTGACGCCATTAAGAATGATTACTATGATAAGGATTACAACGACGATGATGACGATATCATTGATGCGCCATAAAAAGTTTGTAATTACAGTATAATTATAGCAACAGTGGGGAAACACAATTTTTCGATATGATGAACCTGGGATGAAAGAAATAATAAATAATAAAATAAGGTCTGAAAATATGAAAGTAAACATGAAGTTCTTATAGATTTATTTTTTGCGTCTATTCTTTTTGATGTTAATTTATTTTATTTATAATTCTAATTAAAAAATATAATTTATTTTGGGAGAAATGGCCGTTTGAGATTGGAGTCTTGACACACACGCACACTCACACGTGAATTACACAACACATCCACTACTCGCACACAGGCTCTTTAATTTAAGACTCTTTCATTTTCTCAACTTTTACTTTCTGGCTTTTCCTTCGCCAATGTTTCTTCTTCGCGAAAAAGGAAAATGGCGATTAAAACCAAAAAGTGTATTTTATTTATTCTCAGAATTTTTAATTACACAAGCTGCAACCAAATGCATTTTGGATGGAAGATGAAACTTATTTTCATGATGAACGATGGAAAAACCCGTTTGAAACATTTTATTGTTTGGGTAGACCGTTTCAGTTTTCTCAACACTTCGTCACTTTTCATCCATCCAGTCCAATAATACAACCCTCACGTGTCTGGGCATAAAATGTAAATGATATATTAGTAAATAATTAGTCTACACGAATATCAACCCTTGCATTAACTTGTTAATAATAATATTAATAATAATAAAGTAATAATAATAATCATAATAGTTCATTTTCTATGGCGCCTTTCAGTATACACTCTCAGCCACACACATGTTAAACTGATTTAAGTATTAGCTTAACCTAGAGGACAAAAGATGCAAGATGAAGACAAAGAAGGCTAACTTCTGTAAATTATTTTCAATTTACATCGCCATCCTGTATACGAGTAAGTATCTCTTATCGTTCGCTTGAATGTGTTTTGCAGGCCACCACCATCATCATCATCATCCCAAAATAAAGCCAGACTAATACATATTTAGCATTTCGACTGCATCAGTCAAAGTTCATAAAAGTTGTTTCAGCAGCATCGGTGCGATGTTGTTGAGATTGACGATGACTAACTCGTTGCATCATCACCATCATCATCACCATCATCACCATCGCCATCGTCATCATCATCATCAGTCTAAGACAAATAGATGCGACAATTATTTCAGAAGTGGATGGAAGCTAGCTGGAGCCGTTACAAGCGCCTGTTCTGCGCGGGACAAACTGTATTTCAACTGGGAGCGTGGGACGAACTGTTGGTTGGTTGTCTGAAAAACAATTTTCTTCGGATTCAGCGATTCGGTATTCGGTGGGCTTCGGAAAAGAGGAGTGAACAGAAAAGGAAATAATCATTTCAATTATTAATCACTTTATTATTGTCTGCACTTTATTAAAAGCCGATATTACTAACTCTTGTTTACGGCCGAAAAATGACCGAAAGACGCCAAAGCGAAAAGGTTGGAATTCCAATTGTTCGCTGTTTATACGATCCTTTGTTTATTTGAGCTGAATGAAAGAATTATTTTTCGGTATCAACTTTCAGGAACAGAATGAGATCAGCGAATGATATTTAAAAATAAAATTGAATTAATTGAATCGAATTGAAAATGTAATCCGCTGATATTGCACTTTTCTTGGAAATGTTTAGATAAGATTGGGATTCGTCTTAATTTAATTTTTATGGCTGACATGAAATAATTTGATGTAATAATTCAGAGGCTGGGAAATAAAGTAATTAAGTAATTTACTGGTATCTCTGGGGATAAAAGTGTTGAATCAAAAAAATATTAAATATATTAATAGTTTACGATAAATATTGCTAGTCAAATGAAATGATAACGGAATCATAATGGTGTTTCAAATATTTTTTCAAAACTTTAGAGAACTGCAAACTCATTTAAGATAAGGAAACCATCCATGCGGACGCGGTAGATAAATTTAAAATGTACTTAACTAAATTCGGTTGTTAGGACTAAACAGAGTGGTTATTACACAGATCCAGGTCTTCTTAACCAAATTATTATATTATTAATTATTATTATTATTATTATAAATAGTTGTTACATTAAAGCAGATTGATTGTTATTTTTAAATTTATTTTCAGCCTGAACTGTCGTCACCAACGTCTGAAACCCATGTTGTAGTTTGCCCAATCATTGGACCTATCAAAGTTCATGTTGAAGTATGCCAACTTTGTGGTCTTTCTAACTTTTCTTTAATCAGTATTTTAAACTTTTGATTTTTATCGATTACAATTAATTAATAAAATTATAATCATTCAATGAAATGTAAATATAAAATTGCTAAATTAATTATAATTTATAAAAGAAATTGTATTGAAATAGAATTTTCATATCTATTCCTATATTCTCTACTCAAGTTTATTACGAATTTTATAGCATCATATTTTACAGCATTTGTAAATGTTATTATATTATTTCGAAGGCATTTGCTGGACAATTTGTTTATCTAGTCGGTGCTTTAAAAATTGTCCCAAACAATTTAGTCTGCAATGTGTTCCATCAAAATGGTGGAGGAAATTGCCACAATTTGAATGCATTACATCAATTCTTCTGCATCACAACATCACCATCATCATCGTCATGATAATTGAGATTTTATTGGCAGATAGATTTTTATATTCGACCCACAATCCTATAGTTTAAATAATATATTTATATTTATAATTTAATAAATAAGTTCTAATAAATAATAATAATAATAACAATAATAATAATAATAATAATAATAATAAGATAATAATAATAATAAGATAATAATAATAATAATAATAATAATAATAATAATAATAATAATAATAATAATAATAATATAATAATAATAATATAATAATAATAATAATAATAATAATAATAATAATAATAATAATAATAATAATAATAATAATAATAATAATAATAATAATAATAATAATAATAATAATAATAATAATAATAATAATAATAAATAATATAATAATAAATAATAATAATAATAATACAATAATATTACACATCATGGTTACACAAATGAAATGAGATTGGCCTACTTTTGACTTTTTTTGAGCTAAATTCTTGGTGAAACATTTCTAGAACGTACTGAGTCTAGAGCACAGAGTTAGTGATCAATACAGTATCCAGGAAGCACACACACCTTCACATCTTCACATCAGTTCTTGATCTTATTTTCATCTTTATATTTGCTTTTATCTTACATTTGTAACCGTTAAGTCTTTCTTTTAAGATTTCTTTTAAAGATTTATTGATATTATTAATTTTTCATTTTATAAATCATATTTTATCATTTATTTTTCACATTATAAATCTCAATTTATAAATTCTGAAAACTCAAGCTTGAGAGGTTGAGTCATCTACAACCGTATTTGTTTTATTCCACAAAAATATGCATTAAGTCGGTTTAAACAAATATATCGGCCCCAAAATGTCTCCTAAATCTGAGTGTAAGATGAAATATTGCATTGAATGAAATTCAAGACATAAACTGCAATTTAAGCAATAAATTTATAACTTTGCTGTAACAATGAACTTATTTAATTCACGAAAAATTCATCATAGTGAAATATAAGTTTAATAAAAATAATAACGATAATAATAATAGTAATAGTCTTAAAAAATGGCCATATTTGTTGTTAATACGACGAGTTTATGAACATTGTGATTGATGAGTTGAGATTGATCAATCTTTTGATTGATGGGTTGAACAACAAATTTTCAATCGATCTATGTTTTGATTAATGGGTTGAACAGCAGATTTTCAATGGGAAAATCGTTTTCAAGGGTGACGAAATAACGAAAGCCTTGTTCTGCTTCATTTAGGATGCAACATTCGCATCATCCCAGATGAATTTAACATAATTTGTAAATCTGATAATGCTATAATTATTAATAATTGATTATTCGTAGTAAAGGCTTTTTGTATTTTAAAGAGTAACTGTTTATTTAATTAATTTATTTGATTAGAGTCCGTTTTGCATAGATGAAATGATTGATATTTTCCATCGTCATCATAGTCATTGTTGTTGCTTTAAACTTTGTTGGCACAACAAAAACAACAACTGCAATCACAGCAACCTCTTGAACGAGTAATTTCTCTTTTGTTTTCGAACTTTACAATGTTCTTCCGTTACAAGCCTCGTATGTCTAATTTTTATTGCGGAGGCTCAATTACTCCCTGAGTGGTGTCACACGTGGAAATGCATTCACTCACTCACTCACTCACTCACTCACTCACCTCACTCACTCACTCACTCACTCACTCACTCACTCACTCACTCACTCACTCACTCACTCACTCACTCACTCACTCACTCACTCACTCACTCACTCACTCACTCACTCACTCACTCACTCACTCACTCACTCACTCACTCACTCACTCACTCACTCACTCACTCACTCACTCACTCACTCACTCACTCACTCACTCACTCACTCACTCACTCACTCACTCACTCACTCACTCACTCACTCACTCACTCACTCACTCACTCACTCACTCACTCACTCACTCACTCACTCACTCACTCACTCACTCACTCACTCACTCACTCACTCACTCACTCACTCACTCACTCACTCACTCACTCACTCACTCACTCACTCACTCACTCACTCACTCACTCACTCACTCACTCCACTCACTCACTCACTCACTCACTCACTCACTCACTCACTCACTCATCGATTGATTGATTAACTCATTAATTCCTCTCCAACGAGTAATAAATTTGCAATTTTCCACAAGAACCCTGGAGTCATTTTAGCAGCCGATGTAAGTGAATTTAGAAGTCAATTAGACGTAGCAGGAATGAAAGAAAGATTCTCAGTTTCAGTGTTTTTTGCAGATTTCATTTCATTTCCTGCTTTTTGTAGAATCGAAGTTACTGACTTATTTGGGTGTTGAAAGTAGATGTACATTAATTAATTAGTACATTAATTAATTAATTAGATTGGTGTAATGGCTGTTAGCATTTCATTTCTTTTCATTTATCATTTTAATTCGAAAGCGAACATTTTAAGTTGCATGGCAGGTCGAAATAGTAGCATGTTGATTTCTCTTGTTCAGCTGTTCAGAACTATTTTATTAATTAATTAATTTATTTATTTGTTGCCCAACCAATGGCGTGGCTATCCAATTAAACATTCACAAATGATCAATTTTTATGTCCCGCTACGTAGCTCTCGTATTGATCGGATTGTTCTGTTATCGCACGTGTTCCTTCCGTTATCAGCAACTGCGCCCTGTTTTTGGTGTCTCTCGTTTGAATCCCGTTCTGCCCGAATAATAATGTTACTTTATTGTCAAATTTTTTCTTTTTTTTTGGCTGATTTATGACTCAGGTCTGTGTAAGGTTTGATTCTCAAATCGGAAATTTGAGACTTTTTCAGGCGTATTTTTCTCAAACGGCTGAAGTATTTTTAGTCGACACAAACCGGGCAGTGTTTCTGACATCTCATAACTTCTCTTATAAAAGCAGTTTTGTTTGAAAAGTAATTTAAGTTTATAAATTAATAAGTTAATTAAGTCTGTAATATTTAGACTTAAGTCTAATTCATTAAACATTACATTTAGTCACATATAACCACAACAAGCCAGCCAATCCATAGAGTGGGAGGCAAGCAACATGTGCTACCCTTGCAAAATCCTCTTCCAGCTCCGCATGACTGATCGTAATGGCTAAGATTATGCCTCGATATTTTATTGGCCAGTTTTGTAAGGAAAGCTTATTAACTACAGCCTCTTTACTACTACAACTTCATCCTAAAGTAATTGAGATATCATCCTTACGATTTTTGAAATGGCAAATATCAAAAAGGTCAAACTAACCGCGTCTAATTAATTGTGAAAAATTACTTGCCTAGCTAAGCTAAGGTAAGATAAGGCTAGACTCATTGACATTTTTACTTACAAGTACTTCATGTTTGTTTATTTATTTCTACTTCAAAACAAAAAAAAAATTCTTCATAAATTATTCTGCACTTGTGCATCTACAGATGACACACTCAACCTCATTCGTAAGGAAACTTTGAAGATGTTTGTTGGCTTTTCGGCACGATCATGCTACTCCACGTTTCATCTTTTTCCAGAAATGAAGTATCACAATCATACTCATCATCTTCATTGCATGAGCATCCAGGCATGTTCTCTGGAAATGAGAATTCTTTTTTACGATGATACAGGCAACAATGTTGCGTGCTCGCATGATGCATTATGACGGGGGTTTGTGCTACCCACTCTCAATGGTTACATGTTCTGGCACTTAAAATTCTGATTCCTGAATGGATTTTTATTAAATTAATTTATTTTCTATTTCCAAAAATTGTGCTTCCAGTGATTTCTAGTTTTCCACGCATTTTCAAAAGGTGAATCTGTTTCCGAGAGACTGACATTATTTTGAGAAGGAATACATTCAACATGTCGACAAATTTGCTGATCGGAGTTCATAGAATTTCATCTCCTGCGTTCATTGTTCGAGAATTGTTAGCGGTGTTTTGGAAGAAAACTCGGGAATATTTTTATTTAAGAAAACTTAAAAAATTAATTGATTAGCTACAAGCGATAAATGTTTTTTAAACTTTAGTTTAGGTCTGCTATTTTCTGTTTTTTAATTTCAGAAAATTGTCAAATAATCCTCGAAATTGCCATCTCAAATTGTTGTAAAACTCCAAATAGGTTCCAACTGATTTGACTATCAATCGCATCACGTGACATGTTATTCTTTTGCAACGATGCAAAACCAGTTGTGGCATGTTATTTCTCGATGTTTTTGGGCCACCAGGTCAAATTGTGAATACACTTCTTGTGTCTCATTGTTGCATGAAACATGTTGCCATTTTCTGATTTGTTGTCTTTCGTAATCCTAGTGTTTTCTAATCATTTTTAATAAAACAATAATTTCTAACAATTAATTATTTAACTAATTAATTACTTTCTAATAATAATTAATTATTTAATTAAATTACGATTAACAACTGTTGATTATTGCTACAGGGTTCCAGAAGCTCGAGCGAAGTTGTCATTTTGACTGTTCACGATCTTGGATGTGACCGTAGGTTTTGCAATTTTATTTTAAATTTAATAATAATAATAATAATAATAATAATAATAATAATAATAATAATAATAATAATAATAATAATAATAACAATAATAATAATAATAATAATAATAATAATAATAATAATAATAATAATAATAATAATAATAATAATAATAATAATAATAATAATAATAATAATGATAATAATAATAATAATAATAACAACCATAATAATAATAATAATAATAAAAAGAATATTATAACAAAAAATACTTCTGCGACCGAAAGATCGAAGTGACAGACGATTGTTTTGAATGTTTTCTTGTCGAGGTCAAAGGTCACCTTATCATCTGCCAATTCTTGTTTTTCTTGAGTTTTATAGCATCTCGTGCCCTGGAATTTGTTTTCGTAATTTCATCGAATTAATCATAATATTCATTGTATTCAGTTAAATTTTTCATTAAAATATTTACAACGACATTAAATCAATTAATTATAATGTAAATAATTATAATTATGTTATTATTAGTATTAATATATGATCATATATAATAGTAATATCATATATAATAGTAATAATAATTATGTTATTATTATTATTAATATATTATCATATATAATAGTAATAATAATATAATTATGTTATAATTATGCTATAATTAAGCTATAAATAATAATAATAATAATAATATTAATATTAATATTAATATTGCTATTACTGTTATTACATTTCTTATCAATAATTATTATTACATTAATTATAATCATTGCATTAAGTATTGCATTAAATATTTATTGTTATTATTAACTCATTCATTGTTATAATGTTAAACGCGCATTGAAGCCAACATCACAGTGACTCATGGAGTCAAAAGAGCTTCGTTGCTGAGCGGTTGATTCATTCGTGAACCTGGATTGTTTACTGGAACCATAGAAACTCCAGGTGTGCATGATGCTATGCTAGACCGATTGTTCTATTAGAAAGCTCACTCAGATGATGATGAAGATGATGCCGATGATGATGATGATGACGAAGAACAAGAAGAAGATGATGATGAGGAAGAAGAAGAAGATGATGATGATGATGCTGATGATGAAGTTTGTTTCGACATGAGAAACGCAAATTATAAAAATTCTCCATCGAAAGAAACCTGGATTTCCAAGCAAAACAAAAAACGTAAATATTATAATATAATTGATTCAAAGCACATGATTTACAGGTGGAAATTATTATTTTTGCATGCAAAATAACGTCTGGGCATCTGGTTTGAAGAAAGTAGCCAGAGGGGAATCTGCAAAATCAAGATGCTTCACTCACTCACTCACTCACTCACTCACTCACTCACTCACTCACTCACTCACTCACTCACTCAACTCACTCACTCACTCACTCACTCACTCACTCACTCACTCACTCACTCACTCACTCACTCACTCACTCACTCACTCAACTCACTCACTCACTCACTCACTCACTCACTCCACTCACTCACTCACTCACTCACTCACTCACTCACTCACTCACTCACTCACTCACTCACTCACTCACTCACTCACTCACTCACTCACTCACTCACTCACTCACTCACTCACTCACTCACTCACTCACTCACTCACTCACATATCAAAATGAAATCAAAAATACTGCTAATTGTGCTACTGAAACCACTACAGCTTACTAAAGCATTAGTCAGTTTAAAATAGCTCTAAATTAATTAAATTAAACCAGTCACTATAATTCCTGACAAAACACATCTATTCCTATTAATTAATTGTAGAGCTTAAATGCTTTTCACCCATTTAACTGTCACTTTACATCATTTTAGTAACTTTAATAAAATTGGATTTCATTAATTTTGAACTTAATTTCCGAAAAATATCTGGAAAGTATTTTCGAAAGCCCAGCATAATTTAAAAATCCCATTTTAGTCAGCCCCAATGTTTGTCTTGAGATCGTCTGTTTTCATTCCAACTTACAAACATCCACTTTCCACTAATATTATTCCAGTTATCTACGTTGCCCACGGAGATGAATTAAATTATATTAAATTATTAAATACTTAGAAGTAAATTAATTATTTATATTATATTTAATTATATTTATTTAATTATTTGTTTATAATTAATTTATTATTTATTTATAATAAATTGAATTAAATTATTTTAAGTTATATTGGCCTTTATTTGGGGAGGAGGGAAAAAAACTGCCACAAAATGTTTTTTTGAATTAGCAGAAAATAAAAATTAAGGTTTAAAAAAAATACTCAAAAAAGCATAAAATCTCAAAAAAAAAAGGTTTAACGAGGGTTTGACCTTTAACCCCTGACATCGGAAACAGCTGAAATGACGATGAAATGAAAGTCATTTGGCTGCTGGAAAGGATTATGATGATGATGATTATGATGATGAAGATGAAGATGAGGATGATGATGATGATGATGATGATGAAACATTCGTCACTCGCCGAACGAAATGCTGCCACTTCCATTATAACAAAGGGTCCCATCGATCTTTTCCACGTTTCAAGTGCAGCTTGCTGTGAGAGGCAGAATCAATGTCCGTCAGATCTGTTTTTTCACTTCAACAATCGAAACGTTAACGTTTTGATGTTTAATCAGTTGGCAAATTAATTCGATTAAAATAGTTAATTAATGACTTGAATATGAGTCATGATTTTGTTTCTTGATTGATAAATTTATTTATTTGATTTATTACTGAATAGTTTAACAATTTAATGTCGAAAATAGTAATAGAAATGATTTTATTTAAGATATAAAGGTATTATTTATTCAAATTTGCATATTTTCATTTGTTGTTTAGAAACAGTTTAATGTAATTAAATTAAACTTTTCCATTGACAAGAAATGTGATTACACTCAATTAAATTAATTATTCAATTATTGAATATAACGCATTAAATTCTAACATTAGAATCTAGAAAACATCACTGCAACCATTCAATAGTATAATGTACAATTAATCAGATAACTACATTATATATTTATATTTATTATTATTATCATCATTGTCTTCACCGTAATAATTATCATCTTTATCATTACCATAATTATAATTAATATTAATAATATTATTATTTTATTTATAATATTTAATTTTATTATTATAATTATAATTAACAATAATAAATTAATATTTTATTATTATTATTATTATTAAAGTAAAACCAATTAATAACTGCTCATTAGACCTTACGAACTGTTAACTCTTCAGAGCTTTCAAGTGTGAACTGAACTTTGTTTTCAATGAGTTTTTAACTTTTAAATTGTAAAGATGAACTCAAACATAAAAAAAAGAAGCGAATATAAATACGTGAACTCAACATTTCTTAACAAATATATCGAAGCCATTCCTTCCATTTCAAAACTTAAAAAACTAAATTAATCCCAAAAGTTTAAATTAAATTATTTCACGCACTGATGACTTTCTGGAATTTAATCGCGATTAAAACAATCTCTTGCATTTATTTTATTTTATTTTATTTTATTTTATTTTTATTCAGTAAAATTCAATTCGATGTGGCAATTTCTTTGTTTTTCTCTGCACGAACAGACACAATGTATAATGAGTTCATTGAGCATCCAAAGATGTCTGGCATCAGGAGCAGAACCATTTGGGTGAACGTGGATGTCCCTGGACAGGGTCAAAACGAACCTGACCTTCCCGTGGAGTGAGTCATCTTTCATTCTTTTCATTTCATCTTCCTAAACCATCATTTTTTTTTTTAATAGAAAAATATCAATTTATTAATTTATTTTATTTTATATTTTGAAATTTATTTAATTTTTTTGTTTCATTTAATTTTATTATTTGAATGGCATTAAAGAATCGTTTAGGATTACAATTTCAATGTGATTTTTTTTCTAATTTCCAAATGTTTATTTCTTTTTACAAATTTAATTTATTATTATATATTTATTAATATTTATTTCCATCACTATAATTTATATTTATTTATTTTTATCATTACAATTTATTATTATTAATATTTATCTTGTTAATATTATTTATTCAGTTTTTAATAACTTTTAATTTAATTAATTTAATTATTTTAATCACTTAATACAATTAACTGTTTGTCCTGTTTATTAATGTTATTGATTTGATGACTTGATAGCATGTTCTTATAAAATAAAACTTCAAAAATAAACAAACCTTAGATGACCTTAGACGACACAATTATTTAGATTTATTTAGGATTATTTCGATTTAAGTGGATGTTATTGGATTTATGTAAAATCATTTATAATTACATAAAATCATTTATATTTACAAATAATTATTCATATTATATAGAATTATTTATACTATTATAGAATTAATTAGATTTTTATAGCGCCACCATATTTAAGCATTCATCTGAGATCTTTGTCAGTGAATCCTCCATTAGTGTAGCTTACAGCACAAGAATTGATGATGTGCAATATTTTTCCTTAGCACGTGATGTTTAAGTGGAATATTTCCAAAAATATCAGCAACAAAAGCAGCTTATATTAATTCTCGTGCATGGTTCACATATTCTCTTGAATTTATAGTCTGCGCATTATTTATTGCAATTTTTTTTTTTTTAGAATACTTTCTAAGCTCAGTAATTAGTTAATTATTATTTAATATTTAGCTAGCAATTTCTTAACACTGATTAGTTAAATATTAATCTTAATTAATAATTAGTTGATTATTAAATAGTTAATTAGTGTGTAATTACTTAATTATTATTTTATAATTCTTTAAAAAGAAATTTGTTGGTTTGCTGTGATTTATTGGTTGCAGATGTTTCACAGTTATAATTTGAGATGAAATTGTACTTGTATGGTTTCCATTAATTATGCATGTAATGGTATTTAATTATATTGTTATTTATAATGATTATTTTGTTAACTCATGAAATTAAATTTTTGAAGTAATTTTCCAATTTTTAAAGATTATTTTTAAAATTTCATTTTCAAATGATTAAGTAGACGTAGCAAAGCAGGTATTATTATATTAATATGTTATATTACTAATTTATATTAATATGTTATATTAATTACTAATTTAAATTAATATGTTATATTAATTATAAATTTATATTAATATGTTTCACAAATAATTCTGAAATAATTCGAACAAATTTGAATTTGAAGATTCATTAAAATGCTAACGATTTGAAAAAGACATGAAATTAAATTGTTTTATAATAAAAAGAATTAAAATGAATTTGTTTTTATATTAAAAAGAATTAAAATAATTTTTTTAATAAGGAATTTGTTGATTTAATTCGCTGGCATAGAAAAGAAAAAATAATTATTTCTTGGAATATTTTTATTCCGAAAAGATTGACGAAGAAGATAATAAGTTAATGAAGATAAATAAGAATCAATTGCAACTGGAAATTTAAATTTATTATGGCACTCAAGTAATTTAAAAAAAAATTGTACAAATTTGGTTTGTTCGGAGGCCTTTTGCTGCAAATTGAAAGTTCAATTTTAGGTGAATTGTGAACGTTAATTGAACAATTGAAATGCTTTGATGAAATTAATTAAGTTAATTACAATTCAATTTGAACATTTATTGTCTTTATTGTTCGTTGAAATATTAAAAGGTTTGTGTCGATTAGTTAATTATTTTACGAATTAATTAATTAAGATGTGAATTAAATATTTTCTAAATTTGGCTACAAATTAGACAAT
>JAJTWR010000323.1:832500-835000 GCA_021613335.1 Whitmania pigra
TATTCATCCATTCATTCCTTTCATCACAGAAAGACAATTTCTGGAGTAAAAAAAATGTTTTTTCAAATTTTTTTATATACTTTTCAACATTTTATAAAAAGCTAAAAAAAAAGAAGATCTTACAATGTTCATTACCGGTCCATCCATCCATCCATCCATCCATTCGTCCGTCCATCCGTCCGTCCGTCCGTCAATCCGTCCGTCCATCCATCCATCCATCCATCCGTCCGTCTACTAACATCTGAGTGCTTTTTTTCCCTTCAAATAAAAGCTTTGCTTTTTGTATTTCTGCGATATCATATTTTGTGTCGTTTGATGACAAGTACGATTATGTAAATATTAATAATTAAAAACAAAATATTAATAATTATGGTGGCAATGCTGACGATGATGATAATAATTTTTATAATTATTGATTAACAATTTATGATCGACTCCATTGTACTTGTTGTAATGTTGTGGTTGGTGTTGCTGTGTTCGAGCTTATTGATTCGTTGCACAGGCTGGGACTCGTTGATGCTGATGATGATGGTGATGATAATAATCCTAAAACTGATGATGATGATGATGATAACAATCCTAAAATTGATGATGATGATTTTATTATCATCACGATAATAATCCTAAAATTGATGATGATGATTATCATCACGATAATAATCCTAAAATTGATGATGATGATTATCATCACGATAATAATCCTAAAATTGATGATGATGATGATGATGATGATGATGATGATGATAATAATCCTAAAATTGATGATGATGATGATGATAATAATCCTAAAATTGATGATGATGATGATGATAATAATCCTAAAATTGATGATGATTATGGTGATGATAATAATCCTAATGATGGTGATGATAGTGATGATAATTGATGATGATGATGGTGATGACAATAATCCTAAAATTGATGATGATGATAATGGCGATGATAATAATCCTAAAATTGATGATGATGATTATCATTACGATAATAATCTTAAAATTGATGATGATGATGGCGATGATAATAATCCTAAAATTGATGATGATGATGATGATGATGATGATGATGATGATAATAATCCTAAAATTGATGATGATGATGATGATAATAATCCTTAAATTGATGATGATTATGGTGATGATAATAATCCTAATGATGGTGATGATAGTGATGATAATTGATGATGATGATGGTGATGACAATAATCCTAAAATTGATGATGATGATAATGGCGATGATAATAATCCTAAAATTGATGATGATGATTATCATTACGATAATAATCTTAAAATTGATGATGATGATGGCGATGATAATAATCCTAAAATTGATGATGGTAGGGATAATGATGATAATAGTGAAAGTGACGATGTTAAAAAACTTTCACGTATTGTTATAGCAACCGTGAAAACGTTTGAAATGTTTGTATTTGATGGTTGTCTTGATATTAGTTGTGGAAGGCAAATAGGGCCATAATAAATATTAATTATTACTAACTAAATATTTAGTATTGCAAATAAAAATTAATGATTGATAATACATATTTAGGCTCATGAAATATAATAATTACTACAAATAATTTTTAATTATAACAAATATTCACAGTCGTGGCAAATAACTAAGGTCACAAACATCGAACCTAACCACGTGGTTATCAATTCGTTAATTAATTAATAAATAACAAATAAATAAATAATTGGAGCCTAAACATGTTAATTTATTCAACCCAGTTTTGGGCATTTGTCAAGTTTTCAGAAAGATTTGAAGCGTCAAACAGCAACATTTGTTTTTGTAGCCATTCGGAGGCTAAAAGTTGTTGCTGTTGTTGTTGTTGTTGTTGTTGTTGTTGTTGTTGTTGTTGTTGTTGTTGTTGTTGTTGTTGTTGTTGTTGTTGTTGTTGTAAGAGAACATGCTTTTGCTGAGAGTTGTGACATCAAAAACAACTTTAAACTTTATTATAACTTGAACTTCAGACCTGTGTTGCTGATGGAGGTGCAGAGAGAGGCTGTGAACTGATATGAATGAGAGCGTTGTTGTTGTTGATGATGACGATGACGACGATGATGATGACGATGACGACGACGATAATGATGATGATGATGATTGTGACGGTGTTGATGATGATGATGACCTTGACAAGGTCGATGACATCGAATGAGTTTTTCTGTAGGCGTTGCCGACGCAATAACGTATTTGATTGAACCCACATCTGATTGATCGCTTGAAACGTCAACCTTTGATGATTGAAACCTGTGATTGAAACCTTCACTGATTGCAGGTTCAAGGAGGTGATTTGCGTTGGTGAAGGCGCAGGAGCCAATATCATTGCAAGATTCGCTGTGGGTTTAATCAGCTTAGCACTTAATAAATATTATTAAATTAATTTCAGCTTGTAATAAATAATAAATATTTTAAATAAATTTGAGCTTACAATGAATAGTATGGATTTTAAATAAATTTCGGCACACACAGCAAGTATTTTTATGTTTTTATAATACTTATT
>JAJTWR010000323.1:840000-867500 GCA_021613335.1 Whitmania pigra
TCGTCATCATCATCAAATTTTCGTATACTATCGTTATTAATTAATTACAATCACTCGCTCATTATAATATTAATTTATAACAATTATTCAAGCATTATAGTATTAATAACAATATAACTCATACACTACAACATTAATGATGACCAATTATTAATAATGATAAACTCTTCACAACTCTCAGCCAATCAGTATCCTCAGTTCCAATTAATGCAATTAATTATTAATGACTTCACAACTATCAACCAATTATTATCCTCAGTTCCAATCAATGCAATTAATTATTAACGACTTCACAACTATCAACCAATCAGTGTCCTCGGTTCCAATTAATGCAATTAATAATAATTAACGACTTCACAACTATCAACCAATCAGTGTCATCAGTTCCAATTAATGCAATTAATAATAATTAACGACTTCACAACTATCAACCAATCAGTTTCCTCAGTTCCAATTAATGCAATTAATAATAATTAACGACTTCACAACTATCAACCAATCAGTGTCCTCGGTTCCAATGCAAAATGTCGTGAAGCCCCCACGCGGTCGATCCATGTCGATGCAGGAATACGACCTTCCACTGAGGCAAAGGCTCTTCAGTGCTCAGCTGACCAGCACTCCTCCCATCTTCGACAATCCAGCCCAGGATTCGAGCAACGCCAGCACCAATCCGAACTCCCCTGTCAATACACCCACCGGTTCGCCCCCGGACTCGGCCGTGGTCAGCCAACAGCCCCTCCTCGGCACATCCAACTGAACCTCTGTGGGTACCTTGGAAGTCGGATGAAAGGGATGCTTTAAAATTCTGTTGGCTTAAGTTGTGCTCGTCTTGGAAAGTTCCGTGTTTTGCACCGCTGTTGACGGATAATGATTGCTTTTTTTGCATCGTCATCTAAAATCTACAGTCCCCAGGAATTAAGTTGGTCGACGATAAAATTAGATTTACCCGGGTTTTTCCTCCCATCCTGACTTGTAGTTTCAGTTTTCAGTTTCAGGTTCACTCCCCCCCAGACGAGGCTTTGTCGACCGGGATGCCTAACTTGTGTTTAACGTTGACGTTCTCGTAGTCTACGATATTTCCAAGAGATTTTGTTTGTTTTGTTTTCAAAATGTCACATCTAATTGATGCATTGAAACGATTTAAAGATTATGAATTTATGAACATTTTACAATCAAACATTGATTTAAAGACTCTTTGTTGTGATTTTCCTTTATTAGTCATCAAACAATCATCATCATCATCATCGTCGTCGTCGTCATCGTAGCTGCATTTCTCGTGAAATGTTTGGCCGCTTTCGACAACTTAGAAGAAGACGAACTAAAAATGTCGGATGGTTGAATACTTTGTACTCAGTACATTTCATCATCAAGAACATTTCATCATCATCATCATCATCATCATCATCAACATCATCATCATCATCATCGTCACAATCCTTATTTAGAGGCTATTTTAAAACCAGTTTTTGAGTCTAGACGTTGCGATAAGATTTCAATTTGCTAGGTAGTTGTTCAATTTTGTCTCTTTGGAATTAAAACTGTCCACCTTAACCTGTTGATTTTTTTTTGTCTTTTGTTAACTGGCAATTAATTAATTAATTATAATTAATATTAACTAATCAAATGATTAAGTGATTACGTAATTGATTAGTTAATTGATTAATTGATTAGGTCGAAGGAATTTCCAATTCTCCTTTCGGGGCAATTACCAAAACTTGCACGTCTTCTGAAAAATGATTTTGCATTCTAAAATTGCCGAATAACTGCTGATTATTAATACAAATGCAATATATTCGTTCTGTGAGTTGTAAACGCATGAAAGGGTTTTAATTTCAAATAAAGAAAAATAATTTCATTTCACATAGATCAAAGGTCATCAAATATACTGCTTCTGTGACAAAATGTCGATAATTTAATTCTAAAATTGAGCAGAGTGAATTGTTTGCTAAAGATGTTTTTTATTATTTAATAGTTTTATTAAAATATGTCAGCTTCAAAATTTTAATGAGGTTTACAATTAATAAATTAATTATTAATTACTACAGAATCCCCACAAATGCAAAACTTAAATAAGAAAAAAACACAAATTATACATTTTCACGCGCGTTAATCAGATCGTTAATCGGTCATTAATGATGGGCTTAGAAAAAAAAATAAATTCCAAAAAAATGTTGATAATGATAATGATTCCTGGGTTCGATTATAGTGGCTAATAGTTTGATTACGTCTTGATTATGTGCACACCAAACGCTTTAATAAGTAAATGCTACACATACTACGTACATACTATACGGTTATGGTTATGTGTCCAAAATGCTTCATATAATATTGATTATAATAAATTATCGATGAGCAAATTGAAGATCAGGTCCAACCAAATAAATGATGACTGTTTCTGGACCGTCCAGTTGTGCTGACAGACCGAGTCTTAGTGCCTAAGCAGTCATAATCAACCTAATCAATCCAAATCAATCCAATCAACCCAATCAACCCTTGCTTCCAAAAAATAACCAATTAGAGAATTACAAGATATTTCAAAATATTACAGCAATATCTCAAATCGTCTAATCCACTGAAAACCTTGAACATCGATGGGCACCAAAACTATGTGCCAGTGAATTGGCTTTTGCCTGCCACTTGTCAAACAATCAACCAATGAAAAATCTTCGTTCAGACAGATGGCGCCTCGGGAATGCATCATTGTATTGCTCGTGAAATCCCATTTGCAAATGGCGTCGAAAATGGAGAAAATGCATTTAATAGATTTTATTATCGAGTAATTTTGTTATCTTAATTTAGAGATAAAAATTGTTGAGTCTATGTTTCATTTTATTTTAAATTTAAACAAATTATTTTTGTTTTTTTTAAACTCATTATTAATTAATCATTCTCAGTGCATCTGTATCTTTAACATCTCACCTCGCATTTAATTAATTAATCTAGCAATTAATTTTTAAACAAAAATGTTGATCGCAGACCACGAAGTGCAATTATCGCGAGAATAACTGACAATAAACAAAATAAAAGATAGACGAATTAATAACAAATGAATAATTGTTTTTAAATGAGTAATTTTTAAATGAATAATTATTATCAGATGAATAATTACTTTTAAATGAGTAATTATTTTTAAATGAACAATTATTTTTAAACGAACAATTATTTTTAAATAAATACTTATTTTTAAAGAATAATTATTATCAAATGCATGATTATTTTTAAAAACTGCTTCTTAACTTCTGACATTCCCATAAATTAGTATTTTATTTCATTGATTCCAAACAGAAGGAGTCTACAAGCTCACTCCATGATGCAAGTGTGGAAAAAACAAATTAAAAACACGTGTGTGGTCTGACAAGGAATAATGTTGAGTCTAAAACGGAACTTAATAATGCAAATAATGAGCTCACGTGGTACTCATATTATTTAATATTCATTATATTATAATGACTACAGTGTATCATTTCAAGACAATTCCATTCTGGTTTTAATTATTTTAATTATTTTTTATTTCATTCCCGATTGCAGTGGATTTATTTTTGACAGAATGACCAGAAAAAAATGGTCTAAAAATTTTACTGCCTGGAATGATTGAGTCTCGTTTAATTATTTTTTTTTATCAGGGATGTTGGAAGCACTGATTGATTGATTGATTGATTAATTTATTTATTTATTTATCTATTTGTTCACATCTTTTAAGTGCACAAATACATACATCGGATGTTTTGGTGATTGTATCAATTCCGATCAAATAAACTTAGACCCGCAAACAAAGTGGATTTTAAAAAAAACGCCATACAGATCACGTCATAGATTACATAGTTTTCCCGACGAGTAATTTTTCTGCTAAAGTTCTGCTTAAAAGTCAAAGAACATTCGAAACATTTATTTTTGACTTGAAAAAGTTTTTTTCTTGGAATAAATTTTTAAAAATCATCTTATCTTCGCTCTTTTCCTTATCACTTCTGTTTTATTAAAAATTAAATTTCTTCAGGAATTACTGAATATTCGTCAATTTTTCATTTTATCCACGTCATCTTTTTAATCCACTGCCCCTGTCTCTAATTTTAAAAATATAATACAAAATATATTAAATCTATTTTAATTATATCAATAACAAAAACAAAAAACAAGACAAACTTTAGAAGCTAAATTTCCTTAAATCCGCCCAGCCGTTCTAATGTCAAAGTAATAAGCCACTGCCTCCTAACTCTATACTCCATACTTTAGTATGTACTTAAATACTTAAGTACTTAAAAGTTAGAGTTTAAGAGGTTAGAGTTCATCAGTACTTAAGTAGTTATGTACTTAAAAGTACATGTAACTTGAACAGGTTCTCATTCATATTCAGGTCCTCATGGCAAAAATAAACTTTAAAATAAAAATATGAAAATAAGGTCACGTGAGTGCAAACATCCTATACCGAAGAGGCAACGAACTGAAAAATTCATCAAGTATTTTAAGCGGAAGCATTTAAACCACTTGGAATTCCTTACCATAAATTACAGTAAATTGAGGTGCATTACAATAAATGGTATTGCTTTACATTAAATTACATTACATTACATGACATTGTTTTACATTAAATTAAATTACATGACATTGCTTTACATTAAATTAAATTACATTACGTGACATTACGCACATTAAATAAGTGCTGCAATCTGCAATTGGTAGTGTGGGACACTGAACTTCGTCCCCACAACTTCTCTTCAGTAGTTAGTTCAACAACAACAACAACAACAATGGATGTTAGCAAAAATGTAAATATTGATAAAAATTAATATCATAATAATCTAAATAATGTTTCAGTTGAGATGGAAAAATTTCAAGATAATAATAATAGTTCATTTCTATGGCGCCTTAAGCGCTCGTCTAAGCGTAGAACAAGAAAATTCAAGATCAACAAACGTGACTAAGATGTTGTGAAGTGGATGTTGAGTAGGTCCGATAACCAGACGGTTTTAGAAATTACTAACTGCATTTTAAAATTACTAACTTCAATTAAAAATACTTCAACAACCACAACAAACAACAACAACAACTAATTATATCGTCTACTCGATTACATGAAAGAAATGTGTCGACAATTTTTTTGATTAATTATTAAGTAATTGATTCTTGGTGAAAGCGTTTGTACATTGGAATTCCAGTTCGATCAATCAATAAAATCCTTGCAATTTATCGACGCTAACCGGCTCTTTAACAACTTGACATTTCGAGTTTCCCGCAAGAACTATTATTCAATAAATCATTTTCCTGACGTACAACTGAAGTAAGCAACCTGCGAGATAAATGTTACTCTTTGACGGTTCTGCCGCTGCTGATGATGATGACGATGACGAAGGCAATAGTGATGATGACGACGATGATGGTGATGACAGAGATAAGATGTGGATCTAAAAAACGTAAGCCTCAGTAAAAACAGCTGAGAAATGATGTCTTATCCGTCGACACAACATCACAACAGCAACAGATGAACCACCGGGCATCCAAAATTTTGCATCCAGTTTGTGGATTTGGGAATTCCCCTGGAAAAATGTTTTCTTTATCGCAGCCAGTGAACGGAGCATTGAAAGGAACAGATGCTTTTCATCTTCTCGTCTCTGAATCATTGCTGGATTTGTTGTGCTATGAAAATCGGCCCCCATAAACAAATACAAAAATGGAAGATGGAGGAAAAAATTATTAAATAAAAATTGAATAACTGAAACGAGTATTAAAATATATTTATAATAAACATACATAACAAAAAAAAGTCAAATGAAGATTTATCAAAGTGGAAGCATCCAAAGCAAGGTCACTTTTAAAAACTTTCCAGATGCCAACATTTATATTCATAATTACATTCATAATTATATTCATAATTAATAATCACTGCTCTTATTCTGCTCGGCAGAACAGTCCATAGTTATCCAAATGACCCGAGACAATGAGAACAGAAACAGGTCTTATTTGGAGGGGATGAATGTTGTGCTTCGGTGAGACGAAGGATTGCACTAAGAACTAAGAAATGCTTGGCACAGAGTAACTTCACAGCATCCAAGTATAAAACACTCGGCCAAATCATCATCCTGCAGATTGCTGCATTTTCCATCCTCTGCTGCCTGTTGAACTCCCTCTCTGCATGTTGTCTCTATATTCTCCGCGTTACATGCCTTTACATGTTAGTCTTTTGTAGTTAAAGTATTTAATAACAAGTCAATGTTTATCGTTCGTATTCATCAGTTAATTAGTTAATTAGTTAATTGATTAGATTCGCTGTGCTCCGTTAACTTTTAATAGATTCAAATTAGATTCTATTCAGTTTTATTCAGAGGAGAGACAATTGTGAAGATGTTTGTGATTGTTTTTCGCAGAATTCAATTGAAGAACGTTTCGTTAAGTTCTGCTGATGCTGAGAAGGATTCGCAAATGGATTACCGATGAATGAGAGTTCAGTTCGTGAAGCATTCCCCAAGTCATCGATGCTTTGAAGAGGATCACGATGAACCACACAACAACGCTTCAACAACAGTTCCACCAACAACAACAACAGCAACAATACCACCAACAACACCATCAACAACAACAATACCAACAACAACAACAACAACAACAACAACAACAACAAACGTCCAAACTACCCGACGGTGGAGGCAGATGTCAATACGATGACGGGGGTTGGTACGCGGGAAATTGGGAGCTTGGTATGGCACATGGCCACGGTGTGTGCGGATCGGGTCCGAACGCCAAAGAAATTACTGAGTTTTCAGGTCTCTGGCAGGAAGGCTTCGAAGTTAATGGGGTTTGTCGGTGGATGAACGGTACCACGTACGGGGGTCAGTGGTTGCAGGGTAAGCAACACGGTCTCGGGGTTGAAACGAAGGGTCATTGGACATACAAGGGTGAGTGGACCCACGGATGCAAAGGTAGGTACGGTTCCTGCAGAAGTCTGCAGTCAAATCTACGTTACGAAGGATCGTGGACCTCCGGAGTTAAAGATGGTTACGGGGTGGAAACATATCCGGATGAAGGTTAGATTCATAAACGATTCTTTAGAAGGAGATTTTTACGTGTGCTTTCCTTACACCGTGAACCGTCAGGAACCTACCACGGTCAGTGGATGCGTGGAATGAGACACGGTTATGGGGTGAGACAGAGTGCCCCCTACATCGCTACCCTCAGGTCTCCGCTCAAAAATTTTCCAAATACCACCCCCTCATCTGAGTTATCAGACAACTGCCCAGTTTCGTTCGACAGAGATTCAAGAATGGAGGAAATCAGAGGAGGATTTGTTCTGCAGGTTGGTAACATCACTCCATCGAAATGTCATGTTCACATTGGTACAGTCCAGTTTATTCGAGCAGTTACAAGTTTATAGTTGTTTAATTATTTATTTCAACCAAGAAAAGGATCTCAAATGACCTTTAACACAAATGACCTTTAACATATATTGAAGTGAGTTAATCTGTAGATATAAAGTGCTTTTAAGAAGCAAAGTTGTTTTCAGGCGAGAACCACTCCAGCTGATGATAGTCCGTCGAAGACAAAGAAACCAGGTTTACTCGACAGAATTGGAAGGCAGAGTCTGAAGAAATCGTTGGCCAATGAATTGAAAATAATTCGACAAAAGAGTGCAGGAGATTTGCACAATCAGGGTGAGAAATAATAACTTGAATTTGAAACAATTGCCATATGAAATAATAGATTGAATTATCCACAATACAATGATTGACAATCCCAACCCGTGAGTGTGAATTCATTCTGCGACCAACCAATTAAATCCCCAGGAAGACCGCAAAGCGCGGGAGCGAGCAGCAGAGCATCTTCGACAGGCGGTTCAGTCAGAAGCACCGCCAGTGCTTTCAGTCAGATCAGCAGCGTATTTTCTGGCTCCTCGACGAGAAGAAGCAGTGAAGAGTTGGACGAAGAACTTGGAAGCTTCTGTAGTGACGTGGATCTTGCAAACGACAGGGTGACCGAGAAGTATGCCGGCGAATGGAAGAACGACAAGCGATCTGGTTTTGGAATCTGCGAAAGATCAGACGGCGTGAAATACGAAGGTTCGAGTATTTAAAGCTTGGCTGATCTTTTTTTTCTTCTTCTTCTTGACGCTGACATAAGAGAAATGGTTCTTTGTTTAAAACTAACTTAAAAGTTATTGTTCTGTCTCTCTTTTTTTTGTGACAGGCGAATGGCTAAACAATCGTAAACATGGCTATGGAGTAACTACTTTATCGAACGGAGCCAGACTCGAGGGAAAGTACAAGAACAACATCCTCGTCAGTGCTTGGAAAAGTTCAAAGTTGTTTTCCCTGAGGTCGAACAAAATCAGAGACAAAGTCGAAATATCGGTCAGTTCTGCTCAAAAGGCTGCAAATGTTGCTCTTCAGAAAATGGAAACTGCTAACGTGAGGTTGAATGTTTAAGACATGCATTTGCATTTGTCTTTGCATTTTGTTTTGGAATTTGTCTTTGTATTTGTCTTGGCATTTTAGGGCCAACTAACTGAATGATCTGTGGATGGCTGTGGATTGATTTGTTTTTGGAGAAAGTAATGCAGACACTTGCAATAAAACAACTTTGCTTCGCCTCGCAAGCTCCAGAAACAAAAAAAGTGCCTTGCGATACAAACAACTTGTTTTTTGCGGGCTCCAAAGATATCTTGAATAATATTCTCAATAACATATTTTTTATTAATAAGATTAATAACATATTTTTTTAAGAATTTTATGATATCGCATTCTGACAAAAAATCCAAAACACGAATATCTTCAGACTGCATGAGGAGCAGATGGGGTATGCAGATGCCTTTAGGGACGATATTGCCATCAGGCGAATAAAGTTACAGTTTTTAAATGGCTGCAGTTATTTTACATCTTAAGGCTATGGAATAATTTTACAAACAAATATTGTATATAATTGTTCCAATATTTTAACTTATTCAACTTATATTTTAAATTAATTTTCAGAATGACAAGCGCAAGGGTTAGAGCCGATCAAGCTGATGAGGCTGCGAGAAAAGCTGCCAGTGATGCAGAAATTGCGAGCAAAGTGGCCAGGCAATACTCGGCAGAATCACAAGGTTTATGTGGGAACATTTTTTCTTAAATTTCTTTTTGTAAGAATTTATTTTGCTAATTCCCTTTCTAACTTTCAAAATGAAAATGGTCAGACTTTTAAGCTGCTAAATGAAACTTGAACTAAATCTAACAGATTAGACCTTGGCAGTTTAATTTAAAATTTAAATATTGATTCGTTTATTCAGGAGTGCCAGTAATAGCTAATCGTCAACTGAATACTGACGCCGTTTCAAATCAGTACGTTTCGCCAGTCGATATATCTTCGGGCCGCTCAAAGGGTTTCACTCAAAACGTGAATGCAGCTCAAAATCAACTTCAACCGAGTGAACAACACCCCAAAACTCAGAAAAAATTCACTTTCTTCAAAAGAAAGGGGGACTCATCTTGGCGTTCAAAAAGCGAAATCAGAAATTCCCAGACGACTGGATTTTCCTTGTTCGGAAGTAATCCATTAAAGTCGAACACGATCAATAAGACGACAACAAAGGAATTTCCAACCTTAAGCACTTTTAATCAGGGTTACGAAAGCATCTCAAATTCAACTCTATCGAATCCTACGCTCAGATCCAATCCTTTGTCCAGCATTGAACGCGATTACAACAACGTTTATCAGCCAACAACAACGGGCGGTTACTCAACAACAGTTGATTCAAAAGCCGAGATTTCACTGAACGTTCCAAACTGGTCAGACAGTTTGGATTCAAATTCGAATTTCTACTCCGCACAAAGAAACACCGCTAGCTTGTCACCTTCGCCTAAAACAACCGAGGATAATAACTATCCACTGAGTAGAGACAGCATCTACAACATTGCATCCAGGCAGAGGAATCGGGAATTGAACGAAACAGCGGAAGCATCAATTCATCCACAAGTGAATGGTGGAGGGTATCATCTGATGAAAGAAAAACAGCTTCCCCTGCGTGATAACAATTCATTCAACGTTTCATACAATAAACAAAATCAAGAGACCATTAACAACGAAGATTTGGCCAGACACGGAAGTTACACTGTCGAATCAGTCGAGGCAAACACCGTCATGAGTGCGTGGCCGATCAACGACCCTCATCACCGAAAACAATTCGCTGGTGACGGAAACAATCAGATCAGTGCCTGGAATCAAAACCAAATGGCCTCCCAAAAACATCCATCCACCTTCACAAATCCATACAACAACAACAACGTTCCCACGATGGATAACACCAGAATCGAAAGAGACAATCTCGAAGCTTCGCGAGATCGTAGAAAGTCCCTGCCTAGCATCGTCAAAGAACCCCCTCCGAATTCCCCACTGGCCCTCAGCTCTGCCAGTAGCTCAACAACTCGTTCCATACAAGCCAAGAGCTCAACTCCGTCAAAGACCGTTTTAGGTCAGACGTCTATGAACATTTTCTCTCCCAGGTCAAATCCAGTTCATCCTGCAGATAACGTGCCTACGGACACGTACGTTATTGAAAACGGAGTGCGCAAGAGGGTCAAACCAGCGGGCGTTGCCAAGGTAACCTCAGCTCTGCCGAAGGTTCCCCATTACGAATTGGAAGCTTCGAAGGCGCCGTACAAGCGAGGGGATTTGGGAAGCTTACCCGATGTATCGGCCATCAGCGATTCAGAAGTTCTTCCGAGAGAGATAGTCTACCAGCTGAGTCAGCGAAGGAGAGAAGAGTTGATGAAGGAAAGAGAGGAAATGGAAAGGCGATATGGCGGAAACATCGTTCTGCGAATTGAAGACATCTTGGTAAATTTTCCACTGGAATTTCAAATAATTTCAATTATTTTACATTTTTTGATTACAAATATAACTTAACTGTACACAGGAATGGTTCTGGAAGAAGAAATTGCTCGTGCTCATTCTTTTCCTCAACGTGGCTCTCTTGTACGTCTTCCTTAGTCTCCTGAAGGACAAATGATCTATTTTTATTGTCACTTTATGGTTTCCAAATTTTCTCCTTCCTGTATTTTGCAATCATCCAAGCGTCGCTCTTTTGTCATATCCCTAGTGTTTAAATAGCTGTAGTTGAACAAGTGTCGAAAGTTTTTGCTTTGGTTTTTTTTTTGTGAAGTTTCTCTTTTTAAACTTTTCTACTTGTGCGTTTGTCACGTGCCTTTTCATCTATTTATCGAAGAAGAAAGCCCGTTCAAATCGTTTCGTTTTATTAAATAAGGTCTTCTTTCCCAACTGTTCAATTAAAATAAACAATATTTCTACCCAATACCCATTTCTTCTGGTTAAATCACTCAATCTAAAACTAAAAACTCGAAAATTCGGAGTACCTTACAAAGCAAAGCAAAAAATCTGATCGATCGGTTCTGAAAAAAATCAACAAATTAAACATCAACGAAACAATTCGTTCATCTTCCGCACGTAATTCTCTCGATGTCGATGAGAACTTTTAATTACTTTTCAACCATAAAAGTTAAGATCCCCATGTGTCTCAATTTTGTATTAATACTTATTAATAAAAAATCGACATTTCCGCTTTAATTTCAAATAATAAACTAAATTGCTAAGAGGTAAATTTTATTTGCGTTATTATAGCGGACGATATTCTAGAAAGTTCTGGATTATAAATTCCTGTTCTCGAAAGATTTACGGGCGTTTATAAAATACACACAGGTTCACGGGCTAAATAATTGTGAAGTTTAAATTGAGACGTCGAACTTTTGTTTAAATTCAGTAGCTAAAAATTTAATATTTCTTTAAATTTGAAAAAAGTTCTTAATAAATGTCTGACGATAGGAGATACCCCGCCAGTCTTCAGGGTTTGTTGAAATTTTGCACGGAAAATACACAGGCAGAAGATGGCACAAGGGAGTCCCAATTCGAGCCTATGTCAGAAGAGGTATATTTCACTGTTACATTAATTTACCAGATTGAAGATAACTTTTTATTGCTAATAGAGAAAGAAATGGCTGAAAGAGGCCTTTAATGCCATCAGTTCAAATGACCCCGTCAAAAAAATGGTGGAACACATAAATTGTGTTTTAAAACCAATTTCTGAAGTTTCATTAGAAAACAAAGTAGTGGCAATGGAAGACATCATTGCTTATTGCGAAGAAATTGATCTTGCAAATGGTAAAAATGTTTATTCAACATTAGCTTTTGTTTATGTGTAAAACATAAACATTATTTTTGCAGATTTTCATAAAATTGGTGGCTTTGAAATTTTGACCACTCTGTTGAATGATGAGCATGCTGACTTAAGGAGTGCAGCTGCAGAACTGATAGCTACTCTGGCACAAAACAATCCTTATTGTCAAGACAAATTGCTAGATACAAATGAAATATTTCCTCTATTAATCAAGAAATTATCAGATGAAAAAGAAAGCAGTGAAGTCAAGATAAAATGTCTTTATGCAACATCTTGTGAGTTGAAATGCCAAAAGTTCTAATTTTCTACCAGATTATAATCAGGATGTGTTGTTCTTATGCAAATACAGTGTTTCTGCAAATGTTTTTGTGTAGTGGTTTGAGAAATGATTCTTAAACTGAAATTGAAATCTTATTGATTATTCTTCATTGGAACGACACGTCATTAAACTGAAACTACCAAAATCTCCAGGCATAGCAAGAGAATCCTTTCGAGCCCAAGACGAACTGATTAAATGTGATGGCTTCAAGGCCCTCTTAAAACTGTTACATTCCGACGTCGAAAAGTTAAGAATTAAAAGCTCGTTTCTCATCGGTTCGTTGTGTGCAGAGTCGAACAAAATGAAAGGTTGTCGTTACTTTTAATATCATTATCAGTTGATGATTCTCTCTTAATTGTTGATTGAAACATCATTATCATCTGACGATTCTTTCTTAATTGTTGATTGAAACATCATTATCATCTGACGATTCTTTCTTAATTGTTGATTGAAACATCATTATCATCTGACGATTCTTTCTTAATTGTTGATTGAAACATCATTATCATCTGACGATTCTTAGTTAATGCTTCTCGACAACAGATCTCCTCTGCAACCTCGGAGCCATAGAAGAGCTCATGGATCAACTGCAACAAGACCCTCACACCTCCACACATGAACTTATAGCCCAGGCACTGCTCAACATCGTCCAGGACTACCCACCTGCACAGGTCGAGTGTTCGAAACCTGCCTACAAACTTAAGGAACTCGTCTCAAGGAGGAAAACTCAACTTGCAGACGACGAAGCTTACCAGGTTGGTTAACGTTAACATCTTATTTCGTTTGGTGTGAATGCATGCAGGTGCATTGCTTTAAATTATTTTATTGAATAAATATCAATGATATTTTGTAGGATGAAGTTGAAAAACTTGACCAGCTGATGAAAATATGTTTTCCCTGAGTCTTTGAAAGTTGTTGTTGCAGTCAGTGAAGCTTATTGTATCGCACAAAGACAACGCTTGTAACATATACGTGTCTATGCCTAAAAGTTCATTCTGCAAAATGAAAGAGCTTAAAAAATGTTTAATACTACATTAGGGTTTTCTTTTATGCTTGAAATGAAAGTTTCTACATCTGCTGTCTGTGTTTAAGATTTAATCGAATCGGTCTTCAGTAAAACAGTCCCATTTGCACAACATCAATCACATTTGGATAATCACATTTTAACTTGAACTTGGTAGTTTAGAATCTTGCTTTTCTTCTTTATTAATGAGCAAGGCTTTAAGTTGTTTTCAGTGCAATCTCCGGAGAGCGTTGCCCGAGTCGTTGTGCGACATTGGGCTGAGTTTACGTAGAGAAATTTAACTTTCTGCAGAATAACCACCAAAACAAGCTGGTCGATGCATTGCTTGGCATTTGTTGGGTACGAAATAAGTTGAGGCGATCTGGTAAGTTTGCCACATCATTCGCCGTTCCACAGGCTTCCACTTAAGCAGTTCTTCCCAAACATTTCTTTGCTTATTAGAGAAAAACTTGAATTTATTGCCTTATTCCCAATCTAATACGAACCCTCATTTGCATGACTTCGGCCACCGACATTGGATTGCACAAAAACAACTAAGACCATCTTTTCTTAGGCTGACACAAGCATTGTGAGGCACTGATTTTCATTGCTAGACGTGCATCTTCCATTTTCACTTTTACAAAGCTCTACTAAACTCTGAATCTACTCCGTTGTGCAGCCTTAATAAGATATCAATAACATAAAACTCCCAGAACACTTGAGAATGAGTTAATTCTACTAGAGGCATCAAAGTAGGCAAGAACGGAGAATATTTGACCTTCAAATATTTATTCCCAACCAATAAATGCTGATCAAATATCAACAGCTTCAAAACAGCTCTCAACCTCTTGAATATAACCACTAAAAAGCATGATTAAGTCATTGGGAGAATAAGGACTCATTGACACAATACGATAAGTTTAAGCGATCCAGAGAGCTTAAGAAGTTTCAAGAACGTGATGTTGGAGTTCGTTCATCTCGGTTGGTTGATGTGGTGCGACCTTTCGACCGGTCGCTGCTCCTTGGAAGGCAGAGATGCCTCATGGAAGCGTTTCACAGCTTCAGGTGGAAAAGCATCTTTCTCCTAAGTAATCGGTCACACATACGATCACGAACCATTTTAAATTCCCGATTAAAATATTATTACCTTCACAACAGCTCCTGAGATCACAGCATCCTTGTTTCCTTTGGGAGGGCTTCTGCAAAGGTATGATTCAACGTATATCAAAAACGTTCGCTGATTCACAATTTACCCATCAATTTACCCCGTGCCATATTCTTCGATCTCCTCTTTCGTCATCTCAGTTTTGTTGTCACCAGTTGACGACCTGTGAGTCCTTGCGATCCTCATCCCACCGGCTTTCACTTAAAAAATACCGTGTGAAATCTGTTACGTTTCCTGTATTTTTCGCGGTTCCTCAGACTCGCAATACAAAGGAACCGAACATATTGCAAATAATTGACGAAATATGAATAATAAAATAATCTTCAAATAACCTGCTGGTGGGTGACCAGCCAAAAGTTTTGGTTCTTCGTTAGAAGACATCTTACAGTTTTTCTGATAGAAAGCTCAGCCACGTACACTGCAGACGGCAAACGACATCTAATCAGTCTAAACAACCTCAGTCCACAGATGAGCGAACGATTAATTTTTTTTTTAAGAACAAGATGTGTCAATAAAAATTGTTTGTGGTCTTACCACATTTACTTATATTGAGACTTTAAAATGAGCAGTAAAATACAATTATAGGTTAACAGTAGTATTGTATCTTTGGATTACTGTTATTTATTTGTATTATCATTCACTGATTCTGTGTAACCATGGTGGGTTTTTCGCTCTTACTTAGGTGAATATTTAAAGGAAATTTTTTATTATTTTTATTTATATGTAATGCGCTGAATGGATTTTTGAATGTTAAGAAAATCACGCCCACATACAATATCTGCATTATTGCTCGTAGCTTTTCTATTCGTTCTTCAAGTCACTTGTTGGTAAAGACGTCATTGTGGAGCTGAAAAACGACCTCAGGTAATGCATTTTTTGTATAAGAATTGTTCACAAAACTTGGTTGTACATTGAGTTATTTAATATATCACTAACTTAGCCTGTTATCTATTTTATAACAGATTTGACTAGATAATATTTATGCAGTTCAACATTATAACATCACTAAGTACATTTTATTATTAAGTAGTGAAAAACTGGTTGTCAGTAACCTACTAAATATTCAAGTATGTTTTGTAACTAATCGGTAATTGGACAGATAATTAAAGAGAATAATTGTTTGAACTTCAGCATAAATGGAACATTACATTCAGTTGATCAGTTTCTCAACATCAAATTGGTAGACATCACTGTAGCAGATCTTGAAAAGTATCCACACATGGTAAGACTCCAACATGTTCATCAATCTAAATGACCTACTTATTAATGTTGTTACATATGTCATTAATTCAGTTCTGAAATGTTACCAAGTTTTATTCGTGAGTTGCAGAGTTGCTAATCAGACATATTGAAGTAATTTAATTGATTGGCGACTTTGCTTCGACTCAATTTAGTTTATGATCGATGCCATCGAACCAATTGAATTTGCAGATGTCAGTAAAAAACTGCTTCATCAGAGGCTCCGTAGTTCGCTACATTCATCTGCCGGCTGAAGAGTGCGACACTCAACTTCTACAGGATGCAACCAGGAAGGAGAGTGCACAAAATAAGCAGAAGTGATGTTCCTCACGACTGATTGTTTTTCAAAGAATTTTTTTTATAGAAATAAATAAATGGTGTTTAGTGTTAAGTTTCAAGAATGTCTGAGATACTTTTAATACTGAAGGTCAGTTATAATTTGGCCATGTTCCTCATTAGTTGATGGTCTCAGATTGCAATTCAAAATTGAGATTACTTTCTTCATTATTTCATGTGTAGGAATTCAAAATATAACTTTTTGAGTTACATTTTGATTTAACATTTATATTATAGTTTGTTCAAGGTATAGTTTTTAAGCTCTTCACCTGCCAGAAGAACACATATCTTGGAAAATATTGGGAGAATTTGATATTTATTATAGATAATAATTTGGACAGTGTGGCAGTAAATATAATTTATAGATAAATAATATAAGACAAATGTTTTAAAGGAAGCGTGTTGAGTGCCTGGGTGATTGCTTAGTCAAAATTTCTCCAAAGCTTCTTGTACAAGATGTTTTTCGCGGATTTGGCCAGCTATGTCTTTGAGGAGACCGAATGTTAGACTGAACCGTCGAGCATCTATCTAAAACACCTTGACAGGAAAGCAGTTGCAGATTTAGAAGAGACCCAACTAATAACTGCCCGGGAGAAACCGTATCCCATAACTGAGATGATTTGGAGAGGAAGCCATTCCTTCATTGCACACATTTGTATAAGTCAGGGCAGTGTCAAGATTTAATAAGGGTGCAGAAATAACAAATCAATGCTATGAAACCATCAGGCATTAATTTTAGTATTCTGATTGATTTGGAATAGTGCCCCATCAGTAGTTTAGTTCCCAATGGATTCTAGAATAACCCCTTCTTGATAAGGGCAAAATAAAATCACCCTTCGTTCTGTTCGCTAACTGAAATAAACTGAGCACATTTAAGCGCTGTAATTTTTTGTTTTAGATTATTGAAACTAAAATTACATAAGTGATGAAATATGAAATTGAATTGATTTTGAAGTTTACATTTAATTCGCAAGTGCATTGACCTTTCTACAATCACTTTTAATGAAAGTGCCTAAATGTAAATAGTAGGATTCTTATTTTTTAATCGGTTTAATCAAGGTTTAATAAAGTTTTACAACTTTCAGGATCGAACTGGAGACTTGATTGTTAAGTCAAATTCAGCCCAGCTCGTTCTAAACTTTTAGAGATCTTTACATCTGAAATTTGTCATGTTGCTCCGAAATATCTCCTGCCTCCGTGCGCATAGCATTCCCATTAAAGTCTTAAACTGTTTGTCTACAAGATGCTTCAGCTTTGTTAAAACGCAGTTTCTTAACTTTCATACAAGAAGTCATCTGAATTCTTCCATTTCGAGAGTTTCGTTACAAAAATCTAAATCTGAAATAGTGGAAAGCAAGCAGACGAGAATTCCACAATCATCATTTGAAGAAAAAGGTATCAACATTAAAGTTGACATTTTATTACTTAATTAGCAAGCTTATAAATTTGTGATGTTTATTTTGCTAAATATTCATAAAGTGAAACAGACTGGAAAAGATGCTGGTTATTTTGGGATAGTACTTGTTGGAACTGTGGTCTGTGGTAAGTATTTCTGAAGCTCAACTTTAAACTTAAGAGTTACATAACATTAGGACATTCTAGGTGCCATGTTTTACTTTGTTGGAACGGAACTCTTTTCTACCCAAAGTCCGAGCAGCTTGTACAATGCAGCTCACAAGCTCTGCCTGAAAGATGAAAGGGTACCCCAATTATATTGCAATTGAAATTTTATTGCAATGATCTGAGCATTGTGCAAATGTCTCATTGAGGGAATTCATTACCAATTGAAGGTCGTAAATGCCTTGGGAGATCCAATAAAAGCTTCGCTCGGAGGTCGTGGAAGAATAAGACAAGTCAGGTTAGTTTAAAGTTTTTAAGTTCGAATATTTCAAAGTCGTAACAATGGTCGTGCTGTCCCGTGACGGTGAGTTTTTTTTGTGACGATTGCAGTTGCTTTTTTAACTTCCTGGTCAGCCAAGGCTTTGACGTCGAGGATCCAATTCGGGAAGAATATTTTTCGTAAAATTTGATGGACATTCACTTTCCGGCGTCCCGACCATTTTAGATTTTTACGATCGATCGGTTTTTTTTTTAAAGAAATTGGTGAATTTGTGTCGATAAGTTGAAGAAATTACGTTTTAATTTTTAGCTTCATTGAGTTCGTGGAACATGGTAAAAAAGTTATGAACCTCCAGTTCTTTTTAGAAGGTCCCAGTGACAAAGGGAAAGTTTTTGTGGAAGCAAGACAGGTATTATTAATATTTTACTCTTTTGTGGTAACAAGACAGATGAAGTTGTATTTGTGCGCTTCACCTTTCCAGGATTCGGAGGGTGTTTACGAGATGACGAGGATCGTTCTGCAGTTGAACAACCGGCCCTACAGTCCGATAATTGTGCTCGATAAAAAATAAAAAACAAATCTTGTGCCTTTTTGAATCTGTGTCCCAGAGGATTCAACGATTATTTAATTTTACATTTTATGGAGTTAATTTACCAACAATGAATCGAGCGCTTTTTGAAAAGATTTATTGGTGACGAATACAAACTTAAAAATTGCGTTCGGAACATTTTTTCTGGAAGGCCGGTCTCGGGAATTCGGATTAAAATGACGATTCCATGACCAGCACTTCGGGAAGGCTGTGGAATGTTCTTTAATCGTTACACTGTCGTCGAAGGATCGGGTACGTATCTGAAGTCGGCATTTGATGACATTTCCCACTCTTTTCTACCCGGCCCATGGCCCGGGCTTGTCACAGTTTTTAAGCCGCTTTCGTTTGATAAGCGAGGGCTGCAGAAGGTTTGTTGAGGGAATTCTACGATTTGATGCATTGAAGGCACGTCTTGCAGGTAATTCTGCTTGTTAGAGAGTTGGTGATGCGTTCTTTGATCGACCAAGCAGTTGATTGGCCTCTTGTTGTCGAGAGAGGACGAAAAAGTTTCGTCGACGTTGCTCTCGTGGCTCGGTATCTTGAATTGAACGACTTTCTGTTGTTGGCTCGAATTTCCTTGGTGTTGTTGGAAGTGCTGAGCGAAAGGCTGGAGCTGCTGAATGGAAAGGGGAGCGTGCAAAGAGAGCTGAGGAGGAGGTGGAGGAGGTTGATGCCTCGCGGCGCGATTGTCACGGCATGTCTGATTGTGTTTGCAATCGTCTGTCTTTCCTGACAGACCGGAACCGGATGAATTGCAACTTATTTGGCTGAGTGTTTCCTCGAGACAGTCGAAAGTAGATTTCGAACTGCAGCTTTTGATTGCCACACTCCTCGAACTGCCGCCAACGGTACTCCTTATGGATGAATTCTTCTTGCCAGCTTCCCTGCTGGAATTTGCCTTCGAATTTCCGCACGTGCAACCTTGGTCGTGGCAGTTGGCGTTGCGCTTTTCGAGTTGCGTTAAAGTCTGTCTGGTTTTTTGCTTTTGACGGCACATGCAGATGAAAATTATTGCGTTGAGAACCAAGAGCGCCGTGCCGACGATGACGGTTATGCTGAGAGACATGTTCGGATTGTGATCGCCGGCAGCCTCGCCATTGTGTTTCGAGCCTTGAGGTTTTAAGCTGTTTTTCATCGTAGAAAAATTTATGGCTATTATGCTTTTCGCATTCCCAGGAGACCTGGTGGAATGGAGGAAATACATTTTCGTGTCGTTTCCACCTCCATTTGGAAGGAGGGAAGATCCGGGTTTGATTCGCTCTTTTTTATCGGCTTCCAATTTATTCTCCTTTCCCGAATTCTCCGAAGTTTTGTCCGATTGTTCGAAAAATTCGACAGCAGACGATACTGTCGTTCCGTTCGACAGCGTCAATCGCGGAGTTGTCTGGTTGTGCCGCCTTAGAAGCACTTGATCGGTCCAGTTTACGTCTTTCGTTCCGCTGTCTTCGAACGTCGATTTGTTGGCGTGATGGTCGAGAAGGTGAAACTTTCGCTCCAAATTATCGGATCGATGAATCTTGGGGAGGAGGTCCAACCATAGGCCCATTTTTGCCCCCCTGTAGTGATGGCGCACCGTGGCTAGCGATCCGTGACTACCCTTAGAAACTGTAAATATCAATTTATTTTCGCCATAAAAGTTTCATAAGCGGACGATAGGAAGATTAGATTGTTAGTTGCGTAAATGGATTAGGAATACAAATTGTGATTTGTTCCTTACAAATTACAAATAATCAATGTCTTTCAATTTCAGTTACTAGCGGAAGATTTATCACATATTTAAATTTATTATTATTATTATTATTATCGGAATTTTAATTTTTATTACGAGCACAGAAGTAAAAATCATAAATGACTACAACATTCGTTTTATTTATTTATTTGATATATAGTCCTTTGCATAACTGACTATAATTTGCTATTCAACAGCTAATTTAAATAAAATAATAACAGGTTCCTGATAACAAAATAGCTTCAAGTTTGGTTTCACCACTTGTTGTTGAGTAATAACCGATATAAATAAACTTGTATCGTCATTTTCAGCATCGTTATCATCCTCACTGTAATTGTAATTAATTGTGATTATTGATTATTATTTATCAGTCGATGATAATAAAGGTTAATTCAATTGCAGACTTACATGACATTTTTTCATTTTCTGTTTCTGACAAGTCTTAAAGGCACATTAACAATATTAACAACAACAACAACAACAATAATAATAATAATAACAATGAAATAATAATAATAATAATAAAAAAATAATAATAGCAATAATGACGTCATCACTGGACATAACTTGGCCTCAGTTTATTGAAGCAGCCTCGTACTCAGCAATTATTTTTAGTTCTTTCGACGCAAAGTCATTTTCTTTATGACCTCTTCCTGTCACTGGATCTCCATCTTCATGTTCTCCTCTTATGATTCACTTTTCCAAATTATCTTTCAACTTCTCCTGAAAACTGGAAATGCCATGGAAATGACGGAGAAAGACCATTTTATTGCCAAGAGTCGATCATCGCGTTCCAATATTTTTTCCAAGAAAAGACGAAAAGAACTTTAAAAGTAAATAAAAGAGGCGACGGAGTCTGAAAAATGACTTTCCTTTCCAGCGACAGGCCGTCTGTCATTGGAGGTCCCCGTAAGTACCTGTACGCATGCACGATTCGGCAGCGTCCATCTTGAAATTATTGCCCTTCAAAGAACACGTGATCCTATCAATCGTCGAAACTAGGCGCGTTTTACTTCATCATCGGAATGATCGTCTGGCACAGCAAGTTCCACCGGCATTCGATTGGTTCACGGACGACGAATCTAGCATCGGTCGCTTCGTTTTTCTGAAGCATCTGCTTCTCAAGGATTAATACAGTTTATACCCAGCCTACGAAAACGATGCCAATATTACTCCCATTGGAGCTGGCAATTTGTCGGCACCATTCTTAAAACATTCCATCCCGGGGCAAGCTTAAGCCCCGCTTGCATTCAGGTTCTGATGTACAGCGACAGTCACATCACCTTCATCATCTTTTAAGATGTCCTTTTCATGATTACCCAGCTATTCAATGCATCAATTTTATTCCACATCCACGCTGCTCGCTTCACTTTTTATTTTTCATTTATCTTCGTACAGGCTTTTTTTTTCTCTCTGTTTAACTATTATTCCGTTAAAATTCGATGCTGCTGTAACTGAAAATAAATGTAAAAGTAATAAATAACAATGTAAGTCAAATTAGTCTCTAATTTCTGTCAACGATTTGACATAAAGACTAACTGATAAATAATTTGTACTGTTAGATAATTTGTTGTGTTTTATTATTATTATTATTTCACATTTTATTATTATTATTATTATTATTATATTATTATTATTATTATTATTATTATTATTATTATTATTTCACATTTTATTATTATTATTTTATTATTATTATTTCACATGTATTCAGGGGAAGAGCAAACTTTACTCGACTTTATAAGAATTTTCTCCAAAAAATTGGTCAAAGTTGGCACAGTCTAAGATTGAAAGCCTTTCCAAGTGACGTCATTGCTTTCAAGGAGTGGAACTAAAATGAATCTTTCAAAGTCAGAGGAAAACTTGAGAAAGAAATCTCTTTTCTTTTCCTTTTGAGATGCAAATTTTCGACAGCATTTATTCTGTGGAACCAGAAATCATTTACTTTCATTGCCACGCCTTTCGCCAATTGCTCGGAAATTGAAACGATTTATTAAAAAAAAGAAGAATATAAAAAAATAAGCCCAGAAAAACATTTTATATTACACATATTACACATTATTATTACATATAATATCAGTTGAGAAAATTTATTATTTTCTTCAAATAATCTTCAAACTTCGTCAACTTTTACGACTTCGCCATTTTTATTTTACTCTACTCTTCCATTAAAGTCTTATTTTGGTTAGGCATCTCAATTAAGCATCATTATCATCGTTATGTCATCAACGAAGGACCTACAAAAAGACCTCATTGACCCTATTAACTCCATCAACCCTGTTAACCTCATAGTAACTAGTCATGAATAGTCATCTTAATAACTTAGTCTTAGACAGTCTTAATAAGCGACATTATTATAAGTTTAAGAATAAATACTTTTATTGGGCATATTCATCCTCAGAGAATATTAAACTTTCTCATTCACGTTGACCCTTAATTGTGTATTTCCCGAGGGCAACATCTTTTTTCAGCTAATTTCAGAAAATGTTGGACCGCCTCATTCACTCAGTTACAAAGTCACAAACTCACAAACTCATGTCGAACTATTTTTTTTTGGCTTCGGCGAAAGAAACTTTGATTTAATGAGCGAAAGAAGCCTGATGAAGTTGATTTTGGTGCGTTGTGATGTTGTGGGGATGTTTTTTGAGATGTTGCGACATCGAAAGGGGAGATAGTTGCACATGGCTGGACTTTTAGAGAGGGCTTCCAATGCATGCCCCCTGTACCACATTCCAGTGGGGGGGATTATCCAGAATCCACTCGGAGCATAAATCCGGTTCGTTTAATGGAGAACCAAAAGCTCTGTCAGGAATGAGAATTTGATTCTTGACATTTTAGAAAGATTTTCTGAATAAAAAAAAAATTAAATTGATGCTCAAATGTCCCGAATGTTTCTTGAAATAAGAATTCCACTGAGATCTATTTATCATAGATGTGCATTAAATTTAATTTTTATTGCTGACGTTTAATTTAATTTGTAACTGTTATATTATTATTATTATTCCATAATTTGTAATAATTGTTATTAGTTTTTGCAAACTTAATAGTAGTAGTAATAATAATAATAATAATAACGGAAATATGTATTATAAATTAATAATAATAAAAAATAGTAATGACTATTTGATGAAGCTCACAATTTAAATATAAATGCTTACAGTAAATAATTATTACTAAAACAAAATGAAGATCGATATTCCAAAAAAATGAAGATTTGTTTTCGGATCAAATCATCTTTTGAAGATTAAATCATCTTTAATCTAATAATTTATCTTTAAATAACTTCTCAAATGTTGCCTCAAAATTCAGAGGGGGCTGCCTCCCCCTTGCCCCTGCCCCCGCCCCCCCGAAATAAGTCCCCGTTTGAATTCGTTTACAACTTCTTAATCTGAATTCATTCACTTCCTTTCAATTCATCGACTCGGCTTGTGTTAATGGAACGCTGTAAAATGCGCTACAAATGGATTTCAAGGTTTAGCAAAAGTCTTGAAATTTTAAATAAATAATCCGATAAAACTAAGGCAAAAAATGCTTTCGGAAGGAAATAGGAATTAAAAATTGGAACAATTATTTTAGAAAGTATTTTTTTTTGAACTTATTAAGTTGCTTTAGTTTTTTAGCAAAAATTATTCTGAAAATAATTTCCAAATCATTAGCCCTACGGTAATTGGCCTGATTGTTAATCTCAATAATACAATTTGAATCTCAATATGTTGAAAATTCTTTTAATAACTGAAAAGGCAATATTAATATTAATAAAGAATAATAATAATAATAATATAATAATAATAATATAATAATAATAATAATAATAATAATAATAATAATAATAATAATAATAATAATAATAATAATTTTTGATGAAGTCGTAAAGAGCAATCACTCCTCTAAATTTGCTCAAATTCCTCTCCGGGTCGTGACTTTTGACCTTTGTTTGGAAAAATGGCGCCAAATGAAATTAAGAGACTTGGAAATGGCAGACGTGATTGACTTGTTATTAAATTGAATTAGCCACGTGACTGGGAAGGATTAAAAGCAATGACTGAAGGTTTTTTGGAATTAAATGCAATTGGAAGATAATTGGCAGATATTCGTGAAATTAATATTATTATTATTATCATTTTCATTATCATGAATAAACTATTTATTTAATTTATTTGTTAATATACATTATTTGATATCGAATATTATTAATAATAATACGTTATAATAAGACTAATTATATTAGTGAACCGATAGTAAACCTAGTTAATACATCAATGCAACAGGTTTAAAGCATTTGTTCATTTAGATAATCATTAATTTGTTACTGCTTATTATTTGATAAATGGCTTAAGACATTATTTTATTTATTCATTTTAATTAATCCATAATTAATTAATTTTTTAATTAATTTAAATTTCTGATTAATTTCTTGCCGACATTGCTTTAAGACATTATTTTATTTATTCATTTCAATATTTATTATTAAATAAATTAATTTAGTTATTAATAATTTAATTTAAATTTCTGATTGTTTGCTCACCGAACGACATGTATTCTTGCTCCTCGTGTTTGTAAAGGGGCCATGACGTCAGAGCACGTGATGTTTCCTCAAATCGACCGCCATTGTTTGGATTCCTTTGAAAATATTTTGTTGGTGAATGTAATTATTTAATTTATTAATCATTATTAATGTTATTATAGTTATTTTTTCTTATTAAGATACAATGATAAAATATTTTACAAACCAAATTAAATGCATATATTTTGTTTACAAATATTTAAATGCTATTACTAGCTGATAGTGTCATATTTGTTCCCATGACACGATAACTAATTTAAATAAAATAAATAAATTGTAAATTGTTAGTTAATTAAAAGTTAATATTGCAAATAATAATTACGACGATAATTATTTAGCCATTCCTTTGCTTAAATAATTACAATAACAACAATAATAAGAATAACTAGATTAATAACAAATAATAATTTGTATTGTTATAATTAATAACATATAATAAATAACAAATAATAATTAATAATAATTACATTAAAATTTATAAAAATAATATTCATATAATAATTGTTATTATTACTGCACAAATCCTTCAAGGAGAGGCTAGCCATTAAAATTCATGCCCTGTGCATAGGAACCAGGTTCAAATTTAAGAATAAATTTCTGAGGAACGTTCAAATATTTTAAAATATTTTTAAAATATGCAACAAAAGCGATGCTTTCACTTTATGGCGGGTTTTTTGAGAAACATCTTTTACAATCTGTTTTAATATTCCGCGAAAATAATTTAAAAAAAAAGAATAAAAACGAATAAAATTGGCAAATTGCGATATTAACTTAAATCGAAATCCACCAGCATCATCATCATCGTCATCGTCACCGTCATCTTCATCAATATCAACCACTCATTCAGATTATTTTCTTCAGACGTCTTCAATCTTCTTGATGAATGACGGAGTTTTGATGTCTCCATTGCAATAACAACAACAACAACAACAACAACAACTTAATGCTATCATTATTTATTATTATTAATAATAATATTAGTAGTATTGTTATTTATTGTTATCGTTGGAAGTCAAATATGGCTGGATAACAAGAATTTGTTGAGCCTTATGACTTTATCAACCGCTTCTCTTGCAGATGTATTTCCTTAATCTGATTCTGGAGATGTTATGTCAGTGATTACTTGCTGAGTCTGATAAGTTGATACTTTAATTCGTAATTATATTTTTATTTACATTCATATTTACGTTTGCATTTGTATTTACATTTTCATATTTATATTCACATTCATATTCACATTCACATTCATCTTCATATTTATATTCGCATTCATATTAATCTTCATATTTATATTCATATTCACGTTCATATTCATATTCATATTCATATTAATATTTACATTCGCATTACTTAAAGATGTACACGCCATTATTGGGTTCTTCTTGACACAACAAGCGATCCTGACAAGACAACATGGCGGCCGGATACTCTGTTAAGTCAATAAAAATAAGTTAAGTCAATAAAAATAAGTTAAGTCAATAAAAATAAGTTAAGTCAATAAAAATAAGTTAAGTCAATAAAAATAAGTTAAGTCAATAAAATTAAGTTAAGTCAATAAAAATAAGTTAAGCCAATAAAATTATTCAGTGACTGCAGCATCAAAGTAGCCTGTTCTTGTGGGTTTTTGTGGCTCCCTTTTGCCGCCTTGGGTAATGGTGCGTTACTGAGGTCAAGCTATCGATCTCAGATCTCCTATGATCGATTATGGCACAAGATGCTACTTGAATTGACAAAATGAAGTCGAAAAGAATTAATTGGAAATAAATAGAAATCGGTTCTAATTGAAACTTGAGACCATTTCTGCGATGATAATATATTATGTTGTAATTGTAATTACATACTTGTTATATTATAATATTTTATTCCTTTGCAGAATTTTGAAAAATGCCAATTTCCATCAGAAATTTCAATACCCTGAAGAATTTTTGATATGTTTTGGCTTTTAACGTATTTTGCCATCTCTTAATGCTAACTTTATAAGGTTCAAATTTGAACCAAAGCAGTATTCACAAACCTGTCCTGTCACTCACTCAGTTACAACTCGCTTACGATACTGGACGCTATATAAATGGATAAGAGCTTCTTGAATTGTGCTCTTGGTATAGTTTGATATAACTTGATATATTATTAATAATGATCTTGATATAGCGCATGAGGCGCTATATGAATTGAACTAACCTTATTCGCACAATCGCATCTTTGGTGAAAGTTTTTTCAGAATTCAAATCACTTGCTGTTGATTTTATAAAGTCTGTGATTTAAGAACTGAAATGAATTATTTACGAAGCGTTGCTAGGCGTGTTTTGTCGCTAAATTGCACGAGTATTGTTGCTTTCATTATTTTATTAAATTATTTTTTAAATTATTTTTAAAATTATTTTATTAAATTAACTTTTAAATTAACTTTTAAATTATTTTATTAAATTATAAAATTATTTACCAAACGATGCGAGAGATGAGTGTATCATCATTATCATCATGTTATTTGTTTTCAGAATATAATTTTGCTGTTTGTCAGGTTAATAATCTTGTAATTATCTATAACCGCGGTAATAATTTTTTGTT
>JAJTWR010000323.1:872500-885000 GCA_021613335.1 Whitmania pigra
TTGTGCCCGAAGGCGAAGAAATAAGTTTCCGCGTGTGTTTGTAGTTTGGTGCTCAAGCGGGCCAGCTTGACCAGAGGGGCAGCGATCTGGTTGTCCCCCAACAACTGGGCAAGACTCGAAGCCACGACCCTCGTATCCCTCGGCTTGTCCCATTCCCCGTAGTGGTAGGCCACTATGTCGTAGATCTTCTGCCGATGGAAAACGTACGTGTTTCTGATTAGGGTTCTTAAGGTTTGCTTCATCTTGAAACCCTGAACGCCATGGTCGAGTTCCGATTGGGTGAGGAATTTGTGACCAGCTTGACGCGAGCAGCCCAACATGAGGGGGATGTTCGAAGGGTTCGAGTCGTGGGTGGGTGGATGAGGGGGTCCTGAAAGGTTTTTAATTAATTAATCCTTAGATAGCTTGCTTATTATAAATTTACTTTCACTAAAATCTTAGTTATATTAAGATATGTTTATTTATATTTCTAATTATTTACTTGTATTGACTTATATTTATAATTATTTATATTTATATTTAATTAGCTATATTAACATTTTAACATGATTATTATTATTATTATTATTATTATTATTATTATTATTATTATTATTATTATTATTATTATTATTATTATTATTATTATTATTATTATTATTATTATTATTATTATTATTATTATTATTATTATTATTATTATTATTATTATTATTATTATTATTATTATTATTATTATTAGTATTATTATTATTATTATTATTATTATTATTATTATTATTATTATTATTATTATATTATTATTATTATTATTATTATTATTATTATTATTATTATATATTATTATTATTATTATTATTATTATTATTATTATTATTTGCAAATATTTTACCCGGTTTCGAGAGGAATTCTGAAGACTGAGATGAAGACAAATCGATGTTGACAGACGACGACGACGATGGCGATTGTGACGACGATGACGTCATAAGACTCCCGACGTCATCAGGAAGGACGCTCTTCCTGTCCGTGGTTGGACCGAATGAAGAGAAGAACTTCGGCGGTGAAATGTCCACGGAGATCAATTCCTCCCACGGTTTCTACGGAGGCATAGAATTTCAGTTTAACTTATTTTGCGAGTCTATTGGTAGGTTAAATAATTAGTATTAAATGTAACTAGGTTAAATAATTAGTAATACATCTAATTAAGCAATCAATCAATTACCTATTTAAGCCTATTAAGTACAAGTACAACTACATCAATTATTAGGTTAAATAATTGGTTATATACATACATACATATAAATTAAGTACACTTACAACAATAATTAGGTTAAATAATTGGTAATATACACACACACACACATATATATATATATATAAATTAGTATACTTACAACAATAATTACATTAAATAATTGGTTAATTAATATACATACATATATATAAATTAAGTACACTTACAACAATAATTAGGTTAAATAATTGGTTAATTAATATACACATATGCATATAAATTAAGTACACTCAAAACAATAATTAGGTTAAATAATTGCTTAATTAATATACATACATATATATAAATTAAGTACACTCACAACAATAATTAGGTTAAATAATTGGTTAATTAATATACACATATGCATATAAATTAAGTACACTCACAACAATAATTAGTTTAAATAATTGCTTAATTAATATACATACATACATATAAATTAAGTACACTCACAACAATAATGTCTTCCCCCACCAACCTGCTTCAAGCAACCCACAAGTCTGATCGTCTGCTCCCAGAACATGGAACAATTGACCCTCTCGGAAATTTCCTTCGTGAAAGGCAAGGGGTCTTCGGACACTGCCCAACTACTGAACACTGAACCGTCGTACAAAATGGCTCTCCTGAATAGATTCTTGTCTGCAATTATTTATTGCGTTATTATTTATTTTGTGATATTTTTTTTATTTACTTATTTATTTATTTATTTATTTATTTATTTTATGAAGCGAATTCTAGGTTGCACGTTGTTGTTATTGTTAAATGTGATTTCTATGTAAGTATATCTAGCTTAGTGTGAGCAACGTTTTAATTCGATTAAATTAACAATTCACTTAAAAACGACTGAAAAATAATTAGTCGTGGTAAGTCGGTGGAAGCGTAAAAAATAATTATTGGTAAATAATTCGTAACTTATTTATGACAAGAGCTAATTTCTAATTAGGCGGGAGATTGTGAATGTTATTTATTTGCAGAGGCTCGCCTCGTTTGTGCTTGTGGCACTCGTGATAACTGAGTGAGCGATAACAGGAGATTACAGGAAGTACAGATAAAACATTAAAAATTGTCAGCAAGTATTTTTTATAATAAATAGAACAAATACTTTATAATTCGTAGAACATTTAGATAAACTCAACATAATCATAACTAAACGTACTTCAGTTGACCATTGGTAATAATAATAATAATAATAATAATAATATAATAATAATAATAATAATAATAATTAATAATAATAATAATAATAATAATAATAATAATAATAATAATAATAAATAATAATAATAATAATAATAATAATAATAATAATAATAATAATAATAATAATAATAATAATAATAATAATAGTAATAATGATAATCATCATCAACATAACCATAATCATAATAGTAATAATAAATTTTAGCTTTTTGTGAGACAGAGAATAACCATACAGCACTTTAAAATATTTTAAAAAATTTTTTTAAATTCGTTCAATTGAACGCCCAAGGAAAGTTTCAAGACCATTTTATACCTCCTTTTTTTTATATCACTTCACATATTCCACTGAACATTTTGTAATCATCATCATCATCGTCATCATCCTCATCGTCTTCATCACCATCGTCATCATTATCATTATCAGCGTTGTCTTCGTCAACGTCGTCATCAATCTCCAAAGCCACACATTCAAGCACTCAAGAATTAATTTGATGTCTCAATTCCTTAAAATTCCTGAGTGAAAGTTATCAATTTTGAGAACAGATTTTTTATTTAAAACATATTTATTCATTTAAAACTCATTTATTTATTTATTTAAAACGCATTTATTTATTTATTTTCTTTTTGGAATTGTTAATTATTTATTAATTAATTATTTTTCTGCTATTTTTAGGAAAATGTGTGGAAATTATTTTCATTTGGAAAATCCCCGGCGCCATGTTTGTTCCTTGAAGCAGACCATTGATTGAAAACCGGTTTTAATTACGCAATTATAGTAATAAATATATTGTGATAAATAAATTTTAATAAATATATTGTGATAAATATATTTTAATAAAAATATTCTAATAAATATATTTATAAAGTATAAATGATTAAAATTAAAATGTCAATTTGTGATAATAAATGAAATATATTTAAAAATTAAATTGATCATAATAGCTCGAATTGGTTTTATAGTTTGTTAATTGGATGAAATATGTGTGATCATACAAGTTTTACAAACTTAATAATAATTAAATTATTAATTGTAATTAAAAGATTGATTGTATCTTAAAATTTAATTAATTAGAAATAAGCAATTAATTGTTAATAAAAAAATTAAACGTTTTTTAAAAATATGTTGAAATTGTTTTTTAATTTGACATTTTTACTTATTTTTTTTCAATTTTCGAAATTTAAAAATATCAAATGATTTTTATGGCGCTTCCATTAAAAGCGGAAACTGATGCAAATGCGAAGAAAACTTTAATGTTGATGTTGTTGAGTTTTTCTGAACGAAATTGAGATAAATTATATTATAAAAGTATAAGGCAATATAATATAATGTATTATAATATAAAATTATTATATTTATTATAATATAAAATTATAACGTTAATTATAATTCACTCGTCGTCATGGAAACCTAAGTATGCGGAAGTTCTTGATGTGTGATTATTTTGAAGACGTTGATGATGAATGGGATAGCAATCAGAGCCTAATTTGCATAATCCAGACTTGTTGATGACGACGACGATGATGATGATGTTGATGACGATGTTGTTGTTGTTGATGATGATGTTGATGACGATGTTGTTAATGTTGATGATGCAAAGTAGTTAGGGTGGCATCGACATTATTTTAAACATATCTTTAAACACGATATTTGTAAGTCCTTGTTTTTCTGAATGTATTTTTTTCTAAAACTGCAATGATTGAACCCCAAAGATCTCAAAAAACTCAAACAGGGGGAAACTCCAGACGCCAAAGATCTGGAGAGGGGGGGTAGTTTGGATAGTCACGGTTGCTTAGCAACCCCAGGGCGGATTTACTGGCCATCTCATGATGCAGCGAAATTCAACGCGGAAGAAATATTTCTCGGGCACGTGACCGATCATATCAACCAATCAGAAACGACGTCTGACCCCGAGGCCGAGATTTCCGAGATCAGAACAATTCTTTGTATTTTTTAAATTTCAACAATTCTTTGCATTGGAGAATACAGAAGAAGTAGAAGTTGCAAATGGATCGCCAAAAATTTCATAAAATGTGATTTCATAAAATTAATTTGACTATGTTATTTATTAAAATGATTTTAAAAAATGAAACAATGTTTAATACAAACTGAAATTTAATTTAACTGATAGAAATTAACTGATTAAATTGAATTGATTAAAACAACGACAATAGCCACTGTTGAGGTGTCAAGTTTTAGAAATAAAAAATTGAAAAAGTTTATTAAGAATAAAATATGGGAGGTGGATGGATGGAAGGATTAATATGTGGATGAATGGGGGATGGAAGGATTAATATGTGGATGGATGGAAAGATTAATATGTGGATGGATGGAAGAATTAATATGTGGATGGATGAAAGGATTAGTATGTGGATGAATACGAATGGATGGAAGGATTAGTATGTGGATGAATATGGATGGATGGATGGAAGGATTAGTATGTGGATGAATACGGATGGATGGAAGGATTAGTATGTGGATGAATATGGATGGATGGATGGAAGGATTAGTATGTGGATGAATATGGATGGATGGATGGAAGGATTAGTATGTGGATGAATATGGATGGATGGAAGGATTAGTATGTGGATGAATACGGGGATGAATGGAGGTTTTGTTGAAATATTTGCACTTCGATGCGCTCCATTGCTTCCTCCACAAACAACGTTTCACTTCACGCCTGATTAAGTTGATTAAATAGAAATATTTAATATTTTATATTTTATTCCGTTTAACTATTTTTTTTTATATTATTATCAAATTCTCTTGCTACTATTTATTTTACATTGGTTGTAAAATGTTCCAATTACCTTAAATTGTGTAATTTTGGTTCTAATAAATTGTTTTAAAAGATAAATTTTTATGATTGTTTGCGCCAGAATTAATTTAAAATTGTTATCAATGCAAACAATTTTTACAACTAATGTACTCGTTAAAATATTATTGATTATTATTGACTATTATTGATTTATATGCATGCTTTGTTCATATTTTTAGTGTAATTTGAATTTGTTTCAAGCGAACATGGTTAACAAATGGTTATTATCCAAACATTGCATTGTTTGTCAAGTAACATTTAACAATACGAACATTATTTGGTTTATTCCTATTCCACCCCTAACCATCCGTAATAGCATCCTCTAGACATGTTTCAGAGGATGATGGAGCCATTTGTATTCATTTATATCCCTGCCATCGCACGGAGTTGATTAATGGAAAACACACACACACACACACGGAGATATCAACGTTCAAGGTGCATGAAATTGAGATTTCCGTCCAAATAATAGTCAGATGACACGGGCTTAATAACGGAGGCTTTATGGATCAATTTGTCAAAGAACTGCTGCTAATAGCAGTCCGACTTTGTGCCGTCGAGAAGATCTTACAGTGGATCAGTGACCTTAGTTTCTCATCACTTTTGTTTACTTTGCCATGAAACCGGTATTACAAATTGTAATATCATCAGTTGATTTGAAATTATTATTATTATTATAATGTGTGGCTTATTATTATTATTATATTATTATTATTATTATTATTATTATTATTATTATATTATTATTCTGCCTCATCTTGAGACAACGATACGATTAATCATCTGCCATTAAATTCTGAATTCATATTTGCATCACTTAACTTAACCTAATCCTGTCACGCACCATTTCTCAACTACTTTCAACTACCATTCCATCAACCAAACTGTTGTCAACCAAAGCAGAACCAGTGGCTTGAAATGAGTTCTCTTCTGCTTAAATCCTCCACTTCAGTGAAAAGTGTACGTGAAAATGTCTAAAAGTGGAAAAGAAGAAAAAAAAACAATTTACAAACGCTAGTTTCGCTCGTCATGATTTATTTTCTGATCACTTCGAACTTAAATGCAATTTAAAAACAAAAAACCGAAAATAATTTTTATGATTCTTAAACGTGGTTCGGCAATGCAAAAGGCGCGCGTTAGTCGGATTAATGGAATGAAATGTGGCAGATTTTTAAGTAAGCTGTCAATGAGCATCTACTTAGATATCCTTATCGAAGCATGTGCTGATATCCACAGATACCATCGTCATCGTCATTGCTATCATTTTCAGATTTCTTATTTCTGAAGTCGAGTATTTCTGGATGACTTTGAGGAATAAATATGGATAACCTGGATCGTGCGAAAAATAATAATAAATGGGTATCATATCCTGAAGAAGACTAATGGCCAGGTTTAGTTGGAGGCCTGAGCAGACACGAGATCATTGGCGCTGATAAGGAAAGTGAAAGATGTCTCTTCTTATATTCGGCGAAAGAGTAGAAAAAATCAATGGAAGTTGTGTGGAAACTTGGAATGAATGGAGTATTTTTTCCAAGGAAATGCCGTGAAAACCCTCTCAAACTCGAATACATTTGGATTGTGGATTGAAATCGAAAGATTTTCATTCACGTCTCATTCCATGCAAGCCATAAATTTCACTCGTCTGTGGCAAAAAAATGATTTACAATCGTCATCTGAGAATGTCCTTTTGGTTTACACTATGTGAAATTATCTTGTTCTATTAATATTATTATTATTAGGCTAGATTAAAGTTGTAAATTAATTGACCATAAATTGTAAATTAAATAACCACAAATTGTAAATGAATTGAAATGATTTTTCTTAGAAAGTGTGAAACCAAGTCAAATGCTTTGAAATGAGAGAATAATTTAACAGCATCTTAACAGTCTTCCTTTGATGTAAGACGATTTATGAAATATTCTTTTGGAATGATTTGTGGTCTTAAGTAAATAAGTAGAATAAATAAATAAATACATTAAATAAATACTTAAATATAAATTAATTATTGGTGACAACTTTAATAACTTGAATTGAATACAAAAATATATACAATTTAGTCATTAATTAAATAAATGCAATTTAATCATTAATAACAACTGTAACATTAACTGTAAAACTGCTCAATTATGCAGCAACCAAAAATCTGTTTATACCCAACAAGGCACGTCTATAAACAGGCAATAATTTCCCCATCAGTGAAATGAATCCTCACGAAACATGCCAACTTCTCATCAATGAATAGCAAAGGAACTTCAGGAAAATTCTCAACTAAAATAGTTTTTTTTTAAAATTTCCTTTGACATAAGTCGTTGAAATGGTTATGATTAACTCGTTAACATTAATTAATATTAGTTAACATTAGTTAACATATTACAATCGATTAAATAAACCGCTGCAGTAAATATAGTTCGAACAGGCGAAGGTTCTGAAAGATGTTAAAATTTGAGATTTCATATCTTGAAGAAGACTAATGGACAGGTTTAGTTGGATGCCTGAGCAGACACGAGATCATTGGCGCTGATAAGGAAATTGAAAGATTTCTCTTCTTATATTCGGCGAAAGGTGGAAAAATCAAATAAAATCTATTTCCTTTAAAATAAGTCGTTGTGTTAATTAACTCATTAACATAAATTAACATTAGTTAACATATTACAATTGATTAAATAAATCGCTGCGGTACATATATTGTTCAAGTATTGCGAACTCTCTCATTATCTATCGCATGATTACATGCGGCATTTTCACTTGCGTTTGTAATAATAATAATAATAATGTGTAAATAATGTATAAACTTAATAAATATAATTATAATATATAAAAAATACATAAACGCAATAATAATAATGGTAATAATAATAATATAGTGATCTAATTTGGCGCCACATGCACAGAATCAGGTCGTTATTGTAAAAAGCATTATCTTGCCGTAGGGATACGTTGTCCAACAAATCTTTTTTGTTTGTGTTAACATTTTGATTGAAAACTTCCTATTTATTTTATTTAGCTGGTTGTTCAGACATTTATTATTGATTGAAGTTTATTAGAAAGGACAAAATAATTAGAAAACACAGATTTTACGTTTTAATCCCTAATTTATTTAGATAATCTTTAGTTATTTAAAGTCTTTTCAGAAATATGATTCCGATGCAAATGTATTAGTTGTCGTTATTGTTGATGCTGTTGTTGATGTTGTTGTTGTTGATGTTGTTGTTGTTGTTGTTGTTGCTGTTGTTGTCGTTGTTGTGGTTGTTGTTGATGCTGTTGTTGATGATGATGTTGTTGTTGATGTTGTTGTTGTTGTTGATGTTGTTGTTGCTGCTGTTGCTGCTGTTGTTGTTGTTAAACTTTTTTGAACCTTCGATAAATGATTGCAATATTTTTAGGAGCCCATTAATCAATCTTACAAAGATTTTCATTAACGATCGTAAACGCCTGTTATTTTAAAACAACCTGGCAGAGCTTCATTCGACCTCAGCCATCATTAACACAAGGTCAACAAGCTGCCACAAGGGATGCATAACCTTATTATCATATTAAATTAATATTACCATATTATTATCATAATTAAATTAATATTATCATACTATGGTCATAATTAAATTAATATTAATGAAGGTACTATTATAAATTAGAAATAATTATAAATACTAAAAATAAATTTCTAAAAACAGCCAATGATAAAAGACCACCAAGACAACCATGCACTCATACATTCTTTGGAACCATTCCAAATTGGGACTAAATTTCATCATACTTGCCAACAAAATGAAGACGTAATTTTGTTATAATAAATTGATAATGCATCATCATCACCATCATCGTCATCATCGTCACCATCATCATCATCATCATCATCGTCATCATCGTCACCACCACCATCATCGTCCTCTTCATCACTTTATAATTATTGCTCTCATTTTCTTCCGAGATATTTCATCACGCAATGGCAGTGATTTTATTGCCAATGGCCTGAAAATTGTACGTTTCAATGTGCATTTTTCGTTAAAGTTTTTATTTTGGAGGTACGAAAAATTAATTATTAATTAGATAAACAATTGAATAAATTAATTAAAAATTAATTCGTAAGCTTCTCTATGTATATGAATTTAGCTTCAAAACTTAGTAATAATATAATTATCAATAGTAACAATTAATATTAAAGCAACAAATGCGATTGAAACGTGATTGATTGATTGATTGATTGATTGCCAGTACGACATTCACGTTTGGGTTTCCCCAGTATGAGGGCGGTAAGAAACAGCAGTGGTTAAACACGTATGCTGTGTTTCGGTCTGCACTGGCAGATAGCGTCCACGGGAAGTGGCACTAAATAAATTAATGGACGCTAAATAATTTACCAGGCGATAATAGTGCTTTCACATCACACTTAGACATATAAAGCACTCCAAATGGCGGTTAATTACCCAAGTATTTGAATCCAATTTAAATTTTTAGACAAAACCATCCTTCATAAACCTCTCTAAACCAGCTTGCGCTTGCATGTCAAATCTTAACGAAATGGCTTTAGTCGTTGAGTTATGATTTATAAAAACCTGAAATAAATTCATATTTATTCCTTACTTTTTAAATTATAATTTTCTGACAACATTGCAATTTGTCGGAGAAATTCGAGATTAGTTAAGTTAAATGAATTCCAAAATGCTGTCATTGCTGCTACGATGACGTGGCTTGTCTTGACACAACATGACATGGCTTTGGCTTGACGTGACGTGAGAGACTGACAGGCACTTATTTGAGTTGCTTTTCTTGTTCCCGGCTTGATGAATTGTTCAGAGTAAGCACTCAATCTGCCAAAGTTTTCATCAATTCCAAAGAATTGCTTTTTTGTTCAATCAATGCTGTGATTTCAGAATCTCGATGTTTTCACAGTTTCTCTTGCCAAACGATTCGTAATAAGATTTTCTCGCAAATGCGCTTATTTGTTTCAAAATTTCGAAGCTTTTACGATATTTCGCTTGCAGAAGAAATCATAATTAAAATCATAACTAGAATAATAACTAAAATCATAATTAAAATCATAATAATAATTGCCGAATTTGAATAAAAAAAGAAAAAGAATTTATAAAAAAATTTTATTCGCATTTCTTGTTGACTTTCTTGAAAGTAATAAACATTCAAAATGAAGAAAGAGCTGTGAACAAACATGAAGAATTCAACAAAAGATTTTGTGAAGTTCTTATTGATGGTTATCTCTTCATTGCATGTTGGACATCAATTCTATGCTTTGGTGATTTCGAAGATTCATCATTTTCAGCATCATCCTCATTGTTATCGCCATCACTATCATCATCATCGTCGTGGCGCCATCTACATCGTCATCATCATCATCACCATTTCTATCACCACAATTCACCACCAGCATCATTAACATTACCACGAATAACAACAACAACATCATCATCATCATCATCATCATCATCATCATCATCATCATCTCATCATCATCATCATCATCATCATCATCATCATCATCATCATCATCATCATCATCATCATCATCATCATCATCATCATCATCATCATCATCATCATCATCATCATCATCATCATCATCATCATCATCCATCATCATCATCATCATCATCATCATCATCATCATCATCATCATCATCAATCATCATCATCATCATCATCATCATCATCATCATCATCATCATCATCATCATCATCATCATCATCATCATCATCATCATCATCATCATCATCATCATCATCATCATCATCATCATCATCATCATCATCATCATCATCATCATCATCATCATCATCATCATCATCATCATCATCATCATCATCATCATCATCATCATCATCATCATCATCATCATCATCATCATCATCATCATCTTAAACGTCGAAGCAAGCTTTGGATTTAAAGCAGACTGGAAAGAAAAATGGAGCAATCAACGGATGAGACGTGGCCTGTTGACAAACTCAACTCAATACAAACTCAATACAAACTCAGCACAAACTCAATACAAACCATACCTTTATAAGAGAACTGACAACTTTTACCAAATCGACAACTGATTTTTGGCTGATAAATATAATTTCTGCTTTCTTAAATGCGGAATTTCGAATCTCGAATTGTCTTTGGAATCAAATAAGGGCGGCAAAATGGAGTTTTTACATTTACAAATAACCAATAAATATTTAACATTTCAAAACAAATAAATATTTAACATTTAAGAACAGACAATTATTTAACATTTAAGAACAAATAATTATTTAACATTTAAGAACAAATAATTATTTAACATTTAAGAACAAATAATTATTTAACATTTAAGAACAAATAATTATTTAACATTTAAGAACAAATAATTAATTAACATTTCAAACCTTTTCCTAAAAAATCTCGCCCTACTTGAGCTAAAAATAATTAATCTTTCCTTTAAAATCTCCTGAAAAAAAGTCGAGATTAATTGAACGGAGTGGTTTAATAAGAGAAAATCTTTTTATTTTTCCAAACAAAACACGAAAATCCAAGGAGTCTTTTCGAATGCTTTACGTCGCTCAGGGATTAATTAGGCAATCTGCATCCCGGTCGACATGAGCCCTGTGGATACGCAACTAAATAAGGGTCCTTTGATGCTTTGAAAGCAATATTTATCTCCCTCTCAGTTCCTCGAAACGTCCGTCGACAGCCATTCGCAGTTTTTGAAACGTGAAAATCCATCAGAAAAAATCCTTAAGAAACAGCTTCTCCTTGCTTCCAATTTTCAGATGAAAAAAAATAAAAAACTGATTCTGCTCGATTAATGCCTCTTTTTTTGTTGTCGAAATGGGATGCTGGAATAATTTCAAAATAAAATTCCAAAAAAAAAGACAAATTCTCCACTTTTATTTGTTTAAATCATTATATTTATTTATTTAAATCACTATATTTATTTGTTTAAATCACTATATTTATTTATTTAAATCACTATATTTATTTATTTAAATCACTATATTTATTTATTTATTATAGACGATTTTTGCCCCCTTTTCTCTGGGACATATGGACAAACAAAAATAATATAATGTCATGAAAGTAGTAATTATTTTCAATAACAACTGAAAAGGATGTAAATTGCCTAAAATCATTAAATTCTTGTTAAAATTCGTTTGAAAATTGAAAAAAAAAATTCATTCGGACGAACTGACAAGTCAAATGTCAAGGGAACTAAGCAGATGTGTCCAATGGGAGGATTGTTTATGTTGTCCAG
>JAJTWR010000323.1:887500-902500 GCA_021613335.1 Whitmania pigra
GCGATCTATAAAAGAGATTTTGTTTCCTGAAAAATTTTTGAATTTAATTTCACAGAAGGTCGTAACTTATAACTGATTGTCTTTATTTTTTTTTTTAGTTTGACGGGAAAAAATTTAAAAACCAAATGAACCGCCCTCTGATGTCTTCATCTTTCATCTGCAAATGGTTGGATGGATCAATTGTGAATATTAATATACTAATGAATATTAATATACTAATGAATATTAATGTAATAATGAATATTAATGTCATAATAAATATTAATGTAATAATGAATATGAATGTAATAATGAATATTAATGTCATAATTAATCAATATCCATTTAAAGTTATAATTAAATCGAGTTCATGTTACAATGGTCTTGTTGATATTTTTAAGTGTTCATAAAAATAAACGTATCAAACGATCCAGTTATTGTGAAAAATAAAACTCGAAAAAAAATGTTTTTTTCAAAAAATGGAATAAAATATTGTTGCAAGCTTTATGCAAAAAAAGTAAATCTTTGATCTAGTCCTTTTTGATTGATTGAGAGAACAAGAATGAAGTAAATTAAAGCTCACAGACAAAAACACCAAGACAAACATACAAAGACAAAGACAAATAAAGACATGTACACATATTGACAGACACCAGAAGAGATGCAACCTAAAATGTTGAATGAAAAGGCAGATGAAGGAATGAAGGAATTTGTTGTTAAAAATAACTTATTAGCTCTGATGGTGTTCTCATGTCATGATACACGATGCATGATGCATGCTTACTGACAAATGATGCATGATGCATGCTTACTGACAAATGATGCATGATGCATGCTTAATGATAGATGATGACGTACTTTTATGAAACCGAAATTTGAACAAATTGAATGATAGTTTGATGCCTGGAAATTGCTTGGAGACATCATCATCATCATCATCGCCATCACCATCACCATCATCGTCATCGTCATCATCATCATCATGGTCATCAAGTTCCGGGAAAAAATCAGAATCAAAAGTTGAATGAGAATTTATTAGCCTCTGTAAATACAATACATACAAATAATGAAATATAAATTATCTAAAATACTTAAATAAAATTATATTCAAATAATTAAATAAAATTTAGAAATGTTGGTAAGTTCAAACGAATGAAATAAAAAAAAATTAATTCATCAAATGAATTGTCACAAAAATCGAATGATGAATTAATTCATAGGCGTTCCACTTCAACTCCTGTCGACAGGCAAATAAGTTTCCAGTTTTGAATTCATTCTGGCAAATGTTTTCAACGCGGCCATTTTAATGACGTCATTTTTCAGTCTCGATTGCAATTCGAAATCCAAAGAAAATCAAATTAGAGAACAAATGTTTAATTATTTTTTAAAATTATTTTTTTAATTATTTCTCAAAGAATAGCTAAAAGATTTTCTCCTTGAAAAACTGTTAAAATTTTCAAGATATATTTTCGCGGGAATTTCCAGGACTTAAAGTGAAACCGAAACTGCTAATGTCCCCGTAGGGGAGTTTATTATGACTTCAGGTATTTTATGGCTCGTGTTGCTTGCAGGTGATTATGATAATGATCACTTAAGTTGAGGATGATTATGATAGTGATGATGGTTAGTAGTAAGTGATGTTTCTGATTTTGTGAGTTTCAAATCGTTGTATGTGGATTGAATAAATTTTTATTCTTTGGAAATACTTAGATACAATGTTATTATTATTATTATTATTATTATTATTAGTATTATTATTATTATATTATTATTATTATTATTATATTATTATTATTATTATTATTATTATTATTATTATTATTATTATTATTATTATTATTATTTAAATTGTCAATACAAAATAATAAATCAAATTTTAACACCCTCCTTCCTTTCAAACAGCATTCAGATTTTCCAAATGAGTTTCACTTTCAGTTTCACCATTTAGTAATTTTAATTTTTTAATATTTTAATAATATTTTCAAGTTGAATTGTTGACCTCAGTTTTAAAGTCTTTCCACAATGCAGAGGTTTAAAAGCTGAAATGAATTTATACGAGTTCCAGCTCAAAAGCGGGATTAGGCAGACGACATCTCCATTTGATTCATGGTTTGATATATTATCAAATAACCATAATTCATTTATTATTAATAATATTTATTGTCAAATAAGCATAATTCATTTATATATTGTCAAATAAACATAATTCATTTATATATTGTCAAATAAACATAATTCATTTATATATTGTCAAATAAACATAATTCATTTATATATTGTCAAATAAACATAATTCATTTATATATTGTCAAATAAACATAATTCATTTACATATTGTCCATTCAAATAAGTAAATAGTTGATAATTTGATAAATTATAAAAAAATACATTAAGAACATTTTATCAACAATTTATAAAAAATACATTAATAATAATTTATCGACAAATGATAAAAAATACATTAATAATAATTTATCAACAAATTATAAAAAAAATACATTAATAATAATTTATCAACAAATTATAAAAAAATACATTAATAATATTTTATCAATAAATTATAAAAAAAAATTCATTAACAGAGTCTAAGTTATTACCTAGCACTCCCAGTCGATAGTTGAGTGTGACCACCATCACGTGACCAAATGCCGCCATGACACTTCCGTCATAAGCATTTCCGGTTCCCGATTCGAACGACTCGCCATGAATGAACAAAATGACTGGAAGGAGGTCTGTGTCGTTTTTTGCTGTTGAAAATAATTTCGGAATATTTAAATAATTAAATGATTAAATTTTTAAATATTTAAATAAATAACAATTTAACAAGATAAATGGAACTAAGTAAATTCCGTCTTAAGTAAGTATTTATTCATATTTATATATGTAATTTCATAGCTGATATATATAATCTCGGAACACCGCTTAATATAATTTCAAAAATTTTTAATATTCAATAATTGATTATTTAAATAATTTTAGGAATATTTAAATAATTAAACATTAAAATAAATAACTAAGTTTTGTGTAAATTATTTATTTATATTTATATTTGAAATATTTTCCTTTGTGACGGAAAACCTATTCAGATTAATATAATATAATATAATATAAATAATAATTTCGTTGTAATTTTCTGATAATTTCAGGAAATGGTCGGAATGAAAGTATGCCCTGTCACGTGGTAGCTGCCGCTGTACATCAAGAGCTGGCTGTTAGAAATACGATCTTGCATTGTGGGGCTTCAGAATCATCTGTCTCGCATCAGTGACGTCACGATATTGATGACGTCACCAACCCCAATAAAGATGCTCGACTGGTGCTGTTGCTACGTCAGGATAAGCAAGCGATAATTATGGACGCATCCTTTTTTCATCCATCTACTTATTCATCCGTTCATCCATACACCCACCCATCCATCCACCCATCCATCCACCCATCCATCCGTTCATTCATCCACCCGTTCATCCACCCATCCATCCATTCACCCAGTCCGTCCACCGGCCGCCTGTCCGACAACCAATCAATCAATCAATCAATCAATCAATCAATCAATCAATCAATCATTTAATTAATCAATCAATCAATCCATTCATTCATTCATTCATCCCTCCATCCATTCATCCATTTATTCAGCCATCTATTAAACTTCCAACGGAGACTGGCCGCAACATACGAGTTACACCAGAAGGCGCATAAATAAGAGAGACATTGAAAATAACGAGAGGATGTTTTCTTTTCAATAATCACTCCAACGTCGTAAAGTACCGGGGTCTCCCCCCAAAAATCCCTAGACGGGTGTGGTCCTCGTAAAAATGCAAACATCCCGCCAAGGTTTCTGTCTAATTTCCGCGAAAATTTATGCTCGAGACGAAAATAACGAGATTTTGTGACTAGAATTTCATTAAAAATTGTCGAAAATTTAATATTTAAAACGTAAAATTCAACATTAACAAGTTGTAGTTGTATTAGATTGCTATTATTGATAATCAATTAATTAATAATTGAAAGATTAGCGCGATAATTGCAGCGGTTGGCGGTTATCAAAAGGTAACTCGTAAATGTAAATTCCTTGCGAGGTCAAAAAACCACGGAGGTATTCCGAAAGAAAAGCACGTATCTCTTCATTCCCGCTCACAATGGCTTTTAGCGAGCCCTGATTTACAGCCACCGGCTCCGTCTGAATGGGATTTGAACCTCCACAATTCAGACGACACCATATCCGAAACTTTTTGTGACCAGAGGAGCATGACTTTGATTCAGGGAGGTAAATATTTTTCCGCTCGGCTGCCTCAAAGTGGTCGAGCAAATGGTTCGTGTTTATTGGACGAGGTTAGTTCTAAATCAGCCCTAATCCCTGCATCTGCACGATTACGACCCACTCGGAAATGATGGAGTGAACATCAACAAACTTTTACAGATACTAACTCAATCTGCTTTTCAACCTCTTTAAATAGTACCTCTTGATGTGGTACTGCGGTTTGCAATGCCTTTAGACACTTTTCGGTATGGTGAGGCTTGCAATGTCATTAAATGTGTGTGAGCAAATGATGATTTAAAATTAACTTTTATTAAGTGTTAATGTTTTAAATTTAATGTGTTGGCAAATTTAATAATGAAGACAACATGAAAGTGTTTGTTGTGACATTGCAAATTGTGATGTTTCGCTTTTTATCCTTGATTTAAAAGAAAACACAGAATAAATTACAATAATAAAGAAATTACACAAATTACAAGTACAATATTAAATAAATTACATGAATTACAAGTACAATATTAAATAAATTACATAAATTACAAGTACAATATTAAATAAATTACATAAATTGCAGGGACAATAGCAGTAAACAATTTAAATGTTCGAAAGTATTTTTATTTGTGTAAAATAAATTTAATGTTTTTATTATGACGTCACGAAAATTTTCATTGTTTTTGATAATGCTTTCGTTATTTCAGTAATATTTTTTTTTAAAAACTTTGTTTTATAATTCAGAGTTAAAATTTAAATTTTAAAATTAATGAAAATAAGACATTAATGTTATTTTTAAATCTTTTGGCAAAAACATCAAAAAATCGTGAAAGAAAATAACTTAAATTAATGTAAATGTCACAATAGTCAAAAAAAAAAAATTAATTAGAGTAAATATATTCTATATACGATTAATGTAATATAATGAGATATATTAACTAATATAATATTTACTTTAATAAATTAAACTAACAAGTTAATTATAGTAAGTTTACCAAATTTTAGAGAAAAAAATGAAATGGTGTCAAAAATACAAGAAGAATATGAAAGATTATAATATCATAACACTGTATTAATACATACCTTATATTATAGGGCTTATAATATCATGAAATTATATTAATATTTACATTATAATATCATAACATTATATTAATTCCCACCTCATCTCACCATAAAATTGTAATAATATACGCATTACAATATCATGAACGATGTATTTATTGGAACGAAAGGAAAATAAATAAATAAATAAATAAACAAATAAATTAATGAATGTTTCATGGTTGCCTTCTTCCTCTTGATAAGGGGAAGTGCATATCTGCATTTCAATCAAGAAAACAATCAATAAGTCAGTCATTGCCAGGAATTCATCCATTTCTCTTCGCGTCATCTCAGCTGGAATGAAAAAGTAGTATTTCCTGCTTATGTTTACGTTTTATTACTGCTAGTGTTATAATTAACATTGTTATTAATATTAATATTAATACTAATACTATTAATAATAGTATTGTTATTATTGTTGTTATTATTATTATTACTGTTGTTGTTGTTAGTTTTAATATGTTAACGTTAATCATGTTTGGTATTGATTTTTTATAATTAACATTATGTTGTAACATCGATCAGTTATTGTACTATCGATCTGTTATTATACTGATTGCTGTTGTATTATTAATTGGTTCTTGAATAATTAATTTGATGTTGAATAATTATTATTATTATTATTTTGTTTTTGGTTTATGAGTTTATTGAATCAAACAAACAAGCCGTTATATAACCAGAATAAAACAAAAGGGAAAAGTAAATAAATTCAAATAAACCCAAAGGGCCAGCCTTAAGGAAACACTCGCTTCCGCTGTCGGACTGACCCTGAAAGTAGTTGTATAGTGTACTTTGATTGGTTGATTAATGTCATAAATAATTAATGGAGGAAACTAAAATTTAATTTCTTTTGCAGCTGTGCAATTTCAAATGGGAGGACACATATTCCTTTCTCAAATGCATAATAATATCAGCAAAAGCAACTTCAACAACAACAATAATAACAACAATAGTTATAATAACAACAATATTATTATAAATTCAATAAAAGTAGCGAAATAAATGTAATAAGTTTTCAAGCATTTTATATATAAATGTAAAATCTTTAAAATTGCTTTAATTATTGTTGAAAAAGACATGAAAGCAACGAAAGTTCAGAAAATAAAAAATAAAATAAAGGAATTCTTGCTTCTTTCAAGTCGAGAATTTCATGCAATACACAAACATTCTTTTGAATTATTTCGTAATTGTATGTTCTTTTGTATTACTTCCTAATTGTATATTTCTTTTGTATTACTTCGTAATTGTATATTCTTTTGTATTACTTCCTAATTGTATATTCTTTTTTTTCCATTCGGCATTTCCTGTGACCGACTCTTGACGAGTTTGAGGATTGCATGACAACAAGACAATAAGAAAATAAAATTAAAATACAAAAATTATCTTCTTCATTTTATCACACTAATTTGTAATTTATATTTTCTTCTTTATTTAATATTTAATGTTTTTAAACATTCGATTCTTTTCCAAAAAATCAATTGATTATAATGATAATTTTCCAGCTTCACTTTCATCATATTTCTGATGCTTCCAGGGAAATTTTAGCGTAATTTTTAATAAATTCAAATTATAGAATTAAGATTATAAAAAAAAATATTACAGAACAAAAACTTACAAAACTTTATATTACAAAATACAAATTACAGCAACATATTGCAAAATACAAATTACAAATCCAGTCTTTGTATTCTTTCAAATAATTTTAAGAAATATCTTCATTTTAACGCCCAACTATTTTTAGTACTTAAAATATTTTTAAAAGTATTTTTAAAATTAAATCTTCTTAACTTATTTTTGAACGACCTCTTTCAATATTAAATGGGACTTCATTTATCAGCTAGTACGAACATTAAATTAAATAATGTCCTAAATAATAAATGCTTTCAATCTGTAACTTAATAAACATTAATTAATAACCTTAATTTAATCTCATAAATACAAAAATACAAAAATCAATAAACAATAAAATTAACAAATAAAGATTTATTGATCTTCAGTCAAATAAAATAATAATTATTTATTTTATTGCAGCATCAATTACATATTTTAATTTCTTATTATTAACTCAACAATCGCCTATTTTAATTTATTTACTCTTTATTATACCATCAATTAGACAAAAAGAGTCAGAATATAGAGGCATTGCTCCCACAGGTGTCTGACGAATTGCCAGGATCAGAGGTTTGGGGTATGGCGAGCCCATAAAACATATTACCCCCCTCATGCTCAGTCATATCGGAGCATCTGCAAAAAATATTTCCCGCCACTAACAAAGTTAGCACGCTCGAGTGATTTGCAGCTTCGTTCGTTAATTGACGTAAACAGAGTCATTTTTGACGCGTCAATCGACTTAAATTGAGTCATGTGATGGAGTAACAATTTAATGAATTGAATTGAATTAAATTAAATTAAAATTAATGATTTAACATAATCGATGAACATTTAAAAGAGTTCAAAGAATTTAACGATTTAAGAGGAATTTAGAAACAAAATCACCACAAAATTTGAAAACGAAATGACCTTTTACGCGTGGTTGATTTTCAGACTTAACAGAGAAACTGGAAAAGATCGGCTTATGGACTGATCGCTCGAAAGAAACGAACCGAATCACTTCGGTAGTTTGGTTTTTCCCGCGTTACTTTTCACGTGGAAAGAATTTCACGTTGCTAGAGGAATTTGACCCGAGATCATAAATCTTGAAACTGAGTCATCAAGTTGAAATCACTGAACCGTGACGAGATTTCTGGCTGCTAAAAACGAAAAATTCACTCTTGGGAAAAATTCCTGATTTTGTTCATCGAAACGGGTTATTTACGATGTAATTAAATTTTAGTTAATAAATTCATTGATTTAATTTAGTTGCTTTATTTTAGTTAATAAATTCATTGATTTAATTTAGTTGCTTTATTTTAGTTAATAAATTCATTGATTTAATTTAGTTGCTTTATTTTAGTTAATAAATTTAAGATTATCTTGAAGATCCAAGGTGTAAAAAGTATTAGATACAGAAATGTATGTATTACATTTGATATTTGAAATATTACATTTTATGTTGCATATATTATATTTTATATTTTATAAATTATATTTTATGTTGTACATATTATATTTTTATATTTGATATATTATATTTTATGTTGAATATACTAAATTTTATTTTCAATATATTACATTTTATGTTGCATATATTATATTTTACATTGCACATGCATGACATTACATTGCATTATTTCCAGTCGACATTAAGTTTGTAAGCACTAGAACGTCCTGGTAATTCTTCTAAAGCATTATTTTCGATACTTTTGCGAACAATTTCACCTCATTTGCTTTCATTATTGAAATCAATCTTCTGCCAAAATTGGCGCCAAAAGAAACGCAATTATTTCTAACAGCGCCAAGTCGTAGTTTATCATTTCATTGCAGCAAACGTTTCATGCGATTTGTGTGGTCCAAAGCATTAAGCGAATGACATGTGCAGTCCGTCATAAAAAATAATAATTACGTTTAAATATTATTTTAATGCAGTGAAATTGTTGAACGAAAGATGAACAAAATAAATTACAAAGAGGCAATGAGGACATCTTAAGCATGGAAGTCAACATCTAATTGATGCAGGAAAATAAATAATAATAATAATAATAATAATAATAATTAATATTTAATTAATTATTAATAACAAGTAACGTAAACCGTCTTGTATAAACAATAAGAATTATTATTGTAATTAATCGTTACAGTTATTAACTGATGAATGCAAATCTAAAGGCATGTAATTAGTTAATTTATCGCATTGAAATTATTTCGTTATTTCGTCAATAATTACAACTTACAATCTCTTTATAATTACATTATGTCGTTAATAATTACAATTTAAGAACTTTTCAGCTTTAAAAAAACGAAAAATTAAAATTATCGAACGTCTCAAACTCAGGAAACAAAAAATATTTTCACAGAAACAACTGAAAATTAATACGAAAAAAAGTGTTTAAACCTTTGAAAAGTTTCAGTTACAATCGAATAAATGCCTCAATTGAAACCTTCCTTAATTAATGGCGCTGAATTGCACAAAAATAACTTGTATTTAAGGAATCTAATTATAGTTCGGATCTAATTATAGTTCGAATCAAATATTTTCACTGCTGGAAATTTGTCGTCAATAACTCATGAATATTTATGAGTCCCTCTCCGAGGATAAAAAGTGGTGACTTTCAACTGAACGCATTTACAAATAACGACGACGCAAATCATTTTCGAAATTTTTTTTTAAAAAAGGATAAATGAATAATAATAATAATAATAATAATCATAATAATAATAATAATAATAATAATATAATAATAATAATAATAATAATAATAATAATAATATAATAATAATAATAATAATAATAATAATAATAATAATAATAATAATAATAATAATAATAATAATATAATAATAATAATAATAATAATAATAATAATCATAATAATAATAATAATAATAATAATAATAATAATAATAATAATAATAATAATAATAATAATAATAATAATAATAATAATAATAATAATAATAATAATAATAACACAAAATAACAACAATAATAAGGAAAACCTGTCAAATAACTCAAATTTCCTTGTAATAGCATATCAAAATGTTAAATCAGAATTGAATTTCGATGAAAATGATAATAATTGCATTTAATAATAATCAAAAAAATTAATAATAACTATTCATTTAATTAACAAAATTAATTTAAAAAAATTGATAATTTGAACAAACGAAATAAAGGAGCTTGTGGAAAAACGAGGCAACATTTAATCGAACACTAATATTATTATACCAACAATGATTAGCATAATAAATAAATAAATAAATATAAATAGATATAAATAAATATAAATATGAATAAAATTAAATTAAATTAAAAATAACAATAGCAATCCTGATGGATGTCGGATTTAAGAAGAATTTCAGAGTTTTTGATTAAAATTTTTTTTTTAAATTTAGATTTAAGATGAATCGGTCATCTGTTGTCCTCCTTTTCAATTCAACATTTCTTTGGAGTACTTTGGTCACAATCGAGACATGCGTAATTGCATGTGTTGCGCAACAAGATGAATTGTTGGGACAGCGAGGTGAACGGTAAGACAAATTGACGAGCAGATCAACGAAATAATTTAGCAACAAGAAGAAATGTTGGAGCAACATTCAGAACGAATGCTGAAGTCTTAGTTTTGATAAAGTTTAATTATTAATAAGTAATGATCATTAATGATAAATAATGTGTAATAACTAATAAATGATGGGTAACAATTAATAAATAAATGGTAATAATTAATAAATAATGTGTAATAACTAACAAATGATGGGTAACAATTAATAAATAAATGGTAATAATTAATAAATAATGTGTAATAAGTAACAAATGATGGATAACAATTAATAAATAAATGGTAATAATTAATAAATAATGTGTAATAACTCATAAATGATGGGTAATAATTGATAAATAAATTGTAATAATTAATAAATGATGGGGTCATTAAGGACTCCTGATGAGGCTTTCTTATGAATTTTGCATCACGAAATCATCCAGGCAACAACATGCGATGTTACATTCCTGTTGTTTTAATAACAAATATTTTTCAACAACAATATCAATAACACTTTCATTTAACAGCAAGAGTAATGTTGTTAATAGTGACAATAAATAAATGTTAGACACAATATTAAAAATAATAGTAATAAGAAAGACAATAATATTAACAATAATAATAATAATAATAATAATAATTTATATATTTTATATGTCTCAGTGACAAGTTAGGACCTTGATACTTGAAGATTAAAATTCTTGAACTTCACTTGCTCAACAGCACTGAGGGCTTGAGTAATCTTCATTGTCTTGATCAATCGATCAATCAATCAATCAATCAATCAATCAGTCAGTCTTTTAAAGTATCAATCAATGAACAAATGTTATTCTAACTTGTTGTTTATTTCTGACATTGTTTGAAATTATGATGAAATTGATGTTTCAATGAGAAATTCGATACTACGAGAATATTCCTCAGAGATAACGGAGGCATGTGATGGCAAGCATGATGATGAAGATATGTTGTTGAGGATGACGTCATCATCATTGAGCCTTTAAATTTTTTGAACTTTTGCTTTTTAAATTCATAAATTAATTTTAAATTGAATAATCTTTTCAGTTGAAAATAAAATTTAGATTTAAAAATCTAATTTAAAAAAAATAAGGCGTGAAAAATTGTTTTTCGAGAGTGAGGTTTATCAGTTTCATCCACAAGTTGCTGTGAATGAAACGATTCACTGAATCCTTTGTGACGTCACCCTTGAGCTTCGTCAATCACTCAACCTTCACGCCACATCCAGAAAATTCTTGTTCTTAAACTTTTAAAATTATTTAATTATTTAATTATTCAATTATTTATTTATTTACTAATAATTTACTTAACTTGAATATTTAATTATTTATTTATTATTTACTTAATATTTATTTTATTACTTATTTTTTACCTATTTACCTACTAATTTTTCATTTATTATCCATTTATAAATCTATTTTATTATTTGTTATTTTTATTTACTTTCAAGTTAATGAAAGAGGTTTACATTCGTCCGCTCCGTTGAAGCTGGTTGGAGATTTATGATCACTCATTTCAACAACGTCATACAACAACAGCAACAACGTCAAACAACAACAACAACAACAACATCATACAACAACAACAACAACAAACAACAACATACAACATCATACAACAACAATCGATCGCCAAATCCCACGGGTCTGATATTCCTTCGGTACATTCAACAAAGACAGTAAATAATAAAAGTCATTTTCTAGAGGCTCAAACAACTCCATCCACTTTCCTGGAAAATACAACAAATAATAATAATAACGACAACAACAACAACAACAAATAATAATAATAACAGCAACAAATAATAATAATAATAACAATAATAATAAGTATTATAAGTATTATTAACAATATTATTATCAATAATAATAATAATAATAATAATAATAATAATAATAATAATAATAATAATAATAATAATAATAATAATAATAATAATATAATAATAATAATAATAATAATAATAATAATAATAATATCATCAACAACCGAAAGCACCAAATCCGGAATATGCCACAAAAGAGAGCTTATTGTATATTTGCCGCGTTAATGATGATGAATGTCAGAAGAGCAAATGAAGAAATAAAAATTAACATTTCACGCATGACCTACATTCTCCATCTATTGAATATTCAAATTTATTTTTTAATTATATTTACATTCATAGATTTACATTCACATCTTTATGTTTATGTTTACACTTAAAAATATTTATATATTTATATATTTTTATTTACCTCGCCTTATTTGATCGCTAACTGAAGAATTCTATTAACAAGTATTATTAATTAGATTAACTACTAAACCAAGCTTAACTAAACAATTTCATCGAACTCTGAATTGCTACGAAAGATTCAATATCAGATAACTCAACCTTTGACCTGACACAAATAATTTAAATATCAGAGAAGCAGTGACCAAAGATTGAAACATTATTACAATGTTTCTCAAAATGTCTTCAAACATTGAAATATAATTTTGTAATTTTCTTATTTACATTCATTTAAATATTTTTCGCATTTAATCTAGAATTTTTCGTGAATAATTTGGATATTTCGAAAATTCCATTAAATAGTAGCCAGAGGTTCCAATTTTTTTTTTCATTGGTCTCACCAAAGACACGCGAGTTTTAAATCAATTTACATTTAAATAACACTTAACATTGCTTGCTTAAAAAGTGGATTTTACATTATTTAATTTATTTATCTTTTATTATAGTGTCCCAGTAATTAATTTATCTCAATTAAGTTGAATTAGCAAATGAAATTAAGTATCATTTTCATATGTCATTCAAAACTAACAACAACAACAACACCATAACTCCAAAACCTAAAATTTGTTGACAATAATTTGTTTTATTTTTTTTCCTTAAAATTCAAATGAAAACCTCCCCGAATGTCTTGACGGACATTTTGCAATCTCGTGCTAGCAGAGCAGAGGCGATAGAATTTGAGATCGAAAAAGGGGAGAAATTTATGAACAGAGCGAACCAACAAGAACTTGCTATCTGCCTCGAAATATTTTATCATCCAATCAACTCAGTGACTAGTGGGCTAGCCCCTGCAAATGTTTGAGCCATTGCTTTTTGTTTTTATTATTTTTTTTTTTTTTGTATGCCCCGAAGTTGTATTTCCGGTCTCTTGGTGCTGTCGATACAATAGTTATTGTGGTATTCATTGCCGGTGTTTTGTTTATGTACGTGTTTATTGTTTCGTGGGTGTATAAAATATGTATTTCTATGCGTATTATGCTCGCATAAACAATTCTAATACATTCAATCGTGCCCTGTTATTCCTGTAATGATCACATTCATCGTCAGGTCTTTTCTAAATAGTGCTGCTAATTCTTTATTTTTTTATAATTTTCATCTATTTTTTTTTTATAATTAACTAAATCATGAATTAATTTATTTATTCTTTATTTAATCTTGTAATCTCTCGTTTGACATTATTTTACCACAAGATAAATTCTCGGAAAATTGAAGAAAGTCTTGAAGAATTACAGTAATTCCATAGAGTCTCAAATGATGTTTTAAACACAGTCAAAGGATGGTCATCAAGCGCGCCTGCCAAGCATCGATCAAACATCACCAACATCAAGGCACACCAACTACCCACCCATCTGACACTCTAAACCCCCAATTTTGCCTCAACTTTCGCGTTGTGACGTCATTCATCTCAACAACCAATCATTTCGAAGATCCAGTAACTCAAACCATTTCGTTCGGTGCTGTTTTTAGCCAACGAATTTTCGGGATTTAGAATTTTATTGCAATTTATTAGCGATGGAAACATATGAGCTAAAAATATTTTAGTAAACATGGAAATAAATATTATATTAATATTATACCTCTTATTATATATTAATTTTATATTAATATTATATATTATTATATATTAATATATAATATAATATTATATTAATATTATATATTATTATATATTATTATTATTATATTATTATTATTATTATTATTATTATTATTATTATTATTATTATTATTATATTATTATTATTATATTATTATTATTATTATTATATATTATTATTATTATTATTATTATTATTATTATTATTATTATTATTATATTAACTAATTTGTTCTTATTTCTTATTCTGAAACGTCTGCATGTCTAGCTTATAAATATTCCTTGAACTAATTTTGTTATTTTTCGGGAACTTTTAATAATCCTTATGGGAGGCGGTGGAAATTGAGGAAGCGAGTTTCGCCATTTTGAGGAAAATTAAAGTCGAATTTTGCACGTGATGAGGTGTGTTTTAAGTTTTTTTTTCATGTTTTACGAGCAAACAATTGCATACTCATTAAAGCCCAGAAACATGCAAAAGAAACAATTGTTGTTGTTGCATGATGTTGTTGTTGTTGTTGCATGAAGAAATAACGAGATGGTAACATACGTTTTATGTTGTCGCTTTTAACAAAATGATCATTATTCGACATTTTCCAATTCGGAGCCATGAAGATAATATTTAAAACTTATGTATTTGTTTTGCTTAAAA
>JAJTWR010000323.1:907500-910000 GCA_021613335.1 Whitmania pigra
TTGCACTTAATCAAGACATTCAACAGTAAGTAAATTGTCTAACAAATCGTATTTAGCATTAATACACAATAATAATAATTATTATTACTACATATTAAGAATAATTATTATTATTGCTAAAATTATATTGAGGAGTAATAGCTATGTAACACAATAAAACATTACAATTTAATGCAATGCAGTAATAATATCTACATGATTACAATTGTAGGTATAACAATTTAATTAACAATACTAACTCTTATTTATTAAGACGACAAAATATTAATGTTAATTACAAAATTCTCCATTGCTTCAACAGTTCAAGATTCGACTAATAACCATGGCAAAAGGTGACATAAATTGTTCAATGATGAAGATGACGACGACGACGATGTTTGCGGACATCACGTGGGCTTTGGAAATCCCATACTCCGTACTGAGAAGGACTGAAAAAAATTAGTTTATTATTATTATTATTATTATTATATTTTTTTTTGTTATTTTTATTGTTATTATTATTATTTCTTAATAATGTTGTTCTTATTGTATAATGCCAAATCATAAACAGGAAGCTAATTTGCCAAAGGTGATTTGTCAGAAGGATTTCCAGTTGTTTAACAATATTATAATTCATAATTATTTACAATTAAAATAATAATTTATTAAATTACAGTTATTATTAAACTAATAATTTATTAAATCACTATTTATTTATTTATTATTATTTTACTGTCGGACTGCTAATAATAATAAAAAAACTGTGAGCAGTGATTTTCTTTAAATTTTAACAAATATTTCTCAAAGTGAATACAGATACCAGATGTTATGGGCATGACTCACAAGTACCTGTATTAATTTATGCAACACCTCACCTTAAACTCTCAATAAATCTGAATCAATAAATAAATAAAATCATTCTTAAAACTTGAGCAGTTATCAGTGTCCGCTTACATCTAATGCACTTGTCTTGTATTTCTTCTGCACACCTGTAACACACGAATCCAGGTGCACAATACCTGTTCTCGTTAACTTCATCACAACTACCTCCTAGTTCTATGTTCGTCTCAGCTGGAAAAATGAAAAGAAGGATTTAAAAAGGAGTTTCGTGTTTCATATGTCGCTTGGAGACATTTAAAAACAGAAAAATATTCTATTTCATTTTTAATGCTTAATTAACTTTTCAGCTTATTTACAGAGATTAACTCTAGCACTTATTTAATTAATTCTAGTGCTTACTTAATTGACTAATCAATACTAGCGCTTAATTAATTATATTATGTGATATTATTTAATTAATTCCTTAATTACCTTGCTTTATTAGTTCCTTAACTATCTTGCTTAATTAAAATATCAAATTGCATAATTTAATTAATATTTCCACTGTTTAATTAATTCTAGTATTCAATTATGTGAATAATTATTATTGACAACGATTCGTTAACGATGAAAATAACAAACCATCTAATCGGAGGCACTTGTAGAAATTATCATCTGGCATGTATCCAGTTGGACAAACACATCTTCCGTCACTGCACACGGCACCTCCCTCGCAATGGATGGAGGTTCGACACCCATGGTCACCCAAACGTCCTGATGACGATAACGATGATGATGATGATGAATTACCATGTCATATTTCATATTTAGTTCTGGTGACTATTTTACAATTAATATTTAATAAATTTTATAATGATAATAATAACAACAACAATAATAATAATAATAATAATAATAACAATAATAATAATAATAATATTAATATTAATATTACAGTCATGCGCTCACTTGTAAGGCACTGATGTCCTAGCGTTTTAAATCCTTCATTACAGACACAAGTACCCGTTGAAATTGAACATGTGACGTCATTCTGAGTGAATCCAGTAGCTACATGACAAAAACGTTCATCGTCACTAATCACATCCTAATGACTAATTATCATAATGAATAAATTAATTAATTATGATAAAACAAGTCTTTACAATCCGTTGTTTCCCGGTAGCATTTGCGATGTCTTCCTTCGTGATTTAAACATCTCTGCCCAACCAATCGAGCCGATTTTTCCAGACAGTGCTTCCCATCCTTCACCATGTGGTAACCCTGGGGGCATCTGCACCTACCCCCCTCGCAAGTCATGGGTCTTCTGCATTCACCCAATCCTGGTTCGCATATATCGCCCCAGTGTAGCACTGAAAAGTTTGGAAAAAAGATTATTACATTATTATTAAGTAATAGATGTAATATTAAGTAGTGTACGATACATTAGCATGGTCAGATTTGTTATATTTATGCTAATTATTTATAACGACAAATTATATATTATACTTCAATATTTTCAAAGCGGATGTTTAAATTTGTATTTGATTCATTATTTTACCGTTTAACCAATTTATCAAAATGTCAGATCAAGGAGTTGTTATTCAATAAACATAAAATATTCATGAAAATTATTTAATATTTAATTACAAAATGTATTTATTCATTTATTTGTTTATTAGTTAATAAATAATTAAGCATCCAG